>CM053625.1:317096921-317115315 GCA_028646595.1 Phalanger gymnotis
AATGGTAACACCTACCTTCCAGGGTTGTTGTATTAAATGAAATGAGGACATATTTTTAAAGTACTTAGCACAGTGGCTGACACATAGTAGGAATTTAATAAATGCTTATTCTTATCTCTGTCTCTGTTAATCTGTCTCTGTCTCTCTGTTTCTGTCTCTATCGCTCTCTCCTTCTGTCTTTCCATCTCTGTGTCTCATGCATATGCACACACACCCACCCACACACACACCCACATACACACAAACAGAAATGTACACACTATAATTGTATAGAACTTCTGATGAAGGAATTATTTTTGTGAATGAAGATCTATACCTTTTATGCAACTAACCTTCCTCAAGATTTGCCTTAGATACTAAGAGGATAAGTGATTTTCCCAAGTCACATAGCAAATATTTTGGAGAAGCAGGACTTCCCAACTCCAAGATCAGCATCATAAACATTACAGCACACTCCCACTAAAATTCTCAACATTTTTGGAAATTACAATTAAACTACTCAGTGAAAGAATTCATCTAATGATTCATCCTGGCATAGAGGAAATATAAGGTTCTTGAATGTAATGGAAGCATAGCCTTGGCTCTGTCATGGCCTATTGATATGTAATGACTTAAAATATAACCCCATGTGAATTGTTTTAAAGTCCAAAAGAATTTGGCAAAGTTCACTACCAGACTGACTGGAGGGTAATGAATATTTAAAACATGGTAAGTCTTAATAAATATCTCTATATTCTAGAGAGATTTTGATCTACTGTGGCAAAGGGAATACCACAGAAACAAAATTGTAGCAAATTAGAAGTACTTACAAACGCAAAATTAAAATGGAACCAGCTAATAGAAAACTTAGGCAGCTAGATGATCAATGGATGAAATGTTGGGGCCGGAGTCAAGAAGACCTGAGTTCAAATGTGGCCTTAGACAGGTAGTTTCTGCATGACCCTGGGCAAGTCACTTAACCTCTTTTTGCCTTAATCAACTAGAGATGAAAATGGCAAAATGCTCCTGTATTTTGCTAAGAAAATATTATGGGCAGTATTGGTATGTTATGGTCACCAATAGTCATGAAGACTTGGACATGACCAAATGACTGTACAGCAACAACAACAGAAAACTTAATAATTATTAATAGCTGAATAGAGAACTGGATCAGCAACGCCTGAGTCCAAAGTCTGCTTTAGATTCTTCATAACGTTGTGAACTTTAGCAGCTTATTTCATCTCTATCGGCCTGCACCTCCTCATCTGAAAAATGAAAGCTTTGGATTGCTGGTCATGAAGGTCACTCCCAGAATGACATCAGCAAGCTTACAAATTGGTCTTGTTCATGTTTATATTCATTCATTCTTTCGTTCAACGGGAAAAGGATTGTGATGGGCATAAGAGGAGAGAAGGATAACTAAAACAGTGTTTGAACATATCAAATATTCAATCTAACACAGTCAGTGAATTAATAAAATAAACACTTACTATGTACTATGGAATGTTTTGTAACACCCAGAAGACAAAGGGGTATTTTGATAGGCTTTTTGAAAAAGAGTGTTATGAACGAATGGGTGTCAAATATAGATAGGTAGATAGATAGACAGATAGATATAGCTAGCTATATATGTGCTAAAATATGTGTGTGGATATGTATACATGTGTGGCAAGACTTGAATATATGCGTGTATATGTGTTTGTGTTTATATATGCATATGTGTGTGCATATATAAATTATTTGTGTGTCTGTCTGTGTTTGTGTATGCCAAGACTTGACAGATATGAATTGGTTTTGAGAAAGTGGGAAGATATTACCAGTAAAGTGAATGCTACATGCCCAGATTCAGGGACATTATATCTGATTCTCTTGGCTGGTATATAGTTTCTAATCTTATAACACCTTTAAGGCCTTATGGTAATTGATTGTAGTATCATGATTTATAGTTATTTGGCCCATTTTTTCTGAAGAATCATCTCATCTATTTAAGGGTTTCCTGGCCCATTCACATATCCTACTCAGTTGATGAGCAGAAATGTAAAGTAGTCTCCAACCAGAACTTGTGCTGATAAATCTGTATCTTCTAGAGGTAACAGAAGGGAGGTTAAAGCACCATCCTAGCTATTACAGGAAGGATTTATTCTCTGCTCACCAAAGAGACTGAAATGTCTCTGAAGCAGATGTGAGTCAAATGGCCAAATACTGAAAGCTAAGAAAATGAGCAAAAATTTTGGATGGTCTCCTTTATGTACCTGAAGCTACAGTCACATTCTTGCTTACCAATGGATATGTGCAATTTTAAAGCCTTTAAAAGGGAAAAAATAGTTTTCTGAAACAATAGACAGCAAAAATTGAAGAAAAAATTCTGCATAATCACTTAAGTCTATCTTGTAGAGATTGTTCAAAGACAAAAGGGTGGAGGTTACCTCATGGAATCTGGGTACGTTTAGCTCTCAGAAAACAGGTTGAGTGTCAGAGAGAACATTCCATACATGATCAATAATTCCTTCTAGACATAATTAAAATGTGGTCAGTCAGCCACTGCCTGAAGTAGTTAATCGAAGTGGGAAACCTACTACTTCATAAGGAATCTCATTTCACTTTGAGACACATCCAAAGGTTGATTTATTTTTCCTTCACCAAACCTAAAGTTACCTCTTTGAAACCTCTCACCATTTCTCCCTATTACTGATTTCCACAACAAAAAAGAGGATGTAGATGCCTTCTTTCACATAGATACCCTTGAAATATAGAATACTACATTCATAAAAGATCCCTGTATCTTCTCTTTTCAAAGTTAAACATGCCTAAGACTTTACCCTAAGCAAATGCACTGGTTCTTAAGTTCTATCGCCATCTTTGTTAACTTCTTTAGGATACTGTTCCAACAATCAGGCTAGCGGCTGTTGTGAGGGTGAAAGACCAATACAAGCCCAATGACAAGCACACTACCAGCACGCTGCAAAAGCCCAGGTTCTTTTGATCTGCTTTATTAAGGAAAGCAGCATTAAGGGGTTAATCCATTATACAGACATCATTCACTTAGTTCAGGGGAAAAAGCCAGCACACTGAACTTCAGAGCAAAATCTGGACAAATTACAGATATCAACAGACAGACCTTGTCTGACTCAAATCCCAATACATAGGTACTAGAGTTTGACAAAGTCCCAGCATCCAGGTCTACCAGCTGGAGGGCTCTTAGCTTCCTGGAGTCTCCACATCAACACACCACCAAGAGTGAGAGCCCTGAGCAAATGGCTCTGTCTTCCCTTTTTTATACAGTTTCAGACTTCATCAAATGTCATCTGGGGGAACCAGAACTTAGGCTCCTCTGATTGGCTCTGGAGGTAGCTCTTCCCATTAGGACCCTGGGACCTTCACACCCACATAGGCTTAGCACCTGGTAATTAGGGGTTTGGGGCAAACTTAGGAGCAAAGATCAAATCAGGCTTCCCTTAGTTAGCCCCAGCTGGGGCCCCGCCTTAGTTACCAATTTACACCCACATAGGTTTAGCACCTAATGGGGGTTTGGGCCTGGAGTTTAGCATCTTGTAAGACTCAAAGACACTTAATTAATCATTTTAAAACAGTAATAAAGTCCCAACTTAATTGATATTACAGATACATTACAACTTTTCCATGTCATTCATGAAATGAGATGCCCAGTACCTAGTAAAAACACCCTGAAATTTTATGAAAAGAGGAAGCTCATTCTGAACATCATGCTTCTCAGTACCTAAAGTAAATTGAGATGTTTGGAGGATAACATCATAGTATTCAGCCATGTGGAGATCACAATCTTCTAAAAGCCTTATTTTATTTCCCACAAAACCTGTTGTCTAAATATATTTATTCCGTTGTCAACTTGTAAATAGGAATTTTGATCTCAAGTGAAGAAATTTCATTGTATTTCTATCTCTATTAAATTTTAACAAATTGCATTTAACTCATTGATCTAGTCTATCTAGATCTTTCTGTATCCTAACAATGTTATAATGTATGTTAGATCAACCACCTGCATTCATATCATACCTGCAACGATACTTACTATGTTTTCATTTTATTCATTTATATTATGAGAACAAATGCTAAATAGAACTCGACCAATTATATTTGCCTGAAGTACTGAGCTTTACATTTCTGACACTGGATATCAACCTGCTGTTTATTAGTTTCGAATGTATAATCAGCAACTCATTTCTTAATTTACCAAACTACATTGTCATCTACATAATTTTTTTCTTTTTTTTCACTTTGATTGTGAACTTAACAATTACCAAAATATATTTTGTGATGCAATGAATGGACATGAGGGGTGTATAAGAAACTATGAACATATGCACATATAATACATAGCATATAATGTTATGAATATATGGCATATACATATGCTTATTTAAACAAAGAAAGAAAAAGGAAAGAAGGAAGGAAGGAAGGAAGGAAGGAAGGAAGGAAGGAAGGAAGGAAGGAAGGAAGGAAGGAAGGAAGGAAGGAAGGAAGGGAGAGAGGGAGAGAGGAAGGGAGGGAGGAAGATAGGCATTACACAAAGCACTGGCCTGGAATCAAAAGAACTGAGCTCAAATTCAGTTTGTATGACCCTGAGGAAGTCACATAACTTTCATTTGCCTCTATTTTCACAGCTGTAAAATGAGGGTAATTTAGCATGCCTACCTTGCAGGCTTATTTAGTGAGGATTAAATAAGACAATATTTTTTTTAAATGTTTATACAGTGATTGGCATATAATAGGTATTAAATAAATGTACATATGTATGCGTATGTATAAAATATGTGTATGTACATATGAAAATACATTTATATGAAGGTGGTACATAATTTATCTATTTGTGACCTTTTGTACTTTTGTATTCTTCTGTACATTTAAAAACATTTTATTGATGTTCTTTTTTTTCCATTTTTTCCAATAGGCTTCCCTCCCTCTACCATGACTTTCTGTCTTTTCCAGGAATATAACTTAAAAAAAAAAAAAAGCTTTGTAGAATGCCTTCCTATAATCCAAGCATGTGCGTCTATCATTTTTCCTGGACTATCAGCCTATTTATCCTATCAAATAAATAAATAAAATTCATCTATTTAGCCTTGTTTTTGATGAAGCCATCTAAGTACTACAAATCATTGCTTCCATTTCTATGAGCTTGGCAATTTTCATACACTTTGTGAAAAAAAAGAAGCTGAATTTTTAAATTTATTTTCCAAGGCCAAGCTGGGTCATTATAATTTTATGAATTTTTATTTTTTTTCTCTATTTTTAATCATTATTCTTTTCTTTTAAATTGTTTATATTGTTTTCAGAATGAAATGACTTTTCTAGGCATCCAATTATATATCCAATTATATAAGTATTTAACCAATCAATCAGTAGGAGTTTATTAAATGCCTACTATGAACCCAGCAAGGTGCTAGGTACTGGGGATATAAAGGGAAAAACAATGGAAACAATTCTCTCTTTTTCAGAGTCTACCTTTCATTGGGTGAAATATAACAAACATATGTAAAAATATGTAACCTAACTTTGACCACGAGTACATTCACTAAGATGGAGGCATTCATGTAGGATATAGCCAAGAGCGGTGTCTGGGAAAAGACATTATACGGTTAGAAGCAATCTCATTCCACTGGCTGTACAGTTGAAACAGGTTGAATCGTTACAATCAGTATACTACACATTTCATTACCTCTTTCTGTCAGTGTATAGAGGGTGAATTTCCTGATCACTTACAACACAGGCACTAGGCACCAAGCTCCATGTGGAGGAAAGATTACCTTCCCCTCTCCCTTCTAGGCCCTTTGGCCTAGAGAAATAGGTTTGGGAGTTTTAGTCTGTTTCATTTGTCTTTTTCAGTTCTAGGCATAGGCAGTGGAATCCACTAACCTGGAGCTTTAGTCAAAGCAACCATGGAGCCAGGATTCTGGAATAATTGTTGCTGTTGGTTGTTTCCAGAAGAAAATTGCTAAGGGGCTTTGGCAGTGGGACACAATCTCAGGTGTGTGAGTGTGTGTATGTGTATGTATGTGACTACCAAACTGAAGATTTGCAGAGCTCTGGTGCTGACTTCATTGTTGTACGCCTGTGAAACCTGGACGGTATACCAGTGCCACTCCAGGAAACTGAATTGCTTCCATTGGAATTGTCTTAGGAAGATTCTGAAAATCACCTGGCAGGATAACATACCAGACACTGAGGTCCTTACTCAAACTAAACTGCTAAGCATTAAACTCTGCTTCAGAGAGCACAACTCTGAAGGGCTGGCTGAATTGTTTGAATACACTTGCCAAAAAGACTATTTTATGGTAAAGTCACACAGGGCAAGCATTCACATGATGGTCAGAAGAAGCAACACAAAGACAGTTTCAAGACCTCTCTAAAGAACTTTGGAATTGATTGTGTGACATGAGAGACACTGGCACAGGATGGCTCAGCATGGTGTGCCCACATCAGAGAAAGTGCTGTGCTCTATGAGCAAAGCTGAATGGAAACAGCTCAAAGGAAACAAAGGAGGAACAAATTTAGAGTATCCACCACAAATATTCACACAGACTATTTGTACCCAACTTGCAGTTGAGCATTCAAAGCTCTTATTTTTTCTGAACAGCCACAGTCATACATATTGAAACTTGACTCTAGCATAGTGATGTCATTTTGGTCCTCTTTGAGAACCAGGGACAACAACCACCCAACCACCCAAGGGGGGTTGCTCTAGAATTGAAACTCGTGGTGTACACACACACACACACACACACACACACACACACACACATTCTTACATGTGTCTACATATATATGGAATGTATATTCCATACAGTATAGATACATGTACAATGTATGTGTAAATATTTACATATGTACATATATAAACATACATACAAATGCACATATACACATAATGTACACATGCCATAATTTAAGCTGTCAGCCTAATCTATTTTCCCTCTTCACGTATGAGGAGGTAGTCTAGGCAATGTTTATGTCCTCTGGGTACCTCTGGGTATTTCTTCTTTTTACACACTTGAAGAAAATATTTCCTTGTAAGGACTACTCTGATTGTTTGGTGTTTAAGTGTAACTGAGGTGCTATAATCTATAAAACTGGGGAAACACAATTGGTGGGGATTGAGTCAATGACTAACACTTAAACCCCAAATTTCCATTAAGGTTACCAGAAAAAACTGGATTGGGGTGAAGTTTAATGTATTTAGCCTTCAGGAAAGGTCTGGTTAATCACTGTTAAGGCTAATTAGAATAAATATAAAATAAAGCCATTTAGGGATAAAGTTAATTAAGAGATGGAGTGGGTTCCTGTCTTTTGACAAAGCCACCATATTTATTCTCTGAAGAAGAGTCAAAAAGGGAAGGTAGATCTCACTAAGAAAACACAACAACAAGAACCTAGAATTAAATTCAAGCTCTGTCATGTATTCCTGTGTGACCTTAGGCAAATGAATTAATTTGAATGGCCTCAATTTGCTACTTTGTGAAATGTGAGAGTTGAATTGCACCACCTTTGACCCTGAATCTATAGTTCTACAAGCTTTGCTGATTGATTTTTCTCCACCTTTACTGGTAGGGAAATTTTCAAAAGAGAAAAAAGGCCTATTTTTGCTACTTTGATATGACGAATTTGTTCCACTTATGTGTGAACATAATGTCTGTCCTCAAGGATGGAATTGTACCCTTCCAAAAAAGGAGGTGAAATAAAATTGTTTGCAGTAAATCCTTTTTTCATGATCTTGTGAATTGTTCAAACTCTCTTGCATTTACACCTTGAATGAGTTGAGAAGAACATAGTGTTCATAGTGTGGAAATCAATAGACTGTCCTTTGTATGTAGAGATGCATGAATTTAGAGACACTCTCAGTAGGGAAATTAATCATAGTAAAAATGTAATTTTTTAAAGTTTACCAAGTGTTTCCCTTCCAACCACCTTGTGATGAACATTGTGTAGATATTATCTCCAATTTGTTGATAAGAACGTTGATGCTCAGATAGAATAAATGCCTATGTAGGTTCATATGGCTGAGCTGAGGCTTCAAGCCAAATATGTTGATTCCAAGTTTCACGTATTCTTTTCTCCATTAAATCCTGTGAACATCATTATGTACCACATACAGTGACTAAATGGACACAGGGCTTCAGTTAGTTCAACGCAATTGGGCCATGTGGAAACTAACCCCACGATTTTGACTGTTGTAAGTTCTAACTTAGATTTGATGATTATATAAGGTTACACATTAGATAAAATTTGTTTCCAGAACTTCAGGACTGTTCTGGCTATGCTCTCCTCCTCGCATCTTTTTCCCCTCTATCTTTTCCTCATTTTTTCCAGGCTCCTCTGTCTACGTCTGTTTGCCTGGACCACCTGCTCAATATGAATGAGCAATTGAATATGACAGTCCCCAAAGACAATTTGATTGATAGTTGCATTGAGAGGCATAGCTTCCAGGAATAAGTGAAAGTGAAGGAGTACTCTAGATTTTCAAGCTGCGTCTGGGACATTGTGGTCTGTTCATGACATAGGGTTTTATGAAGGATATTTATAAAGCGGAGAGTGTTGTGAAGAGGGAAGCCAAGGTTGGTTGAAGAAATATTTAGATAATATTTAGCCTGGAGAAATGACAGTGGAGGAATGGAGTGTAGAATTGTATCTATTTTTCATTATTGGAAGACAATTAAGTGGAGATATGTGTTGTTTTTCTTGATAATCATTTTTCTTTTTAATTGAATATTTGTCAATTACATATAACTTTAAAAATATTTTATTTCACTAAATATTTCCCAATTACATGCAAATTTTTTATCATCATTTTAAAAATTTTTCAATTCCAAAATCTCTCCTGCCCTCCTGTCCCTTTCACCTCTTGGGAAAGCAAGCACATTGATATCAATGTTACATGGGAAGTCATTCAAAACACATTTCCACATTAGTCATGTTGAAAAAGAAAACATAAAAGAAATCAATAAAAACACAATAGAAATGTATGCTTCAGTCTGCATTAAGAGTTCATTAGTTCTCTCTGCAGAAATAGATAGAATTTTTCATCAGAGGTCCTTTGAAATTGCCTTGGGTCTTTTTCTTGATCAGAGTAGCTAAGTCTTTCATGGTTGATCACCCTTATAATATTGCTGTTACTGTGTACAATGTTCTCCTAGTTCTTCTCGCTTCATTTTGCATCAGTTCACTAAGTCTTCTCAAAGTTCTGTGAAACCATTCTGCTCATCAGTTCTTACTGAACAAAAATATTCCATTATAGTCACATACCACAACTGATTCAGCCATTCCCTACTTGATGGACACACCCTTTGTTTCCAATTCTTTATCACCACAAAAAGAGCTGCATAAATAGGTTTTTACATATATGTCCTTTTCCTTTTCCTTTGATCTTTTTTGGTATACATATCAAATAGGGGTCTTGCTGGGTCAAAGGATATGTGCAATTTTATGGCCCTTTGAGTACAGTTACAAATTCTTCTACAGAATATTTGGAATAGTTAATTCCACTAGCAGTACACTAGTGTCTCAATTTTTCCACATTTCCTCTAGCATTTGTCATTTTCCTTTTCATCATGTTAGCCAATCTAATAGATATGTGCTCATATCTCAGAGTTATTTTAATTTTAATTTCTCTAGTTAGTAGTACATTAGAGAATTTTTATGTGACTATTCATAGTTCTGATTTCTTTTTTTCTGAAAACTAAATGTTCATATGCATTAACCATTTATCAACTGGTGAATAGCTCTTATCTTAATGAAGTCAGCTCAGTTACCTATATATTTCAGAAATAAGGCCTATAGCAGAGAAACTTGCTGCAATATCCCCACACCAATTCCTGTTTTCCTTTTAATTTTGGCTGGGCTAGTTGTATTTGTGCAGATGGTTTTTAATTTTATGTAATCAAAATGATCTATTTTACTTCCTACCATCCTCTCTATCTCTTGTTTGGTCATTAACTCTTCTCTCATCAAAGATCTGACAGGTACATTTCCTCCCATCCTACCCTAAGTTCCTTATGATGCAATTTATTAATTTTGAGCTTGTCTTGATATATGATACAAGATGTTGGTCTATGCCTTGTATCTGTAGAACTGCTTTCCTTTTTTTTTCCCCAGAAAATTTTGTCAAATGTTGAGTCCTTATTCCAAATGCTTAGATCTTTAGGTTCATTAAACAATAGATTAGTATGGTGATTTACTACTGTGTATGGATAAAGCATGAGGCCTGGAGTGAGGAAGAATCCTGCCTCAGACAGCTATTAGCTATATGACCCTGAACAAGATACTTAACTGTTTCCTTCAGTTCCCTCCTTTGTAAAATGAGCTGGAGAAGAAAATGGCAAACCGCTCTAGTATCTCTGCCAAGAAAATTCCAAGTGGGGTCACAAAAGAGTCAGACGTGACTGAAATAACAACCACAAAAATGCTTACCTAAGTTTTACACTGATCCATTAGTCAGTTTCTTAGCCAGAACAAGGATGTTTTGATGATTAACATTTTATAATATATCTTGAAACTGGGTACAAGTAGACTGCCTTCCTTCACTTATTTTTTTCCCATTGAATCTCTTGATATTCTTGATGTTTTGTTCTTCCAAATGAATGTTGTTACTGTTTTTTTTTCTATCTCTCTATAATAATTATTTGGTAGTTTGATTGGTATGCCACTTAATAAATAAATCAAATTAGGTAGAATTGTCATTTTTTTACATTGGTTTGGCCTACTTTCAAGAATTGAAGCTCATCCAATAGTTTGGTTCTGTTATTTATCTGTCCAAAAAGCAATTGCAATTGTATTTATGTAATCCTTGGGTTTAGCTTTGAAAGTACACTCCCCAGTATTTTATATTATTTGCAGTTACTTTAAGTGAATTTTTTTTTATTTCTATCTCTTGCTTCTGGCTTTTGTTGGTAGTATATAGAAATGTTGATGATATATGAGAATTTGTTTTGTATCCTGCACCTTTGTTGGTTGTATTTTTTTAAAGATATTTTCTGCATCTCTTGATAAAATCATGTGCTTTTATTGTTATTTTTATTGATATGTTCAAGTATTCTGATAGATTTCCTAAAATTGATCCAGCTGTTCATTCCTGGTTTAAATCCAATCTGGTCATAATGTATTGTCTTTGTGATATATCACTGTAATCACCTTGCTAGTAATTTACTTAAATTTTTTGCATCAATATTCATTAAGGAAATTGGTCTGTACCTTTATGTTGCTGTTTTCTCTCTTTCTCTTTCAGGTGTCATACACCTAAACTAGGGAGAGAGAAGGTCAAGTATAGAAAGAAAGTTCTCACATAAAACAATAACACGACATTTTTGATAGCCAACAAGCAGGAGAAAGTAGATTCTATTGCATCTGAAATGGTAAAACATAGATATGATCAAAAATTATTTTGTTTATAAAACAGTGAATATGAAGAATAAAGATAAATTCATTAAAGATTTGCACAGTCTTAAACATAATGAATTGATCTAAACAGAAAAAACGAATATAAATGGAAAGAACAATAGAACAAGAATCATAACAAGAAGCAATAGAAGTCATGCTTTGTGCTATTCTAATGAACACATTTTGTATACAATGATAGCATTAACCTATACAACCTGTTTCACTATGGGTAAATTGAAATTGCTTTTTAGATGGACCATCGATATGGAAATCAAAAGCCATGTAATTCAGCCCCTTCATTTTTCAGGTGAGGACCCTGAGTCTCAGAGACATTAATGATATGTTCAAGGTTATAAAGGTATTAATAGCAAGGATTGGAACACAAGTCCTCTGACCCCAATATCAAACATTTTCCATGGCACCACAGTTTTCCTTTGCATTTGTTGTACTAATTATACTAGAAAAATATGAGCCTCATCAGTAGATTGACACGTATAGGAAGAGTCATACTACGTCCACGAAGTGTCAGTATCAGGCAGCTGCTTCGAATCCGAAGTGGTGAGTGGATGTAAAGTGGTAGTTGAATTGGCGAAGTAAGCATACGATTAGGAATGTTGAGCCGATAATTACATGTAGGCCGTGAAAACCTGTTGCTACGAAAAAGGTCGATCCGTAGATGCCATCAGAGATTGTGAAAGATGATTCATAGTATTCTATTGCTTGGAGGGCTGTGAAGTATAGGCCTAGTAGGATTGTGATTGATAGTGCTTGGATCATTTGTTCTCGGTTTCCTTCTATTAGGCTGTGGTGAGTCCATGTGATTGATACTCCGGAAGCTAGCAAGATTGATGTGTTGAGTAGTGGGACTTCAAGTGGATTTAATGGATGAATTCCGGTTGGTGGTCAGCAGCCTCCTAGTTCGTGGGTTGGAGCTAGGCTCGAATGGTAGAAGGCTCAGAAGAATCCTAAGAAGAAGAATACTTCTGATACGATGAAGAGGACTATTCCGTATCGTAAGCCTTTTTGTACTGCGGGGGTGTGATGTCCTTGGAATGTTCCTTCTCGGACAATATCGCGTCATCATTGGTATGTTGTTAGAAGTATGCATGTTAGGCCGATTAATACTAATGTGGAAGAGTTGAAGTGGAATCATATGATGAGGCCTGATGTGAGTAGTAGGGCCGATAGGGCCCCTGTTAATGGTCATGGACTTGGGTTTACTATGTGATAAGCGTGTGTTTGGTGGGTTATTAGGAATTGTCATGTAGGTACAAGCTTACTAAGAATGTAAAAACATAAGCTTGGATTATGGCTACGGCTAGTTCTAGGATTGTTAGGAGGAATAGAATGGTAAATGTGATAGTTGACACTGTTATGCTGATGGATGATAGAGCTAGGGTGGCTGAGCCAATTAGACGGACGAGTAGGTGGCCTGCGGTGATGTTGGCTGTTAGTCGTACTGCTAGAGCTAGTGGTTGGATGAATAGGCTAATTGTTTCGATGATAATTAGTATAGGGATTAATGGAGTTGGTGTACCTTGTGGTAGGAAGTGTGCTAGGGAAGCTTTTGGTTTCTTTCGAAAGCCTATGATTACAGTTCCTAGTCATAGTGGGATGGCTATACCAATATTTATGGAGAGTTGTGTGGTTGGGGTAAAAGAGTATGGTAGTAATCCGAGTAAATTGGTTGATGCAATGAATAGGATTAGGGATATGAGTATGAGGGTTCATGTTCGGCCTTGTTTATTATGTATTGTTATCATCTGTTTTGTGATGGATCGGATCAATCATATTTGTAGGGTTTGGATTCGATTAGGTAGTCAGCGTTTTGGAGAGGTAAGTATTAAGCATGGGAATAGTATAATGATCGGTAATGTTGTAATACCTACGATAGAAGGGGTAATGAATGTGGCAAATAAATTTTCGTTCATTTTTTTTCTCAAGGTAATTGAGTTTTTGAGGGGCTGTTTTTTTTGTCTTGTGGGGTGATGGAAATTACAGTCTGATTTATTATTTTCATTTGGTACACGCAAAATAGTGAGATTAGTATGAGGAGAATAGCTGAGAATCATGTTGAAGTATCTAATTGTGGCATATGTTTTAAGGGATTGATTTATAATCCTGTAATACTGTAAAGTATTGTGATTTTCTTGAAGATGATTGCATTATAGAGGATCATTTTTCGAAATATTTTAGCGTAGTCATTTCTAGTACGATTGGTATGAAACTGTGGTTGGAACCACAGATTTCTGAGCATTGACCGTAATAGATTCCAGGACGTGTGGATGTGAGGGTAGCTTGATTTAGTCGTCCTGGGATGGCATCGGCTTTTAATCCTAGTGATGGATAGTTCATGCGTGCAGAACGTCTTCTGATGAGATTAAAACTCGAATGGGTAATTCTATGGGGAGAACCATACGATTGTCAACTTCTAGTAATCGAAGTTGGCCTGGGGTTAGGTCTTGAGTGGGGATTATGTATGAGTCAAATGTTAAATCTTCGTAGTCAGTGTATTCGTAGCTTCAGTATCATTGATGACCGATGGCTTTTACTGTTAAGTATGGATTGTAGATTTCGTCTATTATGTAGAGGATGCGTAGGGAAGGTAAGGCAATGAGGATTAGAATGACAGCTGGTATGATGGTTCAAATTGTTTCTACTTCCTGTGCGTCTATTGTGCTTGTATGAGTCAGTTTTGTTGTTAATATTGAGATAATGATGTAGAGTACTAGTGAACTAATTAAAAATACAATTATTAGGGTATGATCGTGAAAATATGTTAGTTCTTCTATGATTGGTGATGTAGCGTCTTGGAAACCCAGTTGTATTGGGTAAGGCATGTAAGATATATAGGATTTAAACCTATAATTTAACTATGGCAAAGTTATGTAATTGTTGTTACTAATATCTTGTGAGAAAGTCATAGAGGTTATGGAGTTGACTTGAAATCAGTTTTAGGGGGTTCGATTCCTCCCTTTCTTATAGTTGGGATTTAACGAACACTGGTTGTTCGAATGTGTGATAAGGGGGTGGACAACCATATAGTCACTCTAAGTTGGTTGTTGTGAGTTCGACAGATGATACTTCTCGTTTTGATGCGAAAGCTTCTCAGATAATAAATACTATGAGAATTACGGCTGTTAATGAAATGAAAGAACCGATTGATGAGATTACATTTCATATTGTGTAGGCGTCTGGGTAGTCTGAGTATCGTCGTGGTATACCTGAAAGGCCCAGGAAGTGTTGTGGGAAAAATGTTATGTTTACTCCTACGAATATGATGGAAAAATGAATTTTTGCTCATAGGTCATTTAATGTATATCCGGTGAGTAAGGGGAATCAATGTACGAAGCCACCTATGATTGCGAAAACAGCTCCTATAGATAGTACGTAGTGAAAGTGAGCTACTACATAATAGGTATCGTGAAGAACGATATCTAGAGATGAATTAGCTAGTACGATTCCTGTTAGACCTCCAATGGTGAAAAGGAAAATGAATCCTAGAGCTCAAAGTATGGCGGGCGATCATTTGATGTTGCCTCCGTGAAGTGTAGCTAGTCAGCTAAATACTTTTACTCCTGTTGGGATGGCAATAATTGTGGTGGCTCCATTGTCCTTTTTTCTTCATCCCCATTTTCCCCTAGCACTTGCTTCTGGAATGAAACAAGACAATTGATTCCCAAGGGCCCAGAAAAACACACTCTATACCCTGCCACCATCCTAGACACTAGCATAATTTATCTTCTTTATGAGGAACTCAGTGACTTGGAGTGTAAAAAAGCTGCTCCTTAAAAAAAAAATTGGGGGAACACAGAAATAGATGAAACATGACACTAACTTTTCATTACTTAACCTCATTCTATGTCTCTGATACCTCTACATAGCTCTTTCCAAAATCCACAATTTTGCCAAGTATTTCTCTCGATTTTCCAGTCATCTCATTGCCAACATCTCATTCAACATATAGATTCCCCCAACTGAGTGCCTTTTAAATCATTAATATCTCTTTAACTATTCAGTGGTTTAATATTGATAAAAGAATTATGAAAAAGCATTGCCCTTACAGTATAAACATAGTATATTCTATACCCCTTCTCTAGATTTACCTTCAGAGAGTCCTCACATCTTATCTACTCTAAATTCGGAGATGAATAAGGAAGCAGCAAATTAAATAAAAAATCATTCAAATGGGGTAAAGGAGAAATGTGATTCTCCATAGATATATTCAGAGTCAGGTTATGTTTGAACTCCATTAATTTTGTTTTAATCACTTTTCATGGTTACTCTAATGGATATCCTGGTGTGTAATTGGAATTTTGGAATAACCAGTAAATCCTTTGGGATGTTATAAAAATAGTTTTTGGCTGCAGTCATAAAACCAGAGAATCATAGATTTAGGGTGACCTGAGATTTCATATAGTTCTATCATATCCCTGAAAAAGGAATTCCCTCTTACCATGTCTCTAAACAATAGTCATCTGGTCTTGGCTTAAACACCACTTCTGAAAGAGAATACTTTATCTCATAAGGAAACATATTCATTTATTGAGTAGTTCTATTTTTTTTGAAAAGTTCTACTTGCATTGAAGCCATAGCTGGTGCAGTGGTGAAATGAGGATTTAAAAGTATCTAATTTGTAGTGAAGAGACCTCAGTTCAATTCCTGACTCTGATTTACTATGGTTGTGACCTTGGGAAATACACTTTTCATTTTTTACATCCAATTTTCTTATTCAAAATATGAAGAGTTTGGAACTAGCTAACTTGGAAGTTTTGCTCTAACAGAAAATCTGCCATTGTTTGAAATAATCATTCTGTTTTTTGACTTGTATGAAAGCATGCTCAATATGGTTGACAAATATAGGATAACAGATACCAAAAAGGATTGGTAACACCAACAGCTGGTTGAATCAGGAAAACCGAAAGAAGGAAATGGTATGTGATTTGTACCTTTAAGAGGCTCAGGGGTTCCAAGAGGAAAGATAAGGAAAGAGAGCAAATGCATGAAAGTGAAAGATTGATTACTACTACCTGGAATAGAAAATCTGAAAGAGTGAAATCTGAAGAGTGCTTCAGGAACAGTGGATCAAATTATCATTCTGAACTGGTGGAATGCTTTTTTGTCCTATAAGAAATGATGAAGGAGATGTTTCCAATCAAACTGAAGAAGACGGGTATAAACTGATGCAAAGTGATGTGGGTAGCTGCAGCAGAACGAATTATACAATAACAATGATATTGTAAAGGTATTCAGCTTTGAAAGATTAAGTACCTCTAATCAACACAATGACCAATCACAATTCCAAAGAACACATGGTGCTATCCACCTCCAGATGGAGAGCTGATGGATTTAGAATCCAAACAGAAGCATGTTTCCTTCCTTCCTTCCTTCCTTTCTTCCTTCCTTCCTTCCTTCCTTCCTTCCTTCCTTCCTTCCTTCCTTCCTTCCTTCCTTCCTTCCTGATGGTTTTCTTCTTCTTGGCTTCTTAATAAGTGTGGGAGGGAGAAAGGAGAGAATTTGGAATTGAAAATAAAATACTATGTAATTTTTTAAATAAAAAAAATAAATCATGGCTGCACTCTCCCACCCCATTTTAGCATCACTGTTTTGACCACGTATTCTAAAAATGACTAAAAGTGATTCAGCCAACAATTATATTTGTTCCTAAACATAAATTAGTCGGGGGAGGCTATGTGTTCATCTTGAGGGGCAGGACAATAGCAACAAAGACACTTTTGCTGTCTTTATCATCTTTCTCCTCAGATGGTAAAGTTTTTCAAATTATTCTTTTGGGGAATGAATTTGCTGGATTTCTAAGAGGTCTTGTTATACTACAGGGAATCTCAAGTGTGAGTATCATTTATAATGACATCTAATAACACTTAAAAATAGATCTATATTACTTTGCCCCCATTTTTGGATTACTGGGGAAAATAAATTTAACAGTTAAGATCATGAAAATAAAAGAAACACTTAGATGCTAAGACCACTTAGTGCATGTCTTTATCCCCGTGCTTCAGACACCAAACGCAGAGCTGAGTTTTGGATTGAATAAGGGGAAGAACGCGTGAACTGGAGAATATTTGTAAAAAAAATTTCTTCTTCTCAATAAGAAGCAGCAACAGTACAATGGAAAAAGGCTGGCATTGAAAAGAGGAGAAATCTTCAAGTCTCATCTCTGAAATTTACGAGTTATATGACCCTGGGCAAGTCGCTTGCTTTTGTTGATCCTCGATATCCTCACATGTAAAATCAGATGTAATAATAAGACCTGCTTAACATGGTCGGTCAAATTAAATAATGCAAATAAAATGGTTCGCAAACTTCACAGGGATACACTGATGTGTGATGGTGTTAATAAAACATCCCTGATTATTTATTACATGTTTATTATGTGCCAGGCATTTTGCTTAGTCCAAGAGACTTGAAAACAAAAAGAAAAAAATCCTTCACCCCTAAAAGAGTCTTCCCTTCTATTTGCAGCTGGTATTTTTCCCTTTCATCTGGGATTTCCTTCTGTGCCACACCCCCCATCTCTCTCTCTCTATCTCTCTCTTTCTATCCTTCTGGCTCTCCCTGTCTATGTCTGTCTGCCTCTCTGTTTCTCTGTCTCTGTCTCCCTCAACCTACCACCCCTAACACACATACACACAATCAGCTAGGTGGCACATGATAGAGTTCAAATCTAGCCTCAGACATTTACTAGCTGCATATCCCTGGACAAGTCATTTAACCTTTATTTGCCTCAGTTCCTCATCTGTAAAATGGGGACACACTGCAGAAGGATATGGCAGTTCAGTCTAGTATCTTTGCCAAAAAAACAAATCTATGGATGAAAGGTCATGGGATCATGTAGAGTCAGACTTGACTGAAAATAGCAACAAATACACTGTTTTAACAATCTGGCTAGCATCTTCTGTGGGGGTGTAAGATCCACACACAGCCAGCACCCAGAAAGCTGCCAGCACGCCACAAAAACACAGGTTCTTTTGATCTGCCTTAATAAGGA
>CM053625.1:317115815-317144809 GCA_028646595.1 Phalanger gymnotis
AGTCATTTTTTAAAGGTGTTAGGAGGGATTTGGGGGAGAGCTCAAGAAAGTCCCTGCTTTTACTCTACCATCTAGGCTGTGCCCCCACTTAGTGTGATTTAGAACATATACTATGGCCATGATTATATATGACCCGTTTTTGCTTAATCATGTCACTCTTCATGTGAATACACCTAAAATTGACAGGAAAACAATATAAAGTTGTATAATCTCTTTCCTAACATAGCTACTTTCTCTAGTCTCAGGAAACCAAGGTTAAATTCTTGATTGCTTGAAAAAGTAGACTATCTCTATCTTAAATGCTGATTTCCCTCTTCTCAGGTTTTCTCAAACAATTATTTCATCCACTGCTCATGTTGATATAACTTTCATAACTACTTGTTACTTATATGAGTAAAGTTATTCATATTTTAAAATCTGATGGTACAGGAGGTCTTACTTTTAGGTTAGGTTCAGTTTTTGGCACCAAAATTTATGTAAGACATTGATAAACTGGAAAGAATCCAGAGCAGGGCAACCAGAATCAGAAAAAAAAAATTTCTTGAGTCAGTGCTATATAACCATTGAAACAAATAGTTAAGTTTAGTCAGGAGAAAAGAGGACTCAGCAAGGCTATAATAATCATATTCAAATATTTGAAGGAATTTAATACAAAATAGGGATAAGATGGATTGTGTCTGGCTCAAATAAGCAGAAGCTGAAGCAATGGGTAGAAGTAGAAAAGAGGCAAAGCTAAGCTTTTCGTAAAGAAATTAAGATCCTGGGGCAGCTACATGGTGCAGTGAATAGAACACCAGCCCTGGAGTCAAGAGCACCTGACTTCAAATCCAGCATCAGACACTTGACACTTATTAGATGTGTGTCCTTGGGCAAGTCCCTTAACCCAATTGCCTTGCCTTCCCCCCCTCCAAAAAAAAGAAAAAAAAAGACCCTGAAAATGAGGCCACTAGAAAAGTGGAAATGCTTCCTCAATGGGGTGATAGGTGATCTTCTGGAGATACTTTCAACTAAAAGGTGGTAACCATTTGGCAACATGTATGATAGCCTCCATTCATTGAGGGGTGTGGGTCGGATTAGACGGCAGCTAAATTCTTCGCCAAATCAGATTTTGTGTTTTTTTTTTTAATTTTCAAGAGTTTTGAAAACACTTGTGTGTTTGGAAATAAGAAATTATACTCAAAATTTTGTTGAATGAATATATGATTGAGTAAAATGATAACTGAAGCTGCTTAACCCCTCATAAAGCCCAGGTGCTAACTTGGGTACATTAAAAACAGAGAAGGATTGTTTTATGACAAAATCTTTACTGAATTGTGTTTTTCTCTGTACACTCTAGGACTAGGCACATGCTAATGGGGCAATGCAAGTGCATTTGTGTATATATGTATATATGCACATTTACACACTTCCATATTTACACGTAAGTTACATATGTGCGTTATATAGGTACATAATATAAAAAGGGGGCAGCTTAGTGGCACAGTAGATTGAGTGATGGGCCTGAAGTCAGGGAGACTCACCTCCCTAAGTTCAAATCTGGCTTCACACACTTATTAACTGTGTAACCCTGGGCTTGTCGTTTAAACCTATTTGCCTCAACTCCTCGTCTATAAAAAATACCTGGAGAATGACATGGCAAAACACTCCAACATCTTTGCCGACAAAACCCCAAATGAGGTCATGAAGAGTCAGGTATGACAAAAACTAATTGAAGAATAACAAAGGATAAGAAATGGTGACTTTGAAGAATTCAGAAAATTATGGGAAGAACTTTATTAATTGAGGAAGAAAATTTAGGAAGAATTGAGGAAGAAAAATTAAGACTGTTGCTACTATTTAGTGGTTTAGTCATGTCCAATTCTTCATGATCCCAAAGACCACAGCTCACCAGGTCCCTCATCCTTCGTTATGTCTAGAAGTCTAACCAAGTTCATGTTCAATGTTTGCATGATATTGTCTGTCCATCTCATCTTCTGCTGTCTACTTTTCCTTTTACCTTCAAACTTTCCCAACATCAGGATCTTTTGCAACGGGCCCCATCTTCTTACTATCATCCAAAATATTTGTTCCAAAATTGAAAAATAAACAGCAGAATTACACAAACAATGTGCACAACAATCCCTGTGAAAAGAATACTTAGATTAAACCAAATACTGAGTAATTTTAATGCATTTATTAATTGTTTGCTAGGTGCCAACCACTGTGCTAAGTGCTGGGAATGAAAGCAGGGCAGAAGATGGTCCCCATTCTCAAGGATGGTTGGGATTTGTTTTCTCCTCATATGGTAAAATGTATAGCCTATTATCTTGATAATGCCTATAAAATTGAACTTCTCAGCTCATCTTATTTGTATATTTTATCAATTTATTATAAACAAAATCTAATATGAAAACATTTAACCCAAATTTTAAAACAATTTACATTTAAATACAAGAAAATTTGCCCTTAAAATTCCATGAATTTTGTAGTTATTTTCAACGTTTCTTTCCACATTCTTTTGTTTCTCCCCCATTAACATCCAATTTTCATCTTATGTGATCATATTTCTTATGTGTTCTGTTTTGATTTTTGCATTATACATTAATTCACAAAGGTGTCTCTATATAATGCATTCTTCATAGTTGTTAATTTAATGTCATTTTGTATTCTACAGAGTGAATGCACCATAATTTCTTTGACCATTCTCCCATCTTTTTGTTGTTGAGTTGTTTCATTTGTGTCTCGCCCAGCCTCATTTAGGGTAACCTTGGCAAAGATGCTAGAGAGGTTTGCCATTTCCTCCTCCAGCTCATTTTACAGATGATGAAGTGAGGCAAACCGGGTTAAAGGATAGTCAGCTAATAAGTTTTTCAGGCCATATTTGAACTCAAGTCCTCCTGACTCTAGGGCTAGTACTCTATCAACTGTGCCACCTAACTGACCTATCCCACATCTTATCTGTCTAATTATCTATCTATCTATCTATCTGTCTGTCTGTCTGTCTGTCTGTCTGTCTGTCTATCTTTCCATCTATCTGTGATGCACACATTTATTTGCATCTGTTTACATATTTGCACATATATTGAATGATAACTACTATTGCTACTATACAATAAATGAATAAATAAATTTCCCCTTGTTTTTAGTAACATTTTAATGGATTTCCCCATCTATAGGATTATTGGATGAGATTGTATGTTTATTTTTATAGCTTTTTTTTAGAATAGCCTGTGGCTTAAGCATATACCACAAGGTCTCAAAAACTCTGGTCATCTGAAGCATGTATAATCTCTCCTTTCTTTAAGAAGCTTATTGAATTACAATCTATATCTATCTGCCACATTTCAAATATCTCTAGCTTAGATACATGTATCTGGTTTCAGAAGGAAACCACTCTACTGATTTCTCTTAAGAGTAAAGATGGCTTTAAGCTTATGCTTAACCAGCTCTACTCCTTCCACAAAACACAATTTAGATAAATGACTATCGGGAAAGGTGTATTAAACATATCAACTCATACAAGCAAATGGTAAACAAAATTGGAGAAGTTTTACGTACACAGAAAACAGCAACAACAAAAATTTTTTACATATGCATATGAAAATAGGTCAGATCTAACTATCCATGTAATTCCACCAATAATGAATATGTGTACTTGCTTCTTCACATCAATGCTTGTAATAATCCATGTTGTTTTATTATGCTGCAAATTTTATAAGGGTTTAGGTACCTCTTATTTTAATTTGCATAGGGTGTATATTATTAGCTCTGTGTCATTGTCGTTTATTTAGCAACGTGTCCTAGCTGCATTCTCTTGTGAAACATTCATCAAAATACAGTGAAGGCACCTACCATCAGAAGAATGCAGATATCCTGAAAGTGGAACATCAGCCATTACATTTCTGGTATTATCTTTAAGCAGAGGTATATAAAATCAAATGAGTAAATTTAGATGTCCAGGAAGTTTCTCATACTATTTCCACTGCAACTGAAAGCTTACGATCCTCTTGTATTTTCAGTTTCCACTTCATGTGCCGAGTTTTACAGAATCCAATTCCAAGATAGCTTCACCACTCTAAAAGTCCAATGTGTACCTTGGTCTGCTAGCAGCCATCAACTATGAAACTTAAACTATCAGCCTTTGACTATCATTACTTTTTTTCCTTAGATTGTGTCCTATATAAACTTCCAGAGACATAGTTTCCAGGTAATTAATCATTTTATTAATAATGCCAACATGCAATTAATAAAAAAGATGATCATTTGGCTATCTTTTTTAAACCAAAAACAATCATGGAACCCACTCGACACTTATATGCCCTTGGAAGAGTAGGTATTCCTGAGGGTAGAAATCAATGCTGATTGGTTAAGAATTACTAAGGGAGTCAATATTATAGTGAGAGGCAGACCTACTCCAGTGAGGAGATGGGTTATATAACTCTGATCACTCAATCTTCGTCAAAAAGACTTAACTATATTCATATTACCGTGCCTGACAAAAGAGAGAATCTACATTTCCCCAGACTTGTATGAGAAAAACGCAATGGTCCAGGCTTCATCAATTCACCTGACTCTACCTTTTCAAAAAATCTCAGTTTTCCCTGTCAGTATTAGCCTTGCACTTCAAAGCCTGTCTGAATAACCCAGAGGAGATGATTTTTGCATAAAGTAGAAAGGTGGAAAAATCTTGATCCTAATTCAATAATTAGTCATTAAATAACACAGAGAAATGATCATTTCTCTCAAGATAAAATTTATAACTTTGCAATTTATATACTTTTTCTCAACCACAAATAGGTATAAATTCATAAAATTATTAAAATATAGATAAAATTTAGGAATGATTTTCACTTTTTCTAAGAAAAACCTAGGTTGACTTTATTTTGGTTCACCTATCAACACTAAATAATTTTCAACTTATTTCATCTTTTGTCTTTTTCTTCTTCTTTTTCTTAAATTAAGATTTTGATTTTTAGTTTACAACACTCAGTTCTGCATGATTTTGAGTTCCAGATTTTCTTCCTCCTCCTCCCCCATCCTCCCCAGATGGAATAAAATCTGATGTATATTCTACATATAACTTTGCATTAAACTTACTTACACAATAGTCAAGTTGTAAAGATGAATTATGACCAATAGAATGAATCATGAGAAAGAAGAAATAAAAACAAAAACAAAAGAGAAAAAAAAAAACAAAAGAAAAAAAAGGATAGCAAATAGTTTGCCTCAATCTGCTTTCAGACTCCATAGTTCTTTCTCTGGATGTAGATAGCTCTCTCCGTCATGGATCCTTTGGAGTTGACTTTGATCCTTGTGTTGCTGAGAAGAGCAAAGTCTATCGGGGTTAGTCATCATAGAATCCATATATCTGTGGTTGTGTATAATGTTCTCCTGGTTCTGCTCCACTCACTCAGCATTATATCATGTAGGATTTTCCAGGTTATTATCAAGTCCAAAACTTCCCTGATTTCTTATAGCAAATAGTCTTCCATTACATTCATATGCTACAACTTGTTCAGTCATTCCCCAATTTATGATCATCCCCCTCGATTTCCAATTCTTTGCTACCACAAAATGAGCTGCTATAAATATTTTTTCACCTATGGGTCTTTTTAACACTTGTGTGATCTCTTTGGGATACAGCCCTAGAAGTGGTATTGCTAGTGGAAAGGGTATGTACATTTTTATAGCCCTTTGGGCAAAGTTCCACAATTGATCTCCAGAATGGCTGGATCAGTTCACAACTCCACCAGCAATTAACAGTGTTTGAATTTTCCCACATCCTCTCCAGCATTATTCATTTTCCTGTTTTGTCATTTTAGCCAATCTGACAGGAGAGATGTGGTACCTAAGAGTTGTTTTGATTTGCATTTCTCTAATCAGTAGTGATTTAGAGCATTTTCCATAAGCCTATAGATATCTTTAATTTCTTCCTTTGAAAACTGCCTGTTCACATCCTTTGACTATTTCTCCATTGGGGAATGACTTGTATTCCTCTAAATTAATCTCAATTCCCTATGTATGTTAGAGATGAGGCCTTTATCAGAGACACTAGTTGTAAAGATTTTCTCCCAGTTTTCTGCTTTCCCCCTAATCTTTGTTGCATTGGCTTTTTTTTTATACAAAAACTCTTCAATTTAACATAATACAAATTATCCATTTTGCATTTTGTAATGCTCTCTATCCTTTGTTAAGTCAGAAATTCTTTCCTTTCCCGTAAATCTGGCAGGTAAACAATTACTTGCTCTCCCAAATTACCTATAGTATCAGCCTTTATTCCTAAGTCATGAACCCGTTTTGACTTTATTTTGGTGTATGGTGTAAGATATTGGTCTATGCCCAATTTCTGCACTACAATTTTTTTTTTCCAAACAAAAAAATATGCTCTGAGGAGGAAAGGAAATCAGTATGGTTTTCAAGGTAAAATGCCCTGAAAACTTGAGCCTAAACTTCAATTCCAAAAACATGAGTCTTTAATAAAAAGCATATGATGGATTCTCATAAACAAAAAGGGGCCTCAATAGAGTATTTGCTCTGAAAACACAATAGGTAACAGTAACATGCAAAAAGCAATCAAATATATCAACAAAAGAAGAAACAGATAAGAGAATTACTTGCATCTTAGTTAAAAGACATATACATATATATATATATTTATGAAGTTTACAACAAAGCAAAGACAATAATAACAACAAAGACCAATAGCAACAGAAAGAACATTATATAATTACTTTGTAAAAAGTACATAGTGAGATAAAGGTGAAAGCAGATGTCAAAAAGAAGTGAGGGTAGAGGAACAGGCCTGAAACATCATATACTCAACCTCACCACATCTGGCTAACAGGTAAATTAATGTTATCTTTCTATCTTTCTTTCTTTCTTTCTTTCTTTCTTTCTTTCTTTCTTTCTTTCTTTCTTTCTTTCTTTCTTTCTTTCTTTCTTTCTTTCTTTCTTTCCTTTATCCCTTCCTTGCTTCCTTCCTTCCTTCCTTTTTTCTTTCCTTCTCTTTTCTCTTTTTTTTCTCTTTTTCCTTCCTTCCTTGCTTCCCCCCTCTCTCTCTTCTCTCTCTCTCTCTCTCTCTCTCTCTCTCTCTCTCTCTCTCTCTCTCTTTCTCTCTCTCTCTCTCTCTTTCTTTCTTCCTTTCTTTTTTCCTTTCTTTCTTGCATTCCTTCTTTCCATAAGGCTAAACTAAACTGCAGGATGGGAAAGTGCATAAAACAATAAGGTAGACAGAGGGAAAGAGAAGCTATAAGGAAATATATAAAGTTAGCAAATCAAGTAAGGGAAACTAACTCATGTACCCTTTCTTATGTAAAATAGAGTATCCCAAAGTGTAGGTTAGAAGTCAAATTGAAAGGGAGAGAAACAAAGGAAGAAATATTCTAATGATGGGAGGGGATACTGCAGATGAATACTCTCAGGGGAGGAGAAATAATACATAATGCAATGAATATAATCCAAAGGGATTTAGTGCCTCAAGAGCATGAGAATCAGAGGGCCTGGGCAATGAGACAACTGGACAACTACAAAAGGAGCAGTAGGATGGATACAGAAAAGTGATTTAATAACAAATCAGAAAATCTGATCCTAGGAGAGGAAAGAGAAATAAAGAACTGCTTAATCAGAGACATATAGAAGTCCCTACTTTGGTGCAATATTTCTGCTCTCTGTGTCACTTGCAGGGGTTTGTATTTCTATGAGTAAAACATGTGGCAGGGTCAAGATCTACAAAATCTATAGAAACTATTTAAAATGGAGAATTCAATATAAGCATCTTAAAACTTTACAGAAGAATACAAATTTATAAAATATCTACTATATGCTAGCCATTGTGAAAGTGCTTTACAAATATCTCATGTGATCCTTACCACAACTCTGTCTTATTATCTCCATTTCCCAGCTGATGAAACTGTGGAGACAAAAGATAATTCACTGGTCCTCATCCTGAGGACAGGTGTGATCACTGGTCTTCCTGGATCCAAGTCCTGATTTAGTTCAATTAATAAGAGAAGAACTCATGACCAAAAAAGGAATAGAGCTAATAATAAAAAAGATAATGGATGATTTTGATTACAGAATGTTAAAAAAATTTGTGCACAAACAAATCCAATATAGCTATGATTTGAAGGGAAATGATGAATCAAGATATATACAGAGATTGATATCTATGGATAGATAAAGATATCTATCTACATTTAGATAGGTATCAGTAGAGACAGCTCTCTATCTCTCTATCTACCTATCTCTATCCATCCTTGCAGAATGTTTTCATTGTCACCAGTGACTTCTCTCCCTGGAGGATGATGCTATGATACTAATGAAAGGATAAGAAATCCAAAATCTTATTGACCATTGAAAAGTCCCAAGGTCTTACTCAGACCAAAGATGAATAGGAAGCAGATAAGCTGGGGCCTGTTCACCTCCCTGCCTGACTATTCTTACTTAAGAGTTTTACTAGCAAGTAATATTTTATCTTATCTTTCAAATAATCCCTATTCTAACTCAGATAGAAATTTACCAGTTTAGAACACTTATCCAAACAGGGTTCTTATTCAACATCACATCAATTCAGAGTGAACTTATTCAAAAGCCTACCATCAATTGATTTACTGATTGACATGAATTCCCCCCCACCTCCCACCCCAGTTAAACTTAAAGCTGAAATGCAGTGGAGTCATTTTGCCCCTTTCCTTACACATTGATGATGAGTGCAGTCACAGAAAAGTAGAGCGACACATTTTTTTTTCCTAGTTGTGGAGACAATACCAGTTTTGATTATATTCCAAGAACTTAAAAAATGGGGGAGAATGGATAGTAGCAGAGGGAATGAGGAAAAGGTGGCAAAATGTACAAGCCTAATGTCAGGGTATCTGGTGAAAAGATAGTTGGAAGTGAAAATGAAATACTATAGGAGACTACCTATAGAAGATCCTGGGAGGCATTCACGGCTCAGCGCAGTTGGTGGGAGTTCCAGAGCTATTCCCTCAATTTGCTAGGAACTGTAGTTGAGAGGATGCCACTTGTCCTGTTCCCAGAATCCACAAGTGATTATTGCAATAATGAGCTTTTCTGTCCCCAGTCTCCACAATGTTCTCAGAATGTCACCAAACTCTTCTTTGCCATCATCCTTCTGGGAAGCTTCTGAGAAGTGATTTTTTTTTCTTCTAAAATCCTGTGATACCCAGCTTGCAGTAGCCAACTGATGCTGAGATGTGACCAGACTGGAAGAAAAGACAGAACTCAGACTACATTTTTCTTTCATAGGAAGGCTGTATCACAGGTGTTTTTTTTCCCCAAGGAAGCAAGCTTATACTCATTTCTGAGATGTTTTAGCCATCTGCAGACATAGGCAGGAAGGTCATTCCTGAGCATTCATTGGAGCTTCTCTGTTCCCTCATTTCTCGTGTTTTTGGGGACAGTAATTACAGTGAGGAGGCTGTATGCCACATGTCCTGCAGGAGTAGGAAGCTGGTTCGTTGGCACTGACATTTCAGAGGGTTAACCTTATTGGTTACATGGGTATTTACTTCTTTGAAGAATAATAAGACACTCAAAGACATTCCAGTAGTCTGACATTGTCATGAAGATTTTTGACTTGGAGCTATTAATATGACTTCATTCAAACTCATTTCTGAGTGAAGAACTGAGTGCTGAGACAAGTGGTGAAATGTCCCTTCTTAGGCAGGGACAGGGCTTTATGATATGTGTCAAATTTTGGCCTGTAGTGAGGCCTAACATTCCCTTCCTTGAAGAATGCTTGCTTGACAGACAAAGTACAATAGATGTACATCAATAGAAATTCTATCTTTGCAATTTGAAGTAGGTATAATTTTTTAGACTGTAAAAATTTGCATTATTGAGGAAGGAGGGATCATGGTTAGACAATCTGCTATGTCCAAACAATGACTTTGGAAGCCATGTCCATATAATGATCAATATTTGAATATTTCAGGATAAGAATAAGCCTCTCTTTTTATTTTAATTGAGAGAGTTAAAATTACATAATTAAATAATTTTAGTGTTTAGGCATGTGACCCTTCATTGTTGTATATATGACCATCTGTTGGACCTACAGATTTGCTTTTCTTTTTCCTCACTTTTGGAGCCAGTAGGAATATTCAATGTAGGTGATTATGAAAAAAAAAAATTAGGAAATGCTTATCCTCTTTACAAGAATTATTCCCTCCTGAATTCCTTTAAACATTGTTGCTATGATTAGAGTCCCAACTTATTAACTTGGTCAGGTCAATGTTTCAGGAAGATCATTGGCAACAGTATCTATTATTCAATCAAAAATTCAGCAGCTTTTGTCTATTCACCTGCACAGCATTCCTTTACTTTCTTCTCATTGTAATTCAGTACATGGATCATAGTATTTCTTTTCTATCCAAATTGTGACCTCATTTAGGGGATTTCTTTTTTAAAATAAGTTAATTTGTTCATTTTTAGTTTTCAACATTAATTTCCCTAAGTTTTAAATTTTCTCTCCCTCCCTCTCCTGAGACAGCATGCATTCTGTTATGGGTTCTACATATACTATTGACATTAGTCATGTTCTATAGAAGAATTAGAATGAATGGGAATAACCATGAGAAAGAAAAAAAAATAAAGCAAAACAAAACAAAAAAAGTAAATAATCTGTTTTGATCTGCATTCAGATTCTATATTTCTTTTTCTGGATGTGGATGGCATTTTCCATCATGAATCTTTTAGAATTGTTCCAGGTCCTTGCATTACTCAGAAGAGTTAAGTCTATCAAAGTCAGTCATCACACAATGTGGCCTCCTGGTTCTGCTCACTTCACTTAGCATCAGTACGTATAAGTGTTTACAGGTTTTTCTGAAGTCTGTCTGCTCATCATTTCTTATAGTTCAATTTATGCCATTACATTCATATACCACAACTTGTTCAACCATTCCCCCATTGATGGGCATCCCCTCAATTTCAAGTTCTTGGCCACCATAAAAACAGCTGCTATAAACATTTTGGTACATGTGGGTCCTTTTTCATTTTTGTGATATCTTTGGGATACAGCCCTAGAAGTGATATTGATGGGTCAAAGGTTATGCGCTTTTTTATAGCCCTTCGGGCATAGTTTCCAATTGCGCTCCAGAATGGTTGGATCAGTTCACAACTCCACCAACAATGAATTAGTGTTCCAATTTTCTCACATCTTCTCCATCATTTTCTCATTTTCCTATTTTGTCATGTCAGACAATCTGATAGATTTGATGTGGTACCTCAGAGTTCTTTTGATGTGCATTTCTTTAATCAATAGTGATTTAGAGCATTTTTTTATGACTATAGACAGTTTTAGATATCAGGGATTTCAACATAGATATTGCCAGCTTAGCAAACACTCTAACCTCCCAGTACCTCAATTTAATATTTTAAAATTTCCCAATCCTCAATCCAGTCCACCCTGAACTCTATACAAATATTGTAATACCCTTACCTTACCACCATCAACAATATATAATCATTCCACCTCTATCTCTGCCTTACTATCTTATATTCTTTTCTTCTCTTCATTCTCATTGTAACATTTAATCCCCAAGCCCCCTTTTCTTTCTCAGGACATTCACCGTTGATTCTACTCTCTTCTGTTTGTCTTGCTATCTGTTTGACTTTGTAGCCTTCTTTGATGTGTCTTCATCTATTTTATATCTGCATCCCCCTCCATGACCCCCCCCCCTCTTGGCTAGGGCTCTGTTCTAGAAACTTTTATCCTCTCCTTGTGTACTAATTATTTTGGCAATCTCTTAGGTGAACATGGATTCAATTATCATCTCTATGCTGATGATTCTCAAATCTCCTCGTCTAGCACTAACTTCTTTCCTCATCTCCACATCTATCTTTAGTCTCATGTCCAACTACTATTAAATATCTCAAATTGGATTTTTAATAAACGTGGTAAATTCAACATAGCCCCAAATTGAGCTCATCCCTCCCCTGAAATCATCTTTTCTTCTGAACATTTCTGTTACTGTTGAAGACACCATGACTTTCCCAGTAACTCTCAGACTAGCTAACTTGTTACTCTCTCTCACTCCCGATAGCTGTTCTGTCACCAAGACATATTGATTCGTCCTTTGTACCGTATCTTCTATATGCCCCCATTCTCTTCTCTTACATTAAGATGACCTCGGTGCAGACCACGCCTAGGCAATTACAGTTTTCTGTTCCTTTGTCTCCTTGGTTCATTTCCCCAACCTTTGGTCTGTCATATACTCAGTTGTCAAGGCGATCCAGTGATCTCCCTGAAGTGCCTGTTATTGTTAATGAAGACCATCTCATTCCCCCATTCAATCAAATAAGTGGTTCTTTTCTATCTAGAGGATGAATGTAAAATCCTCTACTCGACATTCAAAGTTTCTCATGATCTGGCCCCTACCTACTCTTTCAGTCTCCTTATAATATTAACCCTATCCTCCTCATATACTCTTCCATCCAATGACACCAATATTCTTATTCCTAGTGTAAGACGCCCCATCTCTCAACTTCGGGCATTTTCTCTGGCTGTTTTCCATTCCAGGATTTCTCTCTCTCCTCATCCATGCTTCCTGGCTTCCATTATTTTTTCAGGTCATAGCTAAAACTCGACCTTCTTAAATAAGGCTTTCCCAATATGTCTTAATGAGTATCTTCCATCTGTTCATTATTTCCAATTCGTTCTCTCTAGATCTTGTTTGTACATAATTTCTTGCATGTTGTCTCCTCCACTACATTGTGTTCTCCATGGACTTCATTTTTGCCTTTCTTCCCATTTTCATCATGTAAAATAATTCCTGCCTTAGTAGATGCTTAATAAATGCAGGTAGCTGGTACAGTGGATCGACTTCCTGACCTAGAGGAACACTTATTTTCCTGAATCCAAATCTGGCCTCAGATACTTCCTAGCTGTGTGGTTCTGGGCAAGTCATTTAACCCTTTTGCCTCAGTTTCCTCATCTGTATAATGAACTGGAGAAGGAAATTTAAAAAAATCCTCCAGTGTCTTTGCGAAGAAAACTCCAAATGTGGTCATGATATGACTGAAAAAATCCTGAACAATAAATGCTTATTGACTGTCTAACTGTCTTCCTTAAGGGAAGTAGAGTGCTTTCTTACCATCTCCTGACTTTCCTTGGCTTTCATTTCTCTTGTTGCCTAATGGATTTTTCAATTGAGTAAGGTCAATTTGATCTATGATCTTGGCCACAAGAGAAGATCTCTGGATATCCTTCCTATTTTATGTATATCAGCAAAGGCCATTAGATGATGCACTGGATAGAGCTTTGAACCTAGATTCGGCGAGACCTGAATTTAAATCTTCTTTCAGACATTTAGAAGCTATGTGACCCTTAGCCTGTCAGTCAAACTCCCTTGGTCTCAATTTCCTCATTTATATAATGAGGAAAATAATAGCCCTTCCTTCCCAATGTAGTTATGAAGATGAATTCAAATGACAATTTGAAAGTCTTCAGCAAATCTTAAAGAGCTTTATGAATGTCAGTGATGAGGATGATGATACTGATGATGATGGAACTTTCCCTATTAGTAGGAGTTATTGAGTTGACATTCATTGAGGAGGAAAAGGATAAGGATGAGAAAGAAGAAAATAGGAGCTGATTGAATTATGGGCTGTTTGCTGTTTACAGAGTTGTGATGATCACAGAAGAGCTTTGCAAAGATTAGTTGTGTTTATTCTTGATTATAGTAGCTGTGTTTTGTCATGTTTTATTTTTAATGCATTGTTGGGATTCTACCCTGGTCTATGCTATAGGAAGTTTATGCTAGGAAGGTGACAAAACACTTTCCTTTTATGGCTCCCATCCATGTTCATAGCTCGGTGGAAGAAAGAAAGATGAATAAGGCATTGTCTCTCACCAGTGGAGCTTACTGTTTAGTAGGAGACAAGAGATTCATAAATAAGTAATACAATGAAAGATGGAGACTAATAGTGTACAATTGAAAGAGCAGTGGCACTGGAAGCAAGGTACCTGGGTTCAAATCCTATCTCCATTTCTTATTACCTGTGTGACCTTGAGCAAATCATTAATCTCTCTGAGCTCCAGATTTCTCATTTATAAAATAAGTGGTTTGGACCAAATAGCTAATAGCCTCTGTCATCCCTTCTGCCTATGCCTATGGTTTCATCAGCATCAGATAGCACACCTTTGGTTATTAGCTGAAGAAATAAAGAACCCTGAAGTCACTGATGTTTGCCAAAATTATATTCACGTGTAACTTCTAAGAGCCTCAAATCTGGGTGGCATGGCAGATTCTGCAGTTAGCCGTGAGCCAGAAAATTTTAGGAAAGTGAATGCAGGCAGCTGCTGATGTATTACACTTGGCACCTGTGCAGAGATACCTGAGGTGAAAAATAAGATACAATTTCAAATACATAAATAAATCCTGCCTGTGAATTATTCCTAGGAGAACCACATACAAAATAACTTTCTGAAGGCAATGTTCCTCTCACTCATCAAATTAGATTTGTCACCAAAAAAAAAAAAAAACCAACTCTGGATTTTCACATACAAAAAGTACCTGCACATGTTCATTAAATTCACCTTAATTAAAGAATGCTCCAAATCAGCTCTAATGGAATAACTATACCTAAATAATTTTAAATTTGGAAATATGTAATTAAATGGTATAAGTAAAATACAACATTTATTAGTATCATTATAATCACTAATATTGTTATTATTTATTACAATTTGGCAGAATTATTCAAGGAACTACAGAATCTTGGCCATTTATGTTTTATTCTGTGAATCGGGAAATAACTGATGATCATGTGTGGAGCAATTCAAAAAATGCACCTGATGTATATTTCTCCTCTTTCCATAGGAAGCATTAAGAAATAGAATAGAAGAAAGAAGAGTTTAAAAATCCCAAATGGAAAATTCCGTGATTAGATCTGAGGATAGAGATGAAGCCTAGAATTTCAAGGACCCAGATTTTCTATACAACATCCATTTCAAGCTAAAAGCTATTGTATTTTCTTAATTATTTGTTGATTCATTTCTTCATTCCTTAATTAATTTGATTACCTATTTTAGGGGTATTGATGACCCACTGTAGAGAATGCTCTAAGTATTGTAGAAGTAGGGGAAAAGAAGAAATAGAATGCTAATAGTTTGGACACAGCTCATATCAAATTGCTTCCCATATCCTTTTGAAAGCAAGATTTCTCTTTGAGGAGAGGGATTTAAGAGAGAATTTAGTTGAATACTAATAGCAAAGAGGGGTGATAAAGAAGGTATTATAAAGTGGAAATGGAAAAGATGCAGGAAAAAAGAAAAAAAAAGTAAAAATAGAGTTGGGAGAGGAGAAAAGAAAAAAGGAGAGGACACAGAAAATTCTGTAGTCATGGCAGTCAATCAACTACTATTTATTACATGATTACTATTTAATAACCACTTATTTATCAGGAAATAAAGAAAGGTAAAATAGTGCCTGTCTTCAAAAAACCCACATTCTATTGGGGTAGACAACATGTAAATAACCAGATATATACAAGAGATATATAGAATAGATGGAAGGTAACCTCAGAGAGGAAAGACATACCATTTGGGAGGTCTACTACAGGCTTCTCCAGAATGTTGTGTTCAATTGTCTTAAAGAAAAACAGGGAAATTAATGGGTGGAGTCAAGAAAGGAGAACATTTTAGGCATGAGCAGAAAAGTACAAAGATATAGAGATATAAAGGACAGCAAGTTGGCCATTGTTTGGGGATTTTAGAATGCATGTAGGTGGAGAAGTTGTAAGAAGACAGACAAGAAAGGTGTTCAGGGGTGAAGAGAGATCCACTGGAGTTTATCTAGTGAGGGGATAATGTGGAAAGTTTTACTTCTTATAAAAAAATTATTAATTTCAGCTTAGTGGATGATAGATATGGAACTATTCTTAAGGAAAGGAGTTCAATTAGCATGTTATTCCAACAGTCCAAACAAGAGGCAATGAGGACCTACAGTCACAGTTACATAAGTCGAGCAAATTGGGTATATGTGAAAGATGTTGCAAAGGAACAAATTTCAAAATTTGACAACAGATAAAAACAGTGAGGAGTTGAAAATGGTACTGAAGTTTTAACTGTGGATGACTTAGAAGGAAGAGAAGGGGAACAAGCATATGCTAAGCACCTACTGTGTGCCAAAAGAAGTGATACAAGGACACTTTCATGGCCTCTCTGAAGAAATTTGTGAGAAATGGGAGAAACAGTCACAGGACCATCCACCATGGTGCGAAATATCAAAGAAGACACTGTGTTCTATGAGTAAAGCAGAATTACAGTACCTAAAAATAAATGGGATACACAAATTTAGAGATATGGCTATTCTAAATAATGATGTGGACTATTCGTCCATGGCAGAGACTTCCGGGTTCACATTGGTCTGATCAGCCATAGTTGGACACATTGTACATTGACCTCAACATAGTGATATCGTTTTGATTCTATTTGAGTTTGAAGAACAAAACTTACTATGTTTGAGGCATTGCACTGAGCAATTTTTACAAATATTTTCTCATTTTATACTCATGACAACCCTGCCAGGACAGTGATATTATTATCTTCATTTTAAATTTTAGAAAACTAAGGCAAACATAAGTTAAGTGCCTTGCCCAGTATCAAAAGTGTAGTAAGTGTCTGAGGTCAGATTTGAAGTCAGGTCTTCCTAACTGCAAATGCCATACTCTGTGGACTGAACCATGAGCTGACTGTAGTACCACTAGGAAACTGGCAGTTTCATAAACAGTAATAAAAAATAGAAAAGCAGAAGAGTTTTGATTTTTTCTTTCTGGGGGAGGAATGAACTCTTCCAGACATTTTGTGATTAAGATTCCTATAAGACAAATAATTTAACATCAATAGAAAGTAGAAGATGTTGTAAAACTGTAACATAGGACAGAGTCTTGTCTTCATATAGATCTGGAAATCATCTCTATAGAGATGATAATTTAACTCTTGTGGGCTAATGAAATAGTGTAAGTGAGATAGTATAAAGAGAAAAAAAAGGTGGGTTAAGTCAATTCAACAAGAATTTATTAAGTGCCTACTATGCACCAAATAATTTTCTAGATGTTGCAATCTAGATGCTTAATCATGACAGAACCCTAAGCACCCCTATGATTAGTGGGCATGCCTTACACGAAGATCCAGCAAAGGAGACTGAGAAAAGTCCAGACAGACAAGAAGACAATCAGAAAAGAACTGAGTCATGGAAAACTAGGAGAGAGAAGGCTATCAGGAAAAGAGGGTGATCCACACTGCCAAATGCTGAAGAGAGATTTTATTAAAAATGAGGATTAGGAAAAAGGCTTTGGATTGAGCAATTAAGAGAAAATTGGCAATTTAAGAAAGGTTTTCAATTGAATTATATGGTCAAAAGCCATAAAAGAGAGGGTATAACCAAATGAGATTAAAGGAAGAGGGTGAAAATATACATGATTTTCTCAATGAGTTGAGTGAAGAATGAAATGAGAGAGTATAAAACTTAGATGTTATAGAAGAATCAAATGATAATTTTGTTTCTTTTAAGTTTTGTTTTCTTTTGTAAGATGAGGAAGACATGGGAATAATTTTAGGCAGCAAGAAATGAATCAGTAGATAGGGAAAATTGAAGATAAGAGAAAATGACAAAGAGAGTAGGGAAGGTTGATGCAGAGCAGCATGTAGAGAAGTTTGCCTTGATATGACAAAGGTCATATTTTCATGAGAGGCAAAGGTGAAAGAGATGATAATGAGTGGATATCTCTGAGATATGTGAGGTAAGAAGGGTAGGACTCAAATGTCCTCATTTTATTTTCACTGAAATGCGAGGTAAATTCCTCAGTGCTAGTGATTGCAATTCTGTGGGAAACTTAAGAAATGAGAAGACTGTTTGGAATAACTGCTTTAGAGAATAGTGAATTCATTAGGGAGGAGTCAAATTATTGCCTTCTTCCTAAATCTCCAAATCTCAGGTCTGATCCTCTCAATCTCCAGCCACCCCCATCCCATCCACTCAACTCAATAAACTCAAGTGGCTCTACATAGCCTCTAGGTCAAATACAAAGTCCTCTTTTAGGAGTTCAGAACCAATAATCTCACCTTCTCCTATCTTTACCGCATGTGTTCTTCCATCCATTGACAGAGGACTCCTTGCCTAAGGCTAATTTACAGTTAAAGTTTAACAGGGTGTGGTTTTTTTTTTTTTTAGAAGGACAAAAGCACCTAGTCACTTGGCTGGGTACTCCTCACAGAGACTGAATTTAAACTATACTTGGACCTTATCTTTAAGAAGGCAGTGAAAGAGACAGAAAGCATGTATATCTTCATGTGTATACACACACATACACACACACACACACACACACACACATACAAATATTTATATATGAAAAAACACTGCTTTATATATAAATATAAGTATGTTTATAGACATACATAAAGACATATACATGTTATGTGCATATGTACACATATGTATGCATGTATACACATGTGTGTATATCTATATATGTATATATGCATATATATATGAAAAAATATTGTAGATTCAAGGTGATTAGTAGGAATAATTACAAGAAGTTGAAAGTGGAAACAAAAAGATTATTGAAGACTGAATCTTAAAGGTGCCTTGAGGTTCTAAGAGGGTGATGTAAGGAAGAAATTCATTCAAGGAATTCAGAACAGCCAGCACATAGTTAAGGAAGTAATATGTGGAGCGTCATATATAGGGGAAGATAAGAGGGCTTGTCTGTGTCATGAAATAAATAAGGGTTTATTTGGCTTGTTTGCTTTTAATTTAAAGCCCTTCCTACAATGCCTGCTATTTGGCTAAGTGCTGGAGGCATTCGGCTAAACTAGATGGGAAATGGGGTAAAGGCGGAATGTGGATGGAAAAGTAGGATGACTGTTAATAATTGGTATTCTTGTATAGATCCTCAGTTTCCTCACCTGTCTATTGAATGCACTGTGAGAAAACATTCAGAAACAAAACATCCCACTATCATTCCAACCACTTGGCATTTTCCCCTTTCTAATCAGTCCATCTGAGACACCGATATATTCATTCTTTGAGATAAATACCCCTCAGAATTTTTTTTTTGTCAGCCCTCCTACAAAGCACCATGCCTCCAGGAACTTCCCATTTTAATAGCTGAATGAAAATGGAGCAGTCCTGTCTCAAACCTTTAGAGGAAGTGATTGTCTCTATAATGAGACCATTTCAGCAAGGAAGAGTAAATGCCTACCTCTTTGCCTTAGGTTTTAATTTGACAAATGGCCGATTTTAATAGAAAATGAAGGTTGTTTTTTGTTTATTTATGAGATTTATATATTTCTGTGCCTGTGGAGAGTTTGTGGAACTAGGGAATGATGTACTGAAAAATAGCTAATGGAAAGGAAGCTGCTCAATCCAGAATGACCACTCTGCTTTCCTTGTGGAAAGAGTAACACTAGATGACATACACGGAAAGCTTGCTACACACACGATCTCACTGCAGCTTCACAGTCCTAAGATGTCTTTAGGAATGATAATAGTATAACTCTAGAAATGAAGAAAGGCAGGGTTTGGAGAGGGTAAGGAATTGGCCCAAATTCATCCAGAAAAAAAAATAGGGAATTGGGATGAGCCCATGCCATTTCGGGATTGTTTGAAATAATTGATTATGTTTGGATGGGGAAAAGAAAGGAAAAGAGATCGCATATTCTCTTTGGTCTCTGCAATCAGAAGTATGCACAAAAGATGGAATTTGCAAAGAAGTGCATTTTGAATTGATGAAAGAAAGGAAGAAAGGAAGGAGGAAAAGAAGGAGAGAAGGAAGGAGAGAAAGAAGAAGGAGAGAAGGAAGGAAGGAAGGAAGGAAGGAAGGAAGGAAGAAATCCTCATAATTAGCATTATCCATAAAGGGTTTCATGTTGATGGGGGTACAGTCTCTGGGAACCCCCTTGAACCTGATGGGGTATAGTCTCTGGGAACCCCCTTGAATTCTCCTTGAGTCTTCCCACTAGATCTGACCTTCCTCTGAGGTCATAAGCCTTTCCTTATCACTAGGCTTAAATCTCTATTATCTTTAAACTAGCCTAGCCCTGTATTGTCTGTTATCTCCAGGTGGCCTTCAGCTATTTCCTACCCTTAATCTCACTCCTGGAGTCTTCACCTCTAGTCACCCCAGTCTCATCAAGACCCTCCTTAGACTCCTCCTCAAGACCTTCTCAAACCCTTCCTCTAGTCAATCCAGACTACTTCACCACCCTCAATTCCTCCCACAATCTTTCTGTATATAAGTTTCATCGAGCCTCCATGAAGGCCCTAAGATTCAATTTACCTCAGATTGAATCTGGCCCCCTTATGAAAACAAGGTTCAAAAAGGGTGAGATTTCTTAAGACAACCCAATATGGCAAATCTTTAATAAACTTTGTCTTTTTCTTTGGCTGAGAAGGCTTGTGTTGAATTTATTCAGCAGGATTGGGTGCATTGGTATGTTGGGGTTTCAAGCACCCATAGAAACCTATGGTTCCCTACCCTCATCTTTTTTAACCTCATCAATGTGAAACCATCTTTTTTGTTTTACTACATTATGGAAATACTTGTTTTTTTTTTTTAATTTCCCGTAAATTAAAAATAAAAGAAAAAAAGAAAAAGAATGGGTTTTCCTTCATTGAAAGTTATCATGCAATCTAGATGACCACCTGTCAGGTATTTAATAGAAGAGATTCCTTGTTTGGTTTAAATTCCACTTCAGACTTGCTAACTGTGGGTACTTTCCAGAGATGTACACATTGGTAATGAGGTTTATGCACTCATTGCCAGAGCTACCTCAGTGTTTGGGAGGCCATGAAAGAAAGTGTGGGAGAGAAGAGATACTAGACTGACTATTAAACTGAAAGTCTACGGAGCTGTGGTGCCGACATTACTGTATGCCTGTGAAACCTGGACACTATACTAGCACCATGCCAGGAAACTGAATTGCTTCCAAGTGCATTGTCTTGGAAAGATTTTGAAGATCACCTGGCAGGATAAGGTACCAGACACTGAGGTCCTTACTTGAACTAAACTGCCAAGCCTTCAAACTCCGCTTCAGAGAGTGCAACTCCAAGATGCTGGCCACATTGTTCAAATGCAAAACATCCTCTTGCCCGAAAGACTTTTATGGAGAACTCACATAGCGCAAGCATTCACATGGCAGTCAGAAAAAGCCGTATAATGGCACTCTTGGGAACTTTTTTAAGAACTTTGCAATTGATTGTGTGACATGGAAGACACTGGCAGAAGACCACTCAGCATGGCATGCTCATAGCAGAGAAGGTGCTGTGCTCTATGAGCAAAGCACAATTGAAACACCTCAAAGGAAATGCAGGATGCGCAAATTTAGTGTCCACCTCAAATGTTCCATAGACTATTTGCGCCCAACCTATGGTAGAGCATTTCAAGCTTGTTTTGGTTTGATCAACCACAGTTGCGCAAATTGAAACTTGACTCTAGTATAGTGATGTCATTGTGGTCCTCTGCAAGAATAAGGGACAACAAGGAATCTGTGTGGCAAAAGGAAGTCATTTAACCTCTCTAGGTCTCAGGCTTTTCAACTGCAAAATGAGAGAGTTTGATTTAATGATCTTTGAGCTACCTTCTAGATTTAAATTAGTAATCTCATGACTGCCGATTTTTTAATCCATTACACTGCCCTCCACACATCAAAATAGAATCTGAGAGTTGGATAAGTGGGACTAGGGTTATGAAAATACTAATGCATAGCATAAAGTGCTTCCTGAAATGCATCCCTCAGTTTGAGGAGAGAATATGCTTCTTCCCTCCCTGTCCCTTTTTAAAGGGAACAGCAGCCAATTGCACCAAGGAACTTACTTTAAATTCTTAGAGAAAGAGGAATGTCCCTGGTCTTTTAAAGTGTAACAACAAATTATTTGTAATCAGCACATGATCAGCAGTTAACCACCCTGACCAAACCTTTGAAGGTTGTACGAATGGTGGAAGAATGGTCCTGATTACAGTGACTAGGGTCAGTCATTTCCTTAGTAATTATAGTCAGAGACAATTTATCCACATATATTACATGGCCCCTCAAAATTTCATCCTATTTAGTAGTAAAATGTAAGCTAAATGGAAGAGAATTATGTTCATGTGTACAGAATTTAAAATTCCGTGTCTGCTTATATTTAACCAACACAATTATATATCCTTGAAGCAATATATGAAAAGACTGGGTCAAGTTGAAATGAAATCGCTGCAACATGGTCTGTCATAGAACAAGTGAAAAAGCATTGAACTTGGAGTCACAGGATCTGATTTTAAATCTTGCCTCTGACACTTAGTATCTATCTACATGACCTTGGACAAGGAATTCAACCTCTTGGTTTTGACTTCCTCCTCTGTAAAATGAGGGCATTGAACTACAGGACCTCTGAGCAACCTTTCCACTCCAAATCCATGACTCTATGATCTATAGCTGTGATGGCAATTACGCAACATCAAATTAATCAATCCTTTCAAAGAAACTACGTGATGGGTGTTATATAGATGAAAACCTTGTCAACAAATTTAATGTCCTGGAACTTTTCATCTGTCTGTTTGGAATCGTTGGGTACATTTCAGAACAGTTAAGTAATCTGTATAGGCTCCTAGAGTAATAGGAGGGGTCTTAGAGTTTATGTATAGATGATATCCTTAAGGGATTTCCCCAAGGTTACAGAGCTGAGAAGTGGAGATGTGAAATTTGAACTGTGATACTCTGACTCCAAATGCCTCACACAATCCATTGTAAAACATTGTCAATCTAAGAACCTTAGAGTGTTTATTATTTTTTTTTCATCTCAATAGCAAGGTACTTCTTCCTTTATCGCATCTGGTTAAGGTCTCTTTTTTCTTTTATTTTCTAGCTAATTTGGATACCTTTTTTTTGGAGGGGGGAAAGCAGGACAATTGGGTTAAGTGACTTGCCCAAGGTCACACAGTTAGTAAGTGTGTCAAGTGTCTGAGGCCAGATTTGAACTTAGGTACTCCTGACTCCCTGGTTGGTGCTCTACTCACTGTGCCACCTAGCTACCCCTGCATACTTCTTTAACTCTGAATGAATATATTTCCAATCAATAACTCATTTTGTTCCCACATTTGTGTTAGATATATTAGGCATCCAACAGAGAGAAAGAGAGACAGAGACAGAGAGATAGAGACAAAGACATAAACAAAGAGATAGAGAGAGGCAGAGACAAAGATAGGAGAGAGACAGAGACAGAGAGTCATTTTTATATGAGTATAGAGAATCAGGAAGTGAGATTTGTGAGTCCTCAGGGGAAAAAATAATTAAGGTTGGCAGGCCTTAACCTTGACATTTAAGATATTTATTTTAATAACAGAAGGGGGAATGACTATGTTATTGTGGGTATGGGGGAGTACATTATGAGAAAGATCACAGAGGTGACCATATAATAAATAAAAGAAAGCATGGAGCTAAGGACAGGAGTCAAAAAAAGGCTGTCTTATAAAACTGAGGAATCCCTGAAAGTTTATCCTTTCTCACATAAAGTTAGGTCATGAGACCTAAGTAATTTTTTAGAGGAGAGCCACACAAAAATAAAGGCATGAGAGCTCACTGTGAAGAATTAATTAACAGGGGTGAAAAATAAATAAGAAAAAAAAAAACAAAAAAACCTATTTGATCAGAGACTCAAGAGAGGCCCAAGATGGAAATCATTTAACAAGATAGCTTTCTATTTCTCTGCTAGTGTAAAAAAGCTCTTGAGAATTAACCCTCCCTTACATACTGCATAATAGTTTAAAAATGTCTGTTGAAGGGTGACCTCTAACAGTTGCAGCCTGGATTTCTTTGTTTCTCATTGTTAAAATTCATTACCAACTGGTTTCATCGATGTCCAGTTTTATCTCCCTCTAGGTATTAAAAAAAAATTATGTTTCGCTCTGTCTAAATCTTAGAATATGCTTTTCTCTAAGAGGATGCAATAAGTAGGTATTAGTTCACAGTAAAGTTGAACAATACTAGTTGAGGAGCTAGGAAACCTGGTTTTCCACTTATTAATTATGTATATACATAAAAAGTCACTCAGTGTTTCTTGGACTCAGTTTCTATATTTAAAATTAAAAGTTTACACTTTAATAGAAATGTCTTAGGTGATGTCCTGACTATGTCTCTTTGATTATGTAAAGTCTAGAAAAAATTAAGGGGCAAGTTGTCATCTGCTTGTCCCATCCAATTGCAATGTGTTATCCCAATGGGAGGTAGCATTAAACAATGATAGGAGTCCTGAATAAGGAGTCAGAGGATTGAGATGTAAACTTCATTGCTTCTATTGAATAACTGTGAGCCTTTGAAAATTATTGACCACTTGGCCTAAGTTCACCCACCTGCAAATCAGAATTTGGACTTCATGCTCTTTTATTTTCATATCAATTTGAAAAAAAAATTGTGAAAAGCAGTGTTTACTAAAGAAGAGAAACTACATTAGGAGGCTATGAGAATCCAAGTAAAGAATTTGAACGTCTCTAGTGTGGAGGAAGAGTTCAGATTTTTTCAAATTGTCCTCAGAGAAGCGAATTAGAAGTAGCGAGTTGAAGTTAAAAAGAGGTAAACTTAGGATTGAGGAAAAGTAAAATAAAAGCAACTTGAGCTACCTAAAAATGGAATTAGCCACTGCTGAAGGTGGGGGGTTAACCTGCCACTTGAGGTCTTTAAGCAAAGCTGAACTTTGCTTAAGTTCCTAGTATAGCAACTTCCTAGGTATCTTGTAGTGTAGTGGTTTTGTTTTTTCGTTGTTGTTTTTCGAGATATGGGTTGAGTCTCTGGGGTCTCTGGGGTCTATTCTAAATCACAAATACCATGATTTTTTTTTTAACATTGTAGAAAGGTTTTGTCTATGGACCGAGTAAGCTGCAAGGAAAGAAAAACCTAGTAGAATGAGAAGACACACACACACACGCACACACACACACACACACGCATGCACACACACACAAAGAGAGAGAGAACATAGAGTGTCTATGTAGGAATATATGTATTATACAATATATTTAATATACTACTCTATTAAGTATGAGTGTGCGTATATGTATATATAAATATATATAAAATTGTGCATGTTTGAGAATCAAGTATATATAGAGAGTACAGAATGTGCATATATATGTATATAATTTATACTCTCTATGTACTCTATATAAAATATAACTTTACATGAACAAATATACACACTACATATATATAAACATGTATACATATAAACACTATATTTTCTATAACCTATACACATATACTCTATACACATATGTGTGTGTATGAGATGGAAATTATAAAAATCAGAATTTTTTTCTTTCCTTCTTTAGTAATTCATTCATTAATTATCTTCGTGACCCTCTTCTGAACACTTCTAAATTCCCCAACGCCCTCAAAAGCTGAGAAGATGGGCAATTTGGTCACTCTCCTACCCTTACTTGAGATCTTCTATTGTTGGATTTTATTGCTTTCTATTAGCACAATGTCGATTCAAGATGTAAAATAGGCTTGACCTTTCAATTTAACAGAGCCAAGTTGGCAGAAATCCTGTATTTTTGACAGAATTATCTTGAAATGGTTTTCTGAATTTCTAATATTTAAAAATTGATGGGCAACACATCTTTGATCATTTAAGAGGCCCATGCAAGTCTCCATTGAAGGATTCCCTTCAAAGAATAAAGATTCTATTCTATTCTAGAGCCGAAAAGAAAATGTGAAGGCATCTTAATTTTACAGAAAGGGAAACTGAGACTCAGAGAGTTTATTCAAGCTGATTTATTTATTTTAATAGTATTTTTCCAATTACATGTACAGGCAAATTTTAATATTCATTTAAAAAAAGTCCTAACTTTTCTCCCTCCCTCCCTTACCAGCCCCCACCCTAATATAGAATACAATTTTATTTATATATGTGCAATCATTTAAAACATATTCCCATATTAGTCATGGTGTGAAAGAATATACAGATGAAAAGAAAAAAAAACCATGAAAAAAAGAAAGTGAAAAGAGTATGCTTTGATCTGCACTTAGATGCCATTAGTTCTTTTCTCTGGAGGAGGACAGCATTTTTTTTTTTCATTATGAGTCTTTTTAATTGCCTTGGATCATTGTATTGCTGAGGAGAGCTAAGTCATTTATAGTTGGTCATCATAAAATATTGATTTTACTTTATACCGTGTTCTCCTGACTCTTCTCACTTCACTTTGCATGAGTTCATGTAAGTCTTTTCAGGTTTTTTTTTTTTTCTGAAGCCATTCTGTTTTAATTTCTTATAGCACAACAGTACTCCATCACATCCGTATGCTGCAAGTTGTTCAGCCATTCCCTGAATGATGGACATCCTTTCAACTTCCAATTCTTTGACACTACAGAAGGAAATGCTATGAATATTTTTGTATGAATAAGTCACTGACCTACACTGTGGCTCAAGGTCTCCCACTGGCTTTCCAGAGCACTGCCTGCTCTGAACTGAACTTTCTCTTTTGCGTGAATAAGATGAAACTTTACTAATGACTTTCCTAGTTGTCTTGGGCTGGGAAATTTTTATACTCCATGTTTTTGTTGGTTCTACCCTTCCAGAATTCATTTTTTTGGGTTTAATTTTATAGTTGTTCAGACATGAATTTGGGAAAATTCAGGCAATTTCCTACTTACTTTGCCAATTTAGACATTTAAGTTGATTTAACAGTTGGTAGAGGAAGGATGGAAACCCAGGTCTTCTGAATCCAAATTCATTGCTTTCTCAAATGAACCATCTTTCCTGTTAGTAAAATTAACAACACTAAGACTAATACCCTGGTGTATAACACTGATTCCAATAAGGAAAGGAGGGAATTGTAGGATGTTCAAAAATCATTGAAGATCTCCAATTCCTCAGAATGATGAGAGTTAATTATTTAGGAGTGATGCAGTAGATAGTATGACACAAGGGGTAAATATTGTTCTGGAAGTCAGGAGACTTGAGTTTTAATCAGGTTTTGTTGGTGATCGCCTGTGTTACACTGGACAAGTCAGTGAAATTCTCTGCAGCACAGCTTCCTTATGAAATGAAACTTTGTTAGGTCAGGTCTAATGATTCTTAGTGCATTATTTCTATATCCATCTTCTTTGCCATCTCCCTCCTTCCTTCCCTCCCTCCATTTGTCTGTCTGTCTCTGCCTCTGTCTATTTGTCTCTGTCTCTCTCTGTCTCTCTCTGTCTGTCTGTCTCTCTCTCTCTCTCATTCATAGTAGGTGATCAATGAATATGTGTTGCTTGGTAGAGAAGAGAATAATTGATGAAGATGTAATTATTGCTTTCAATATAGGAGTGGCTGAAACCTTCAAGTAAATAGGGCTCATCCTTTTTCTGTTAGGTCTATGAATACAGAAATAGAACAAATAAGTAGAAATTGCGTGAAGGCAGATTTGGACTCAGTAATTTTTCTTTGTATGCCCACTACTAAACACTATGCCTGAGAGATACTAAGTGCTTAATAGATGCTTGCTAACTGACCCCCTTAGAGCTTATATTCATTACCCATTGTAGGACTATTGTGTTGCTTGTCACTATGGGGGACATAAAAGGGACAAATGCCAGTGCCCTTTCCCTCTGAGTCTCTTTTTGAATGCATCATTATGTAAGACTACATTCTGATCCGCTGCTCAAATATCTTCCAAGGCTCCATACCGGCCCATGTAAAGTCTAAATTACTTAGTCTAGCATTTGTGGCTCTATTTGACCATAATTTTGCAGCCATTCATTATGCTGTTTATCTTTTTTTGTATTCTAAAATTGATAAAACCTCTCTGTTCTCCAAACATATCTGGCATTTCTGGCCTCCATTTCTTCAGTATGTAATTCTCTAGGCCCGTATCCTTTCTCTCCCTATTGATCCTTTATCTTTCATTTACCCAGGTTTTTAATGGCATAGGGAATTTCCTACTGAGGAATCACCTTCTACCAATTCATGTAGAAGCTTGTAGATATTAAAGGTGCTAAGAACACTAAGTTGTTTAGTGACTTGTCTAGGGTGACACTTATCTAGAGTCAGTATTTGAACATGGGTATTTCTGGTTTTAAATCCGAATCCAAACACCACCTTATCCAGGAAGCCTTTCTCCATGTCCTTTCTTATGAACTCCCTTCCCCATATATTTGAATGAGCCTCTTGTTTTACCGCTTGAAGATTGACTCATCCTAACCTCGAATACAATCATATTCTATGTTTGTCTCTGTAATTTTTTAACACTATTGACAAAACTATTAATTGAGACTTTAGTGGGCTATTGGATGTCAGCCAGGCAATTCATTAAACTCTTGAACACAAAACCTGATGCACATTTACTAGCTCTAGTCCTTGGATAAGTTCCTTAAATTTCTGAAGCCTTACTTGCCTCTTCTGTCAAATAAGTAGATTATACATGATGGCCTCTGGGGTCCCTTATAGTTCTATAACATGGATTATATCAATCTTTGCTTCTACAATCTGCCCCAAAGTCACAATTTCACTTCCTTTTAAGCCTTTCTGATGTTTAAAGTTTTAATGTATGTTGTGCTCCAAAAGTTTCAAATTATTAAAGGTTAAAAATGCACTAGGGGGGTGGAGCTAAGACAGCAGCTGGAAAGCAGGGACTAGCGTGAGCTCCCCACCAAGTCCCTCCAAAAACCTATAAAAATGGCCCTAAACCAATTCTAGAAATGCAGAACCCACAAAGGGGCAGAGGGAAGCAGGGCTCCAGCCCAGGACAGCCTGGATGGTCTCTGGGTAAGGTCTATCCTGCACGGAGCTGGAAGCAGAGCGGAGCAGAGCCCAGCATGGGTGGCGCAGACCAACCAGACCAAGAGTCTGGCAGAGCATGCCCTAGCGCCCTGAATCAGTGAGCTGCGGCAGTTACCAGACTTTTCAACCCACAAACACCAAAGACGACAGAAATGGTTTGTGGGAAAAGCTGCTGGGGACAGGGAGTTCCCAGTTAGGCCACCACACCAGGGGCAGCAGAGGTGGGGCAGCTACAGAACTACAGCTGCAGTTGCT
>CM053625.1:317145309-317160752 GCA_028646595.1 Phalanger gymnotis
GAACTCAGGTCCTCTTGACTACAGGGTTGGTGCTCTACTCACTGCGCCACCTAGCTGCTCTGACCTTTTTAAAATAAATATTTTTTTAATTTAGTTTTCCAAATGTTTTCCAATTACATATATATTTTTAAAATTCACTTTGTAAAAATATTCCAAATTCTTTCCCTCCTCCACCACTCCTTGAGAAGAGTGAACAATATGATATTGAATGTATATATATGATGTCACACAAAAAATTTCCACATTTTCCATGTTTCAAAATAAAAAGGATTTCTTTGTAAATGCTTCAATCTTCAGTTAGAGTTTACCAGTTCTTTCTCAGGAGGTATATAGCATTTTTTCATTGTGAGTCCTTTGGAATTTTCTTGAATTCTTGTCTAATAGCTCAACATATGAAGAATGAAAGTTTTAATAAAAACTGAAATGTCAGAATCAAGGCCAATATTCTGAAAAAGAACATAATAATGGAATGGATATTTTGTTGGCAATTGAGACAACTTGAATGTTGGTTATACACGAACATAGTTTTAAAACTTGGATTTTCTTTTAGTATCATAGTCATTAGCACAATCACCATTAACATTATTATAATTTATTCCTTCAAGGAACCCTCCTTTAGAACTGTTCAAGTGTCCCTATTATAACTCAGTTACATAGCTCTTTTTTTTTCTTGATTTTTTAAAATATTTTTTGGTTTACAACACTCAGTTCCACAAGTTTTTGAGTTCCAAATTTTCATCCCTGCCCTGCCCTCCTCCTCTCCCCCCCCCCCAAGATGGCATGGAATCCCATATATGTTCTACATATACCTTCACATTAAACTTATTTACACAACAGTTAAGTTGAAAAGAAGAATTATGACCAATGGAATGAATCATAAGAAAGAAGAAACAAAACCAAAAAAAGAAGAGAAAAAAAAAGAGAGAAAATAGTTTGCCTCAGTCTGCATTCAGACTTCATAATTTTCTTTGGATTTTGATAGCACTTTGTGTCATAAGTCCATTGGAGCTGACTTTGAACTTTGTATTCCTGAGAAGAGCCAAGTCTATCAAAGTTAGGCATCACAGAAGCAATAAGTCTGTGGTTCTGTAAAATGTTCTTCTGGTTCTCCTCAGCTCTTAATGTGTATGGAGAACTTTCCTCACCACAACCTAATAAGTAAGCACTGACAGAGTTAATAATGGATAAATTAGAGTGACCCCCAAAGAAGGAGTTTGCTATTAGCTTTGAGGCTATGGACTGTGGGTCCTCTAGAAGAGGCAGATAATACCCAGGTTCCAAATAATTAGAGAAACTATTAGCACAAAAAAGAGTTATTCCAACTAAGTCCCAGACAGGAATTTTAAGAGAGAAAATAGAAGAGCTTTGGCTTTTTCTTCCTCCTGCAATCCTCATTCACAACTCTCTGACTAGTAAAGGATTTTGTGAACTTTTGGAGAATTATGGGATTTGGGACTTCATATTGTTTTACTAATCCTAGTAGTTTCCCCAGTATAGATAGAATCAGAATCATAAAGGGCCAAGAACAACTGAAAAGAAAATGAGGAAAGGCAGTTTCAAAGCTCTTAAACATACAGAAAAAAGAACCCCATTTCCTTGCACCCAAACTGTAAACTCAAGGGAAAAATATAGCACCTAGCAGGCACACTCTGAAAATCTGATTTTTTCCCCAGTTTGAGTTAAGATTGAGAGAATGAGCCTGAGACAGTGTTTCTTCCTTACTTGAGTATATATTGTGCATCTCTAGAATATAAGCTTTTTGCTGATATCAACTTTTCCTTTTCTTTTTCCCTCTTTTTATTCCTAGGGCCTAGCACAAGTTACTACATATAACAGATGATTAATGAGTGATTCTTGAACTGAAAATTACAGTACTGAGTTAATTTAAATAAAGTAGGAAGTTTGAATTTTAACAGGAAAACAGCTCTATTGGAATATTCAGTCCAAAGTAATATATGCTTACAGCCCTCAATTTTCCAGGATATGTGTGTTCACTAGATATTAGCAACCATTCAAAGGCTCAGTGTCAAATTTCCATCCCCTATTCTTCTGCCATGCTAAAAAAATGAAAAAAAAGAAAACAAAGTGAAGTAGAAGACAATGACATTGATGGCTGTACTTAGTCGGATTGAAGTTGAGCCTATAACATGAAGGTGTCTGAGTCAGCTCAATATTCTCACATGTATTAAACTTATTGACGAACCAATTTTCCAAATACATTTAATTTATTAAGTATATGTTTTATTCAAGGTACTGTGTGAGGTGCTGGGGATATACACACTTAAATAAATAACACCCCCACCAAATCTTTAACTTCAAGGTTTTTTTTTTAAATATGTTGGAATTTGTCCAATAAGTTAAGTTCATCCCAAATGTCATAGATAGACAAATTTCTTTTCAACACATACTACATAAACTTGATATCTCATCTCTCTTTCAATAAATACAGCATAAACACAGGTTACATTTTAGGTCAGAGGGATTTAGAAAAAATAGAAGAAAATAAAGGATCGTAAGTGCACAAAAATAGCTACATCTGCTAAATGAAACCTTAGAGAAGAGTGAATATTTATTCGGCTCAATCAAATGATCAAAAGGTAAATGATGTATTGGGTGAATAAACATGGAGTTGATTTTGAAGATGGACAGATGAATCACTTCTTCCTATTCAAAGTTAGGCTTCCTTACAATTGAGCTTTTGATTACTTAATGAAATTGATCTCCCCCACTTCCATTTGTAATCTGAGTAGCTATATCTGGAATTTACATGAAAATATCTTGGACGTAGGAATATAATCAGTATCATCAACTGCAATTGTTCAATATAATTACCTTTCATCCCAGACAGTTCAAACTTGAATGCTTCAAACTTTGACTCCAAGAAATGTCATTACATACCTATTTCCTTGGCCTGACTGTTTGAGGTGGAATAGGCTTTAGAGATTATTGTGTCACATTCTTTTCATATGAGGACAATAAAGGTCAGATAAAAGAGACTTGTCCAAGGCCATCTAGAAAGTAAATAGCAGAATCATATCTAGAACCTAGTTAATGAATTCTAGTTTTATACTTTCAGCCATAATATGTTACTTCTCCAAGTACCAACTCACCATAGCAGATGCAACTTCAGGCACAAATTTGAATTAGGAAAAAGCCTGTTTTCCAATATTTGTCATAGATAACACCTCTTCTGTCTATCTCTGATCTACCCCTTAGGTACCAGGGCTTTTTTGCCTTAATCTTGGAGATGCCAATTTAAATGATGTAAAATTGAATAGAGTATTTCCCAAGAATCCTATTTTTAACTGAGTTGACTAACTCATAAAGTATTATTCCCTAGTAGAGGTACCACTGAGATTGCTTTAATGAATACATGACTCAGTTATAATGAAGAGTTTCTCTTAGCATACAAATAACAAATGACATTAAACAAAGTACCATAGTTTAGTGGAAAGACTATTAATCTATGAACCAAGTAGAAGGAGTGAATTCTACCCCTGATATTTTACATTAACTTACTCATGACCTTAGACAAATCATTAACCTCCATTGGCCTAAATTTCCTCATCTCCACAATGAGGAACTGAACCAAGCAACCCTTAAATGTAAAAGTCCATGATTCTAAAGCAAGATGTAATGTTCTTTGCCATGTTTTTTTCTCACTTAAGCTACTGGTTTCTTGTAATTTGTTACATGATATGATAATAAAGCAAATATTTCTATGCCTTGCAAAATAGTTGATCCTTAGATTACTTAGTGAATTTACAGCCTCACAAATCTCACTGTAGCTTTTCACTTTGCTACTTAATATTCATCATTGACACCATTTTTTGTTGTTGTTTTGTCACTTTAAACATAGATATTCTTACTTTACATTTTTCCCATTTGTGTAAAGGCAAGTCTGGCCCAGTAGTTGGAAAGCCAGCCTTTGAGTCGAGAAGACCTGAATTCAAGTCTTCCCTCTGACATATACTGGATTGTGACCTTGGACAATTCATTTAATCTATCATTCGTCTGTACAACTCACTAAGACTAAGTTTCAGAGAAGGAACCAAGCAATGTCAGTAGAGAATCTTTCCTTACCTAGGAGTTATCTCTCTGTATGAAATCAGATGCTGTCTCTTCATCCTTTACTTCTCAGTCATGAATCACTCCTGTTATGCTCATCTATTCTAATTGTCCAATTGTCTCTACTCAAGAATTTGACACTGATTTTTGATGCTTGATGTCCCATTGTTGACAAGGAAGAATTAGGCTAAGCATTCCATTATTATGTCCATGGCTCCAATTTGTTACTTCCAAAACATCTATTGAAAAGAATGACGTTCCTGAATGATAAGTTTCCAATAAGATTAAGAACCACCCTCTACAATATCATTTCTATTTCTAAAATGGTGAGGGATCCTGGATTCGGAAGATTAAGTTGTAGTGAGTACCATGTGTCATCTAAAGTATTGAACCAGGTTGGTCCCTAGCCTCCTGAAAAGGCTTCCCAGCTGCCCATATAGTTCTCTAACCTGTCTTAACATTGACATTATATCATCCTTTTGAAGACATATGGTTATAAAATGCTTTTGCCTGAACCTCTTTAGTTATTCTATTTTGCCTGTAAATTGACATTCACTTCTTCTGCCTGGCATTCAATGCTCCAAACAAACTGATGCTTCTCAGATTTTTCAGCCTCAACTATCATAATTTATCTGGACTATAATCAATATGGTAAAAATGGGAGAAATGCAAATTAATGTTTTATAAGATTATAGTCACAATCACGAGAAGACATTGATAAGTCAGAATATTGGATCTAACTTAACAAAATGAATATAAGGTTGTTTACTTGGGTAAAAAAATACCTTAACATGTAACATTGGGAGTAGGATGGGTCCATGACCAGAATCTACTCTATGGGGAAGGGGGGGGTGATAATTATATAGAAAAGAAGAGCATATATAATTGTATCGTAAGCTCACTAAGTAGGTATAAAGTATGTAATAATGCAATCTAGAAAATATAATAGAATTTTAACTGTCATTAAGAGAGATATAGCAAATAGGACTAGGGAAGGGAGAATCTAAATTTGTTCTTACTCTATGCTAGTTCCTTCCTTTTGATATTATCACCAACTCCTCTTGGATGTATCTGGTATATATATATATAATGGAATACATATTATCTGCTTAATTAGAATGTGGTCTACTTGAGGACAAGGAATGTTATTGCCTTTATTTTTTTACCCCAATTTATCATATGCCTGGGACATAGTAGGTTCTTAATAAATGTTGGTTGATTCCTTTTTACAGATCACATGTTGCCTATTGCATATACTTCTAATTACGGATTTGGGGAACATGATTTCACAAATAAGTTAGAGATCATAGAAAAAGAAATATGGAAACCACAAAGTAAAGGGCTTTGAGAAGCTGTCAGAAATTTATTAATTAAAGAGACTTTGGGATATCTCTCTTGGAGAAGAGAAAACTTTGGAAGCAATTGACAATTATATTCCAAAATTTGAAGGCACCATCACGCAGGAGACATAAGAGACTCCTAGGAGTTAACCCCAGTAGGAAGAATTGGGGTCAATGAGTGGCAGAAATAAAGAGTTGAATTTAAAGGTTGACTGAAAAAAAACTTCCTAACAACTAGACCTTTGCCAAGGAAGTATGAACTACCCTGATAGGCAATATGTTCTCCTCACAGGACATCTAAGCAGGGATACATTCTTGGCTCAATCAAATAGAGAAGTGATGGTGTGTGTATTATGCTAGTTATCCCTAGAATCCCTTTCAGGTTTAAAATCCTCTATTTGGGAAGTTTTGTTTCATTTCTATATTTATGGGACATTGTATTGCTGACATCGGGCACCTAGTGCTAATTTGTTCTCTCCCACTATTTTGTTAAAACTACTTCTTAGAAAAGATCTACTTTTGAGTAAATTGTGGCACCTACTAGGTGCTAGACATGGTTCTAAGCACTGGGAATACAGAAATATTAATTAAACAATTGCTTTACTCAAGAATCATGCATTTTGTCAAATCACAAGTTAGTAGGAATAATTGTGGAATATTAGACACAGTTACTGATTTTCAATCCCACTTTTGATACTCCCAATTTCTAGGAATCTCAGCAAGTTACTTAACTTTATAGCAATTACTTGACAGGCTGTTGTAATAGTCAAATGAGTTAATGTATGTTAAGAACTAAATAATTGTCAGCAGTTTTCATTAGAATTTGAAGTTCAAGTGCTCACTGTATTAGAGATATTTGCATTTTTTTAGTTTCATGAATAATTGAAAAAATGAAAAAAAAATTCTCATGGCAAAGATTTTTGAAGGGCCTGCAACTCTGCTAAAATACATTTTTATATAGCACTTAAATGTTTTTCAAAAATTCATAAAATCCCGCATAAGTTGGTTATTGAAAGTATTATTGTTTCTATTTTCAATCTGAGGGCAGCGCAACACAGACGAATAAATTTTAGCACCACCACCACCACCGTCGCCACCACCCCAAGTTCATAGGACTAGTCAACGTCAGATTTGTGATGTCAACTTAAGACTCAACTGCAGGACCATTTTTTTCCATTTAGGTCATGTTTTTTTTTTCCTTCTCCCTTGGACCTGTGCATAATATTAAAACCTGATCCAATTAATTTTGTGTAGACTTTGTAGATCTGAATAATGCATTTTCATGCTCTTAATAGATAAGAATAAAAAAAAATCAACCATGTCTATAACAAGCCAATGATTTATTTTTAAAAATGTCACCTGACATTGGATGATTGACCCATACAGGGTGAATTTTCTATAAAAAACATTTCATATTAGGAGAGGCACTATGATACAGTGGATAGAAAGTTTGCCTTGGAGTCAGAAATGTCTGGTTCACATCCTGCCTCTGATATATACTGCCTATGTGACCCTGGGCAAATTTACTTTCACTGCCCCAGGCAATGTTCTAATATAAATATCAGACAGGTTCCAATCTCTGTGTCAGTGAAGGAAATTCCTCACTAAGTGCCACTTATAACTATGACTTTTTACGTTTGGCAAAATAAATAGATGATAGATTGATCAACAGGTCTTTAACTAGATATACATAGATATATAATACAACTAGATATATTCATTAAGTGATTGAAAATCAATCTCTCCTGTCTTCCTAACTCCATTAACCCTTAGATATTTTTTGAATTATGACAAGCAATTAATCCTAATGTACCCATAGCCATCTCTACAATGCCTTGCAGATGCTTAAAACATCATTTTTTTCTCCTTGAAATACTCTTTGATAGAATATATAGGACTATCATTTCTATAATTGCACATAAGTAAAAATTGTTTTTATTCAGTCATTTAAGTCGTGTCCAACTTTCTGTGTCCACATTTGGGATTTTTTTTTTACAAAGATACAGCACTCATACCTCACAAAACAGCAAACATACAGACACACCCAAATATACATACAAACATGCCATCCTAATGCTTATTATAATGCTGAATATTTGCTGCAAACCACTTCACTACTTTTTATAATAAAGGTTTTTTTTTTATTTTCAGTTTACAATGCTCAGTTCCACATAATTTTGAGTTCCAGATTTTCTTCTTCCCCTCCCCACTCCCTCCTCAAGACAGCATGGCATTAGATATATCTTCTATATATATAACTTCGCATTGAACTTACTAACACAATAGTTAAGTTGTAAAGAAGAATTATGAACAATGGATCAGGAGAAAGAAGAAACAAACCAAAAACACCAAAAACAAACCAAAAAAACCAAAGGGAAACAAAAAACAGAGAGCAAACAGTGTGCCTCAATCTGCATACATACTTCATAGGTCTTTCTCTGGATGTGGATAGCTCTCTCCATCATGAGTCCTTTGGAGTTGTCCTTGCACCTTGCATTGCTGAGAAGAACAAAGTCTATTAGGGTGGGTCATCACAGAATCCATATATCTGTGGTTGTATATAATGTTCTCATGTTTCTGCTCTACTCACTCAGCATTATATCACGTAGGTTTTTCCAGGTTATTATGAAGTCCGTATCATCCCCATTTCTTATCGCAAAATAGTATTCCATTACTTTCATATACCACAGCTTGTTCAGCCATTCCCCAATTGATGGGCACACTCTTGATTTCCAATTCTTTGCTCTTACAAAAAGAGCTACTAAAATATTTTTATACACATGGGTCCTTTTCCCACTTGTGTGATCTCTTTGGGATACAACCCTGGAAGTGGTATTGTAGTATCAAAGGGTATGAACATTTTTATAGCCCTTTGGGCATAGTTTTAAAGTGCTCTCCAGAATGGCTGGATAACTTCACAACTCCACCAGCAATGTAACAATGTTTCAATTTTTCCACATCTTCTCCAGCATTACTCATTTTCCTGTTTTGTCATTTTAGCCAATCTGACAGGAGAGATGTGGTACTTAAGAGTTGTTTTCATTTGCATTTATCTTATCAGTGGTGATTCTGAGCATTTTTTCACATGCCTATGGATATCTTTAATTTCTTCCTCTGAAAACCCTCTGTTCATATCCTTTGACCATTTTTCAATTAGGGAATGGCTTGTATTCTGATAAATTTGACTCAGTTCCCTGTTTATTTTAGAGATGAGGCCTTTATCAGAGATACTGGTTGTAAAAATTTTCTCCCAATTTTCTGCTTCCCTCCTAATCTTTGTTGCATTGGCTTTTTTGTACAAAACATTTCAATTTAGCATAATCAAAATTATCCATTTTGCATTTTGCAATGCTCTCTATTTCTTGTTGTGTCATGAATTCTTTTTTTCCATAAATCTGATAAGTAAACTATTCTTTGCTTTCCCAAATTGCTTATAGTATCAACCTTTACTCTTAAATCATGAACTCATTTTGACTTTATTTTGGTATATGGTGTAAGATATTGGCCTATGCCCATTTTCTGCCCTACCCTTTTCCTGTTTTCCCAGAAGTTTTTATGAAATAGTGAATTCTTAGCCCAGAAGCTGGATTCTTTGGGTTTATCAATGAGTAGATTGTTATAGTCAGTGAATACTGCGTCTTGTATACCTAATCTATTCCACTGATCCAGGACTCTGTTTCCTAGCCAGGTAGTTTTGATGACTGCTGCTTTATAGGATAGTTTAATATCTGGTATGGTTAGGCCACCTTCCCTAGCATTCCTTTTCGTTAATACTCTAGATATTCTAGACCTCTTGTTCTTCCAGATGAATTTTGTTATTATTTTATCTGGCTCTATTTTTTGGCAGTTCAATTCGTATGACACTGAATAAATAGATTAATTTAGGTAAAATTCTCATTTTTATCACATTAGCTCTACCTAACGATCAGCAACTGATATTTTTCCATTTATTTAGATCTGACTTTATTTGCTTGAAAATTGTTTTATAATTATGTTCATATAAATCTTGGGTTCATCTTGGCAGATAGACTCCCAAATATTTTATAGTGTCTACAGTAACTTTGAATGGAATTTCTCTTTCTATATTTTGTTTTTGTGCTTTGATAATAATGTATAGGAATGCCAAGGATTCATGTGGGTTTATTTTATAACCTGGAACTTTGCTTAAGTTGTTTCAAGCAGTTTTTTACTTGATTGTCTAGGACTCTCTAAGTAAATGATCATATCATGGGCAAAAAGTGATAATTTAGTTTCTTCTTTGCCTATTCTAATTGCTTCAATTTCTTTTTTTTCTCTTACTGTTACAGCCATCATTTCTAGTACCAAATTATACAGTAGGGATGATAATGCACATCCTTATTTCACCTCGATCTTCTTGGGAATGCATCTAGCTTATCCCCCTTACAAATAATGCTTCTTGATGGTTTTAGATAGGTGATATTTATAATTTTAAGGAAGGCTCCATTTATTCCTATGCTTTCTAGTGTTTTTAATAGGAATGGGTGTTGTATTTTGTGAAAGGCTTTTTCTGCATCTATTTAGATGATCATATGGTTTCTGCTAGTTTTGTTGTTGATATGATCAATTATGCTGATAGCTTTCCTAATATTGAACCAACCTTGCATTCCTGGAATAAATTCTACCTGGTTGTAGTGTATTACTCTCATGATAAGTTGCTGCAATCTTTCTGCTAATATTTCATTTAAAATTTTTGCATCAATATTCATTAGGGAAATTGGTCTTTAATTTTCTTTCTCTGTTCTGAATATTAGTACCAAATTTGTGTCACAAAAAGAATTTGGTAGGACCCCTCCTTCACCTATTTTCCCAAATAGTCTATAAAGTAATTAATTTTTTTAAATGATTGATAAAATTCACATATAAAACCATCTGGCCCTGGAGATTTTTTCCTAGGGTGTTCATTGATGGCTTGCTTAATTTCTTTTTCTGAGATGGGGTTATTTAGGTATTATATTTCCTTTTCTGTTAACCTGGGTAATTTATATTTTTGTAAGTGTTCATCCACATCCCTAGGGTTGTCAAATTTATGGGCATACCATTAGGCAAAATGCTTCCTAATTATTGTTTTAATTTCCTTTTCATTGGAGAATTCACCCTTTTCATTTTTGATGCTGGTAATTTGATTTTCTTCTTTCTTTTTTTTATCAATTTGACCAAAGTTTTAGAAATTACATTGTTTTTTTCATAAAACCAGCTCTTAGTTTTATTTATTAATTAAAAAGTTTTCTTGATTTCAATTTTATTAGTCTCTCCTTTGATTTTCAGTATTTCTAATATGGTATTTAATGAGATATTTTCAATTTCTTTCTCTTGTAGCTTTTTTTTCAGTTGCATGCCTATTTCATTGTTTTCTCTATTTTATTCATGTAAGCATTTAGAGATATAAAACTTCCCCTAAGAACTGCTTTTGCTGCATACTATGGTATGGCATAAGTTTTGGTATGTTCTCTCATTATTGTCATTTTCTCGAATGAAGTTATTATTTCTTTCTATGATTTGTTCTTTGGCCCACACATTCTTTAGAATTAGATTATTTAGTTTCCAATTAATTTTTAGCTTATTTTTCCCTCATTCTTTATTACAACTAATTCTTATTGCATCATGATCTGAAAAGGATGCTTTGACTACTTGTGCCTTTCTGCACTGGATTGTGTGGTTTTTATGCCCTAGTACATGGTCAGTTTTTGAGTATGTGCCATGAACCACTGAGAAAAAAAAAATTCCTTTTTATCCCCATTCAGTTTTCTCCAAAGGTCTATCATATCTGCCTTTTCTAAAATTCTGTTCACCTAATTAACTTTTTTCTTGTTTATTTTGAGGTTAGATTTATCAAGTTCAGAGAGGGGGAGATTGAGGTCTTCCATTATTATGGTTTTGCTGTCTATTTCTTCCTGTAACTCCCTTAACCTCTCTTCTAAGAATTTGCATGCCATACCACTTGGGGCATAAATGTTAAACAATAATATTGCTTCATTGTTTATGGTGCCCTTTAGCAGGATCTAGTGTCCTTCCTTATCTCTTTTAATTAAATCTATCTTTACTTTTGTTTTGTCTGAGATTAGGATTGCTACACCTGCTTTTTTTCTTTTAACTTTAGCTGAAGCAAAATATATTTTGCTCCAGCCTTTTACCTTTACTCTGTGTGGATTCCCTTGTTTCAAATGTGTTTCTTGTAAACAACTTATTTTAGGTTTGTGGTTTTTAATCCATTCTGCTATCTCCTTCTGCTTTATGGGAGAGTTCATCGCATTCACATTCAGAGTTTTGATTACTATCTGTATCTTTTCCCCATCCTATTTTCCCCCCATTTATGTTTTTATTTCTCCCTTTCCCCTTCCACTCCTCAACAAAGTTTTGTTTTTGACTGCCACCTTTCTCAGTTCACCTTGCCTCTTGATTCCTATCCCTTATCTTACCGTTTTCCACTTGCTACTTCTTCCCTCCCTTCTGACTACCCCCCTCCCTTTTTTTCCCCTTTTCCCCTCCTTCTACTGGTAGGACAAGTTAGATTTCTATACCTATCAGTTTATGTTATTCCCTTCTTGAGCCACATTCGATGAGAGTAAAGCTCAGTTACTGCTCTTCTTCCTCCGTTCTTTCCCTCTACTACAATATGTTTTTGTGCCTCTTCATGTGATGTAATTTACTCTTTTCTACTACCTCCTTACCTCTTCTCCCAGAACCATCACTTTATATCTCTATGATTATATTTTTGTCATTATATCAATTGTTTTATACTGACATCTACAATCTATTAATATCCCTTTCAATTGTCATAATAAGTATACTATTCTCAAGATTGACATATATACATATACATATATATGTATATATATGTACATATATATATATATAAAATCTCAAACATATATAAAACTAAATAACCCTATATAACGGTGTAGTTAAGTAGCCTTATTGATTAACTAGGGTTTTTTCTTCCATTTGCCTTTTTATGTCCCTCTTGAGTTTTATATCTGGAGATCAAATTTTCCATTGAGCTCTGGCCTTTCAACTGGAAGGTCTGGAATTCCCTTATTTCATTGAATGTCCATCTCCTTGCCTGGAAATTTACTCAATTTAGCTGTGTCATTGATCTTTGGTTGTAATCCAAGCTCCATCGCCTTTTGGAATATCGTATTCTAATTTCTCTGATCTTGTAATTTAGAAGCTGAAAGATCATGCATGATTCTGACTGTAGTTCTGTGGTATTTCAATTGTTTCTTTCTATCTGCTTGCAGGATTTTCTCCTTGACCTTGTAGTTGAGGAATTTGGATATAATATTTCTTGGAGTTTTCCATTTGCGATCTTTTTCAGGGGGTGATCAATGGATTCTTTCTGTGACAACTTTACTCTCTGGTTTTAGGACCTCTGGGCAATTTTCCTTAAGGACTTCATGGAAGATAGTGTCCAGGGTCTTTTTTTCATCATAGCTTTCAGGTAGACCAATAATTCTTAGATTGTCTCTCCTGGATCTGTTTTCCAAGTCAGTTGTTTTTTCCAATCAGATATTTCATGGTTTCTCCTATTTTTTTCATTTTTTTAGATTTTGTTTGACTGATTCTTGACATCTCATAGATTCATTAGCTTCTACTTGCTCAATTTTAATTTTTAATGATTTATTTCCTTCCTTTATGTTCTCTATCTCCTTTACCACTTGTTTGATTTTACTTTTCAATAAGACATTTTGTCTGATTATATTCTGATTTTCCTTAACCTTTTAAATATTTGTTTTCCTTGTTGAATTTTTTTTCCCACTTTATCTTTTAGCTCCCTAATTTGATTTTTAAAGTCCTGCTTGAGTTCTTCCACTAATGCTTTTAGGTTTGGAGACTAGTTTGAGGTTTCAGATGTGGGTGTAGTGTCCATGCTGTCCTCTTCTGATTTGGTATTTTGCTCATCCCTTTCTCCATAATATAAATCTATTGTCTTTGAAAGCTTCTTGGTATTCTTTTTCATGGTGTTTTTTTTCCTCCTGTTTTCTGCAGTGGATCTCTGCTTCTGGGGCTCAGGAGGCTCTGTCCCAAGTTTTTTTGTGTTGGAATCTAGCTTTATGTGTTATGGCCCCTGGTTTTGTGAGCTATGGGGAAGGGATGGTCTGACTGCTGGGAGGGTCTCCTCTTCCCAGGACTGTTCTACAGAATGGGTGGTCTCAGCTCTTGTCTGTTCTGGTGTCTGCCACTCCCCCTGGCTGTGCAAAGCCAATTCTGGGGTCCTGGCATTGATGATATTTAGCTCCACCCCCTGGGGCTCAGTTACTCTTGTTGCTCTAAGGTGAGGGCTGCTGGGACACCTCTCTTCCTGCAATAGTTTCATTCTGCCACCATAGGAAGGGCCCTCTCCTCCACTTCTCTGGTTACTGAAGACCCCCTTCTGGCTCCTCTGTTTCTTCTGAGGCTTTATTTTCTGGGTTTATTCAAGGGAGAGATATGAGACCTTTTACCTGCACATCCTGACTACCAGGAGTCCAAGAAGGTGAGTTTCAAACCTTTAGACTGTGGGTTGGAGGCCTACAGGGTAGCTGCTCCTGTGGCTGCAGGCTCTGCACTCCCGTAGATTCCTGTCCTGGGCTGAGAAGCCTGGGGTTCGATTGCTGCCATAGCCAGTACTTCCACCCTGGGCCTGTTCCTGCTCTGGCATTTTACTTACCCAGGGCTCTGCGAGACCAGTGTGCTGCCTGGATTTCTCTGCTGTTCTGATCTGGTGCCCTTGCTTTTGCCTGGGGTTGGAGGCCTCGGGGCTAGCAGCCACAGACTCTGCACTCTGACAGACTCTAGTCCTGGGCAGAGAGGTCTAGGGCTTAATTGCTATCACAGCCTTTGCCAGAACTTCCAACCTTGGGCCTGTTCCTGCTGTAGTGTTTTGCTCACCCAGTGCTTCCCCAGACCAGCATGCTGGTTGGATTTCTCTGCTTTTCCCAGTTGGTTTGGTCTGGTGCCGATCCCTGTGCCCAGCGCTCCAACCCCTCTCAGTCTACTAGTGGCTTCTAACTCTCTCAACTCTGCTCAGATTCACTTTTTTAGATTTATCCGACAGAATTTGTGAGAGTTCCAGTAGTTCCTTCCTTTCACAGCACCATCTTGGCTCCATCCTACACTTCACCATCTTTGTCAAGAAACCCCAAATGGGGTCACAAAGAGTCAGACATGATGGACCAAGAACAAGATCTTCTGTTGTAGCCCCAAGGTAGGGTGAACTTTAAATTTAGTTCTATTTTCCCCCATGAGCTGTCTCTGCTTTGGCTCACCTCATCTTCCTGGTTGTTACCACTTTTCTCCCAACCTGCTGCTTTTATTAAACTTACCTTTAATATTGAGAATCTTCTGGGACTGTAACATTCCAAGCTAGAAAATTTCAGTTTCCTTGTTTATTAGAACTTCCCTGCTTTTGAGTGGGAGACAATAAGTTGCAGCTTCATAAGACTGTTTCCATTCCTTATTAAACACCTAGCCCTCTTCATATTCCCCAAGAATTACATAGGTACATAAAAAGAATAATAAGCTGTAATGGAAGGCAAAGTGGCACTTTCTGTTTTGCCTTTGGTTGTGTGTGTGTGTGTGTGTGTGTGTGTGTGTGGAGCGGGGAGTTCTAGTTCTTCTTAGCACTAAGGCAATCAAGTGCCTTTGATTGAGACTTGCCATTGTTAGAATCAAGAGTCTTTGTTTGAATCAAGAGTATTAGATAACTTGCTTGGGTCACATGAAAACCTAAGTCACGTGAGTTTGAATCACATGGTTGTGACACTCTCTGTGGGCAGACCCTGAAGAAGTGTGTATATATACTCTGAGGTTAGGATTTTGCTTTGGTGGCTCACTCATTAGAAGAGTTTTCTTATGACTTGGCCAGACAAGACTCTGCATTAAGGACCCTAACTGGCTTTGAAAATCCAGAAGTTGGTGCTGGTAATTATGAATATATTGCTATGGACAGACAGAAGTCCTGAGTACTGATTTTTGTTATTTGCTCTGTTTATATAATTTCTGCTTGTAATTTCTATTTGTATGCTCTCTGAAATT
>CM053625.1:317161252-317180264 GCA_028646595.1 Phalanger gymnotis
CAGCTCTGCACACCGAGCGCTCTCCTAGCCTACAGATTTGTTCCTTTGGCCTTTCTGACTCTCCTGGTTGGGAGATTTGCCCCACTCAGACTGCTCGCAGTTTCTAACTCTCTCAAATCTGCTGCAATTCACTTTTTTATGGGAATCTGACAGAACTTGTGAGAGAGCTCCGGCGAGATGCTGTGTTCATTCGGCCATCTTGCAACCCACCTATCATCCTTTAAACATTGTTATTTTGCACAGCGGGATAAGAGTAAAAATAGTAGAGTGGTAAAGTTCTTTATGATCACGTTACAAAAAATAACAGCATTTTTGTGGCAAGAGAGACCTTGGGGACTATCCGATCAAACTTCTTGATTTTGGACACTTTGCTTTTCTGAAAACTAAAACAGAGTAACATGGGAAAAGTGACTTAGCGTCAGGTGACCTGGGTCCAAATTCTGATTCTCCCCCTTACTCCATGTGAAATCTAGAACAAGTCAGCTCTGTGTGTCTCCATTTACTTATCAGTAAAAAGAGGGCTGCACTTAGTCACTAAATATCTCCATAGTCACTTCCAGATGTAAATCTATAACGTTATGATTTTGTGGTTGCTAAGTGGCACCGTAGATAATACAATGGGATACCATTCAGTAAGCCCTGAGTTCAAAAACAATCTCAAACACTTACTAGCTTTGTGAACTGGGGCAGTCATTCAACCTGCCTCTATCTTCTGTTAAATGGGAATAGTCATAGCACCAAGCAACCTGGGTTGTTGTAAGGACAAAATTAGATAACATTTTAAAATCTTTCCACAAACCTACAGCACTGTGTAAACACTTTTATTATCACTACTACTACTACTACTACTACTACTACTACTACTACTGCTACTGCTGCTGCTGCTGCTGCTGCTGCTGCTGCTGCTGCTGCTGCTGCTGCTGCTGCTACTCCTGCTGCTACTCAAATTGAGTTCAACAGAGAAAGAACAGTTCCAGTACTGTTCTTTGGTACTTCAAGGACCTGTGGTTTTATTAATGTGAATATTCTTACTCAATGCAATCTGGATCAAACCAAAACATTGCACATGGTCTTGAGTTGTTGTTTATCAAGATGTCAATATCTTTAGACAAAGTGGTGGTCATCCACTCTTCATATTGTTTGCCTAATCCTTTGGGAATAAATACGCAGCACACTGTCAGGTCTCCACTTAGAAGAATTGGTACTAACTGTGTGACCCTGGGCAAGTCATTTAACTTTGTTTGCCTTAGTTTCCTCATCTGCACAATGAGCTAGAGAAGGAAATGGCAAAGAGCTTCAGTATATTGGCCAGGAAAAGCCCAAATAGGTCATAGAGAGTTGGACATGTCTGCAAACAACTGAGCAACAAAGCTTTGCTTTATTATTAAAGAGATTCTACTCTGATAATAATCAAATATCCTCTATACTACAGTGAGAGAGCAGAGTTGGTATTTGGTAGACATCCCTCAGAATCAAACTGCTTATTAACAGCTTATTGAAAACAAGAAAGCAGGTAACCTGTCCACTGATCCAATATGCTTTCCACAATCCCCCTGCAACCCTGTAGCTTATCAATGATATGCATACAAAAATGTGACTAAAGAGTGACTTTGCCTTGAATAAAACTCTCATTTATAATTAATAGAACAATTACAGAAACACACAGAATTTTTTTTAAATGATGCAGAATGTTATCTATTTGGATTCATAAATACTGTATCTAGAACTGAGATTAGGAAATATACCTCCCTACTTTCTATAGAGAGGTGGAGTCCCATGGTTAGAATGTTGAAGGTGCTATCAGCTACATTTACATGATAAATGGTTTGTTTTATTTGCTTCCCCTCCCCACTTTGAGAAAAGGGAAACTTCATGTGGGGACCTTGGACAGGATGGTTATATTCAGAAATGACTGCAATATAAAAACACAATGTGTCAATAAAACTTGAAACAACAGCAATAAAGCAAATTGGATTCAAGTGATTTTTCAGTGGACTAAATCATATACTAAAAACTAGAAAGGGTCAATGAATTCTATCCCTTCACACATTCAATAAATGTTCATGTTATGAGAAGTACATTAAGGCAGAGGGCCATAGCCTCACTGTTGAACTGGAAAGCAAGCAGCAGTCTTGCATTTAAGTTCCCTGTTGTAAGCTCATCAGCAGTTACATAAAAACAAATTGAGGAAAACCATCCTGATTGCCGAACCTTGGCTCCACTTCAGAGATGCTGAGGTCTATGTAAGAGTAGACATCATCAATTCTAACTCAACCAGCCACATTGGAATGTGATTAGCCTCTAGATTTCTATAAATAATCTTCATATGATCCCTAGAAACTCATTTAACTGCCATAAGCCAGAACAGCTACACATATTAGTTACTTCAATAAGGTCAATGAAGGTCACTAAGAGTTTGTAATATGCTGGCATGAATAAAAGGGATCATTCCTTTTAAATGTCGAGAGAGCTACTGTTTGCAATTTGTTCAAGCCAAAATATAGGCAAAATTGTTAAGATTTGTCTCCAGTACCCTCTCTCCACATCCTCAACATTTCACTGCCCCCATACACATTTCCAGTAACCATCATACCAGAAGTGACTTTACAATGACCTTATACTGTCATAGCTAAAGGGAAATAAAACACTCACAAAATGATAAATCCTTCAGAATGTGTGACCAAAGTTCTACTAGTGGTTTCCACTGCACCTAGCTGTCTAGGATCAGGCAGAAAAAGGGAAATATGATAGTCAGTGATGGAGTTAAGAAAGCTGCTCACCAATTAATTCAATTCAACCAATATTTATTAAATGCTTAATGATATGTATTAAATGTATGACACATAACCTGGCCAGTCACTGGGGATAGAAAGAAAAAAGAAAAAAAATTCCTTTCAATATGTTAACTTTCCACTTGGGACATGACAAATATACCTAGTACACAAATAAGTAAATAAAAGCATATACCAAGTTATAATTTCAAGGAGGTTTATAATAGTAGCTGGGTATAGTTGGGGTCAATAAATGTTTCCTGTAAAAGACAGGCAAAGAGGCACTATTTCAACTTTTGTAGACAATCTATGCAAGAAAACGGAGATGGGAGATAAAAATGAGTCTTACTAGCAAAAGCTAACATTCAAATTTGGCTATAATGTAAAGCACATGAAACAGAGTAGTGGGAAATGAGATTGTAAAGGTAAAAGAGAGGCATACAGGGGAAGACTTTAAATGAAATTACAGATGTTTCACATTTTATTTTAGAGTCAATTGGCAACTGCAGAAACTTTTTGCATCGAGTATTGACAGGATTATAGCTGTTTTTTTTTCTTTTTGAATAAATATTAATTGGGCAGCTGTGTAGAGGATAGCTTAAAGATAAAAGATATGGAAAATAGCAATAACAATTACAACAGTTCAGGTAGTATGTGATGAGGGTCTGAATTACTGTAGAGACTATAAGAGTATATACAATGCAGTGGATGAAATCTATGTCGTAAAGCTGAAGTTAACAAGATTTGGTAAATGAGAAGCCATGAGTGGAAGAGATAAAAGTCAATGGTGTATCACTAGTGGAAAAACTGGGTGAATCACATACCAGTGGCCTTGAAAAAAAAGAAGGAATTACAGAAATGGAATGGGTTTGGAATTTTTTGCTCTTTCTCTGAGGTCATTATGAAATGTCAGAATTAAATTGAACAAAATTGCAAGAAATCTATGCTGTTACTAATACTAATTATGAGTAGTGTGTATATTTTCAATCAGTAATGCAAGTGCACATATTGTCTGATAATATAGTTACTGATAATATAGTTATAATTACTAACTTAGGGGAAGCGGCTAGGTGAGTCAGTGGGGAGAGTACTGAGCCTAGAGTCCAGAACACTCATGGTCCTGAATTCAAATCTGACCTTAGATACTTACTAGCTCTGTGATCCTGGGCAAATGACTTAACTCTGTTTGCCTCAGTTTCTTCACCTCTAAAATAAACTAAAGAAAGAAATGGCAAACCACTCCAAAAACAACAAAAACAATAAATTAACAAGCCACCGAACTGGAAAAGAACATTGTTTTTGTAGTTATATTTAAAAGCCTTATACTTCAGGTAAGGAAGCTGAAACACAGAGAAGTGGAATAATTTACCCAAAGTGATAAAGTGTGATAGAGCTTGCATTAGTTAAAAGTTAGGCCTTCCAAAACTATTCTGGTGTGTTTCTTTTTATTTCTATATTAACTCATAATTAGTTGATGCGTGACTCTTATACTTAACATATTTACATATAAGTAATATCTTTTTATATATTAACTCAAGGAAGAAAGTAAATGTGGGAATGTCAGGGTTCCAGAAAATAAACAATTAATGGGAAATATTTTGTTTGTGGTAGAAGGAGAGGGCAAATGGAACACAGCATTTGGAGTTGGTCAGGACCCTAAATTCTATCTAGTTTAAGACAATAATTTACAGATAAAGGTTAGGTGGAGCAACATTATATAACTTGTCTAAACATACCCATATTCTTGTGTTGAGAGAGAAGAGAGAGAGAGAGAGAGAGAGAGAGAGAGAGAGAGAGACAGAGAGACAGAGAGACAGAGAGAGAGAGACAGACAGAGAGAGAGAGAGAGAGAGAGAGAGAGAGAGAGAGACAGACAGACAGAGAGAGAGAGAGAGAGAGAGAGAGAATCATGATGATGTTTATAGAACCTATATCCAATTCAATTTTCATTGTACACTATGACTTGGGTTGCATTAAATTGCATTAAATAGAGAGTCTCTTGTTTTGCCTAGGTGTAGTGCCAGGACTTAAAGGTGATCAAAATCTTCAGTGTGGAAAGATAATGACAATCTAGCCCATAAAAATATTCTCTCCAAAACCGGGAACTGGGAGCATTTCAGGATGAAAGACATCTGGAAAAGAAGCCTATGAATCTATGAGGATCTAGACTCTGACAAAAAAAAAAAGTAAAGTAATAGCTCATTCATGTCTAGTGTTGTAGAACAGAAAGGAAAACAGAGGAAAAATAAAATATGAGAGACTCTTTTCCTTCTCAAGCAATCTGAGAGTAAAGTGGAATTTATCTAACAACTCTACTCCTCCCATATTCTGGTCTTCTAGCTCCAAATGATTAAGTAGGTGTAATATTAATTAAGGTGGGACTTTTTTTTTTTTACTGTTTTCTCATTTAGAATGCTAATCAATTGCTTTTGATTAAGTCTTACTAGGTAAGAAGCCTCAGGTCCACACACTTTTACTGATTAGGTGTGGAGCCTTCGGACCCTAAGAATGGTATATAAAATCAGAATTTAGCATTTTTTTTGGAGCTCTCACTCACTGGAAAAGTGTTGTGTGATTTAACCAGACCTTTTGATGTGGGGTCGGTGACCAAGACTAGTTGATGTGGAGACTCTAGGTAGCCATCCTTAAGGCCCCCTCCCCTGGCTTTGAAAACCCAGATCCGAAAGGCTGTTGTAAAGGACATTATTGGAAGTCCTGTCACAAAGTTAAAGGGCGTATATGATAGGGAAAGAAAATTCTCTTTCTTTCCATTTCTGAAAAAAAAAGATATCTCAAGTTTCTGTGAGTTCCACAGTGTCATGAGAATATACAAAGCTCACCCTAGGTCTGATAAAAGACTGATCTAACTAAAACTCTGGTCCTACACTTGAACTAAATAGGCAGCAACCTATGCAATCCTGCAGAGGTTCCTAAAGTGCGTGATATCACCCCCTGGGGGACACTGGAATGATTGGGGGGGGGAGGTAAAAATTAGGAGGTGGCAGAAGCATAAGGAAAGAAAAGCAGATAAAAAGATTTTGGGAAAAAAAACTTTGTACATTTTTCATCTGTTGTATATCAGAGTAAAGTCAGAGGGATTACATGATTTTCCAAATAAACACACAAAATGCAAGTTATAGCTAATCAGTGGTCAAGTTTGCTAACTGGTCTTAACAAGGAATTATTGGAAGGTGAGCACATTGTGGGGAAACCCAGCATTCATTGGAAGAAATATGTGTGTGAAAAGACTTGTTTACAATACAATACTCTATGGATACATGCCTCAATATTGTCCCATCAAGATTTCAATGTAGAAAAATAAAAATATACAATGAATTAGCAAATTTAAGATGTCATTTAAAATGTTTTCCTTTTGAAATTATGAAAAATTCAAAAAAAAAATTAAAGGATTAAAGAAAGTAGATTTCCATGGGGCACTCAGGATTTTTTTTAAAGGGGGAGATAGGCCAAAAAAAGTTTGGGAAACTCTGCAATAGAATGTTAGGCATGGGGCAATTTTTGCTGGACTCTTAGTCTTTGGATAACTGCCTTGTTATCTTGCTTTGGTCTCATTTTCCACAACACTAGGAAAGAGATCAGACTACAGATCTTCAATATTATTTCCAGGTCATATACCTCTGTTAGGAGGTGAGCATACTTCTTACTACACAGATAATGTTTTTCAAAGTTCAACATTGTATTCTCTTCTTGCAAAGTCATAACACTTCTGTTCTTCCAGCAGGTAATTCAGAAGTTTACCTCTCTCTCTCTCTCTTCTCATTCTATTAGGTTTTTCTTTCCTTGGAGCCTATTCAGTTCTAATCTATTATTTAAACTAAACAACAAACCTTTCATTGACCTCATGATGACCTTAATCTGCCGTTCTATGTTTTCTTCCAATTAATTGGACAAGCTTTTAGAAATAATTGTCTACCCTAATTATCTCCACTTAGACAAAACTTATGTATATGCATATCCCCCTATATCACTATCTTGAAATCTAGTCACATATTATGACACTTGTAGATGAATATATTACCCTGAATGTACTGCTGGCATCTCAAACCCAACTTTTGTAAAATGGAATTGATATCTTCCCCTCATTAATAAAACAAACCCATCTTCCAAACTTCTCTCTTCATATTGCTATTCTTCAAGTCACCCAGGTTCATAACAAGAGTCATCCTTGTCATTCTCCTCCCCTTAACCCTTTGACTTATATCCAATCAATTGATAAGTATAAGCAATTTTAGTCAGAATATCTCTCCCATTAATTCCTTGACCTCTATTCACATTATCAATCACCATGTTAACTTAAGTCATATTACTTCTTGCCTAGACTTTAATAATAGGTCCCTAATGTATCTCTTTGCTTCAATTCCTTCCCATTTCTAATCCAACTCCCAAATAGCTGCCAAAAATAATAGTTCCAAGTCAAAACACTGACCATGTCACAAGTCACTTTGCTTATTAAAAAAAAAAAAACCTTCAGTGGTCTCTACTATATACCTGACAAAATGTATAGATTTATTAGCTTGGCATTTAAAGATCTCTAAAATATGGCCTGAAACTATTTTGCTAGACTTCTTTTTTACTTATCCCCTTAGTATATTCTATATGCCAGACACTTTGGTGAACTAACCATTATCCTGGCACAAAAGTCTATTTGCCAGCTTTATGACATCACACAAATTTTTTTTCTCATGCTTTGATTGAAATATTTTTTCAGCAATGCTTTATAGAGCATCTTTTATCCTTTAAAACTTACCTCATTTCAGAGACCATTCCAGATTCTCTTAACTGTCAATGTTATACTTCTCACAGTATTTTGAATTTTACTTTTCTATTTATAGTCTACATTCCACAATAAGAAAGAAAAATCCTCTACTGCCCAGTATGAAAGAAGCTCCTTGACAGAAGTGATGATTTATTTTTACTTTTTTTCTATATATCCAGCATTGCAGATCTTAGGCACATAGATTAACTGTTTAATTAAAATTCATTCTATGGTAGAGAGACTTGCAAGTTCAAAGAATCGAGTAGCAATCCCACTTTCAGCCTTTGTGTCTTTGGTCAATGTATTTAACCTCACAGATTCTAGACTTCTTCATTAGTAAAATCTGGATAAGAATGTAATGCTTTTAATTCTCTTCTCACAGGGTCACTGAGATGATTAAATGAGAAAATGTAGCTAACAGACTTTGTAATTTATACAGTTATATAAATAATATCAGGTTATTAGACAAGAGCTGAACAGCTGAGGGACAGAAGAAAGTACAATGTTTTTTTTTTTTTTAAAGATGAAGAGAGATGTTATAATTTTGTTTTGGCCCAAGGTACATCCATTTCTAGGCTATGTCTCTGACAAGAGCAGAGGTTGAAACTGTATCCATGTCTTGTCACTCAAAATACAACATGATTTCCACTATTCTACATTTAATCTAGAAATAAAAGACATTGGCTTTCCCTCCATTGTCATAAACTCCAAATACTAGTTTCTCTTAAAATTGTCTATGGTAATATGAAGTAGATGTTCTCTTTGGGAGGGAGGTGTTCATGGATTGCTTTGATGGTATGGTAAAATCTATATATTCTTCTCAGATTAACTTTTAAGATAATATAAAGGAAGACTTGAGATTGGGAACTAAGATAGAGGAGTTAAGGGAATATTCTAGCCAAAGTCTCTAAACATTTCCCTCTAAACAACGTTAAAATAATTACTCAAATCAAATTCTTTTTTTAAAGTATAACAAAAGAATGGAGTGAAAAATGTTACCAATTCGGGACAACTTGGAAAGACAGAAGGAAAAATCTGTGACACAGGGGTGAAGTCTGACCTGAAATTCAGGCCAATGACAACACCTGCTGTGGACTTAGAGGTAGTGGTAGAAATATAAGCAATAATGGTGGTTCTGAGAGTTCTCCCGACTCAGAGGCAGAAAACGGATTAAACACTTGATCAGAAAGAGATGACGGAAGATCCCTCTACTAGCACTGGGCACATGACCAGATAACATTTGGAAACTTCATTTTCTATTACCCAGGTTTTAATCAAAGTTCCAGGGCATAGAGGTGTTGGGGACTCTCTTACCCCATACTCCCAGGCCTTTGTCCAGCAAAGGCCTGATTTTGCGGGCAATGAATGAGGCTGGAAGCCAAGGTGGTGAATAGCTCCGTTTAATAAAGTCAGTGACCAGATTTTTATAGCCTTTATTACGTAGTACTAGGACTGCCTTGGTCTGCCTACTCTCCGCCCACTCTCCTCCTATTCTCCTCCCCTTTCTTTCCTGCGCTCTCCCCATGATTCACCTGTGCACAGGTAAATCTGGAAAAGAACCCTGCACCACGTTGCCAACAAGGGCGAGACTCTTCCTCCAGACTCCATCTTGTTCCTCCCATACCTCAGAGCCCTGAGGTTTCTCAGTTGGCGTCTGGGTGAGAAGGTCCAACAATGTTTGGGGCAGGCTCTAACTCGTCCCGTTACATAGAGGAGCCCTTGATGTCCCGGGGAGCAGGTACCTTCATTCTTTTTAGGAATTCCAGGAAGGGATTCTACACCACCATAATAGAGAAGGGCTTCTACATGGTTACAAATTACAATTTCAGGCAGGAGAGAAGTTGTGGTAGCAAGAGAACAGAGATTTTACCTGGGTACAGACCAGAGCACAGAGCAGGAGATTAGTGATGATATTTCTCTCTAAATCACATCACCTTGAAAGCACCAAAAAAAGAAATCCAAAGCTAGATGTGAAGAAAGCGGGGCAAAAAACCATTAGACTCAGGACAGGGAAAACTTCCTGACCTCAAAGGTAAGCAGAGGTCAATGCTAATATAAATCTTAAAGTCAGGAAACAGGCTGGGAAATGAGAAAACAATAAAAAATAAACCTGACTATAAAAGCCACTATAATGGTAGAGAAGATAAAGATATAAACTCACAAGAAAACAACAATGTGAAAACATCTACAATGAAACCCTCAAAGCACAACAAATTTTTCTAGAAAATTTAAATGGAGAGGGAAAGAGAAAGAGAAAGAGAGAGAGAGAGAGAGAGAGAGAGAGAGAGAGAGAGAGAGAGAGAGAAACTAACAGCTTGGAAAAAGAGGAACAAAAAACATTGAAGAAAATTACACCTTAAAAACAGAATTGGTGTAATGGTGAAAGAAGTATAAAAATCCACTGAAAAAATGAACTTAAAAAGCAAAATAGGCCAAATGGAAAAAGGCATAAATGTTACCGAAAAAAAAAATTAAAATTGAAATTAGTCAAATGTAAGAACAGGGACAAAATTTCACTGAAAAAATAATTCCTAAATTCTTACCTGAAAAGAATGGTCAAGAAAAGAATATACACATGAGATCTCACACAATTATAAAGGAAAAATGCCCAGGTATCTTAGAAAAAGAGGGTAAAATAGAAATTGAAGGGATCCACAGATCACTTATTTATATCACAAAGATATCCCAAATGATCCCAAAGAATGCATGTATGCACACACACACATATATACTCTACCACAACCAATTGGTTACAGAAATCTATTTTAGCCAACAGAGAAGTAGGAAGGGGATAGGATAGGTAAGGAGATAAAAGGGAAAGCAAATTAATGGAGGCAGTAGTCAGAAGTAAAAACAGACTTCTGAGTAGGGGCAGGGTACAAAAAGAGACTGAAATATTAACAAAAGAAATATGATGGATTGAATTGCATCATAATTAGGAAAATCAATGGGATGAACTCACCCATAAATTGGAAGCTGAAAACAGAATGGAATAGAAAGCAGAATCCAACAATATGCTGTCTACAAGAAAAAAACACTTGAAATGGAATGACATATAAAAAGATGAAATAAGGCCCTGGAATGGAATCTATTATGCTTCAGCTTATGTAAAAACAGCAGTGATAGCAATCATGATCTCAGACAAAAAAAGGGGGAAAAACAAGCCTAGGTAACAGATATTAACAGAAAAACACTATTGGTGTTGTTCAGTCATTTTGAGTAATATTCAACTCTTTGTAATCACATTTCTTTTCTTTTGACAAAGATACTAGAATAATTAGCTATTTCCTTCTCCTGCTCATTTTACAAATGAGGAAATTGAGGCAAATTGGGTTAAATGACTTGCCTAGGGTCACACAGCTGGCAATTGTCTGAGACCAGATTTAAACTCATGAAAATAAGTCTTCCTGACTCTAGGCTTGGTACTTTACCCACTGGGCCACCTATCAAGGGAACCACATCTTCCTAAAAGGCACCATAGATAATGAAGTAATATCAATACTACACATATATTCACCAAATAGCAGAACATACAAATAATTAAAACAAAATTTAAGTGAATTACAAGAGGAAATAATAATAGTATGCTAGTAGAGTACCTCAACCTTCACTCTCAGAGCTAGATAAATTTAACCATAAAATAAAAAGAAAGTAATTAAGCAAATTAATGGAATTTTAGAAAATTTAAATGCAGTATATATGTGGAAAAAAAATTAAATCACAATAGAAAATCCTGTACCCTTTCTTCAGCAGTACATTGCAAAAAATACTGACTGTGTATTAGGGTATGAGAGAGGAAAAAAAAGCAAAATTTCAAATGTATCTTTTTGAGAACATAATATAAAAAACTTATATTCAATAAAGGATAATGGAAGCATAGATTAAAAATTAAATAAAAATTAATCTAATACTAAAGAATAGATGAGGCAAAGAAGAAATCATGAAAATAATCAATAATTTCACATGAGACAATAACAATGAGAAAACATATGAAATTTTTATGATGTAACCAAATTAAAACTCAAGGAAAAAAAATACATGTTTAAACACATATATCAGCAAATGAGAGAAAGAGCACATCAATGAATTGTGCATGCAACAACAACCACAAAGAATCACTAGCAAAAGCATGGGATAGAAATCTTCAAAGAAGTAGGAAAATGGAAATCCTGAAAATTAGAAAGAAAAGATTAGGAAAATTGTAAGTATAAATGAACTGACAATTAAAAACCTCTTTTTATAAGAAAAACTTAAAATATATAAAACATTGGTTAAATTGATTAGTAAAAAGGAAAAAAGACCAAATAACCAGCACAAAAAAGTAAGAGGTAAATCTACCATCAATAAAGATAAAATTAAAGCAATTATTAGGATTTATTTTTTCACAATTATATGCCAGTAAAATTTACAACATGAATAAGATGATAAATATTTACAAAAATATACATTTCTCAGGTAAATAGAAAAAGAAATACAATATTTAAACAACCACAAGTTAGAAGAAAATGAACAATCATTAAGCATTCCCTACTATAAAATCTCTTGGATGAGATGAATTAACAAGTGAATTCTAATAAATATTTAAGGAAGTAATAATCCCAACTCTATACAAACTATCTGGAAAATACAGCTGAAGTATGAGGCCAACTAAATTATTCTAATGACACAATAATGTTTTGATACCTAAACTAGGTAGAGCAAAAACAGCAAAGGAAAAGCAAAGACAAATTTTAAAAAAAGCAATAAAATACTAGAGAGAAAATTACAGCAATGTATCACAAAGATCATATAATTTGATAAGGGAAGACATACGCCATATATCCAGGGGTAGAAAAATGCTATCAAAACTATAGCATAATTGACCATATCATTTTAAAAATCATAGGATTATATGAGGAGACTCAGAAAATATGTCTGACAAATCCCAACACCATTTCTGTTAAAAACACTAGAAAGCACAGGAAACGATGATAGACTTAGCCATCTCAATAGTATTTGATGAAACAAGGATGTCCATTATCACCACTATTATTTAAAATTGTGTTAGAAATACAATTGTGAAAAAAGCAAGATGGCATTTGAAAGCAGGGACTTGCCAGAGCTCTCTTACAAATTTTGTCAGAAACCTCTAAAAAAGTGGATCTCAGCAAATATGAGAGATTTAGAAGCCACTAGTAGAGTAAGTGTGGCAAATTTCCAAGCCAAGAGAATCTATGGGGTATATAAGATGGATCTGTGGACTGGAACAGTGCCTGGTGCCCAGAACAGCACCAGACCACACCAGAAAGGGAGCATCAATGGAACCTAGGCAGAAAACCAGGCAGGGAGAGTGCTGGGTGCCCCAAAACTGGTAGCAATCTCCAGGCTTCTCAGACCAGGATGGAAGTCTGTTGGAGCTATAGGAGACAGCAGACCAGCACCTGCTGCCACAAGAGCAATTGCTCTTGAGGCTTGCAGTCTAAAGGTTTGAAAATTGCCTTGTTGAACTTGCAGGATACATGATGACCAGGTGAAAAAGCTCTCATTCCTACCTTCTTCACCCAGATAATACTCACTTGGAAAAGTCCTGAAACAGCAGAGCCAGAAGTGGGGCTTCAATAGCTGAGCAGTGAAAGTTCCTAAGCTCCCAGGGGGTGGAGCTACCAAACCCCAATATCGGGATGCCAGGCCTGCCTTCCCAAAACCAGGGGAAGTCACAAGCACCAGTGCAGACAACACCCATACTGGAGTGCAGCCCTAGGGGAAGGAGAGACTTAAAGCAGCCAGACTACCCTCCCCCATACCTCATGGAAACAGAGGCCACAGCACACAAAGCCAGTAACCAGGCCCCCAGTTCCCAGCACAAGTAGCTTGAAACAGAGTCCACTGGGCACCAGAAGCAGAGATCCAATTTAGAAGCTAGGAAAAAGACAATCACAATGAAGAAGCAATGCAGAAAAACAAGAACTACTGCTTCTTTTTATGGAGACAGGGAAAGTCAAAATACCAATTTGAAAGAGGACATCATTGACACTATATCCAGATCTGAAACCTCAAAAGTGAATGTGAACTGGTCTTGAGCCCAAAAAGCTTTCCTGAAAGAGCTCGAGGAGGATTTAAAAAAACAAATTAGAGAGGTAAAAAAAAATGGAAAAAATCACTGATGAGAACAATTCTTTACAAAGTAAAATTGGTGAATTGGTTAGGGATGTTCAGAAACTAATTGGAAAGAATGTCTGCTAGAAAGGTAAAATTAACCAACTGGAAAAGGAGGTTCAGAAGTTAAATGAAGACAACAATTTGTTAAAAACTAGAATTGGGCAAGTAGAAGCTAATGACTCTATGAGGCATAAAAATCACTCAAACCAAATCTAAGGAATGAAAAAATAGAAGAAAATATGAAATATCTTATTAGAAAAACAACTAACCTGGAAAATAGATCTAGGAGTGATAATCTAAGAATTATTTGGTCTATCAGAAGGCTATGATGAAAAAAAGAGCCTGGACAGTATCTTCAAAGAAATCATCAAGAAAAACTTTTTGAAGGTCCTAGAACCAGAGGATAAAATAATCATCGAAAGAATCCAGTGAACACCTCCTGAAAGAGCTCTCTAATTGAAAACTCAAAAAAATTTATAGCCAAATTCCATAATTATCAGGTCAAGGAGAAAATACTGCAAGCAGCGAGAAAGAAAAAAAAAAAGTATGGTGGGAATACAATCAGGATCACCCAGGATCTTGCAACTTCTACAATAAAAGAAAGGATACATTGGAATATGACATTCCATAATGCAAAGGAGTTTGGACTACAACTGAGGATCAATTATCCAGCAAAAGTGAGCATATTTTTTTTTTAAGTCAAGGAGATGGATATTCAATGAAATAAGAGAATTCCAGACATTCTTTATGAAAAGAATAGAGCTCGATGGAAAATTTGAACTTCAAATACAAAACCCAAGAGAGGCATAAAATGGTAAATAGGGGAATAACCAACAAAAACCTTGTTTTCAATAACGGCAAATGGTTTACATCCTTACATGGAATTATATTGTTTTATTTGTACATACACACACACACACACATATATATATATGTAATGTATATGTGTGAATCTGGTGAATGGTACACTTATTAAGACAATGAAAATGGACACACATAGAATGAGGATAAAGGATAGGGTAACTGATATGATGACAAAAATATAATTGATCGGTGTACAGGGATTGTTCTGGGAAAAGAGGTAAGGTGCAGTTAGAAAAGGGTAAATCACATCACATGAAGAGGCACAAAAACACATTACGGTAGAAAAAAAGAAGGGAGAGAGAAGAGCAGTGTTGGAGCTTTACTCTCATCAGATTTGGTTCAAGACCAACCAGGAACAGTCAAAACAGAGAAAGAAAAGTATAGACCAATTTCCCTAAAGGAAACTGGAGCAAAATTTTAAATAAAATGTTAGAAAAAAGATTGGGGCAACTTATCACAAGAATAATACACTATGACAAGGTAGGATTTATTCCGGGAATGTAAGGCCATTTCAATATTAGGAAAACTATCAGTGTAATTGATCATACCAACAACAAAACTAGCAGGAACCATATCATTATATCAATAGACACAGAAAAACTTTTAACAAAATACAATACTCATTCCTATTAAAAACACTAGAAAGCATAGGAATATATGGAGTCTTCCTGAAAATCGTAAGTTGTATCTACCTAAAACCATCAGCAAGCATGATATGTAATTGGGATAAGCTAGATGCATTTCCAATAATATCAGAGGTGGAAGAAGAATGTCCGTTATCACCCCTATTATTCAATTTGATACTAGAAATGTTAGCTTTATCAATAAGAGAAGAAAAAAATTGAAGGAATAAGAGTAAGCAAAGAAAAAATTAAGTTATCACTCTTGGCAGATAATATGATGAATTTATTAGGTAATCCTTGAGAATGAAGTAAAAAGAAAAACTATTTGACATAATAAATAAATTTAGCAAAGTTGCAGGATATAAAATAAGTGTATATAAATCGTTGAAATTTCTATATCTTACTAACAAAGCCTAATAACAAGAGATAAAAAAAAGAACTTCCATTTAAAATTACTGTAGACACTATAAAATATTTGGGAATCTACCTACCAAGACAAACACGACACCTATATGAACACAATTACAAAACAATTTTCACTTAAATTAAATCAGTTCGAAATAAAAGGAAAAATGTGAACTGCATGGAGCTAGTATAATAAAAATGACAATTTTACCTAAATTAATTTACTTATTCAGCACCATACCAATCATACCACCAAAACTATTTCACAGAGCTGGATAAAATAATAACAAAATTCATGTGGAAGAACAAAACATCCAGAATATCAAGACAAGTAATGAAAAGAAATGCTAGGGAAGGTTGCCCAGCCATATCAGATGTTAAACTGTATCATCAAACAGCAGTCATTAAAACTACTTGGTACTTCCTAAGAAATAGAGTGGTGGATCACTTGAATAGGTTAGGTACACAAGAAATAGTAGTCAAGGATGATAGCAATCTAATCTTTGGTAAACCCAAACAATCCAGCTTCTGGGTTAAGAATTCATTATTTCACAAGCACTGCTGAGAAAACTGGAAAACAGTATGGCAGAAACTGGGCAAAGACCAATATCTCACACCATATGCCAAAATAAAGTCAAAATGGGTTCATGATTTAGGAATTAAGGTTGAAACTATAAGCAATTTTGGAGAGCAAGGAATAGTTTATATTAACTTTGACAAATGCAAAAAGCAATAAAAATAAAGACATTTACTTTGCCACATTTTCTTAAAGAAAAGTTAGTGCCATGTAAAGAAGATAAAACAATAAAAAAAAGAAAGGATCTCTGTAACTTCATTGATCAAACAAACATACATGAACAAACACACAAACACACACACACTATGTTGTTAAGCAGAGCGGCAAGTTAACTGATGATATCATAACCATATTAACATAAGAGATTGGTTCATTGGTATATGCCATTAAGTGTGCTGGGGTGGGGGTTGGCTCTGAACAATATCACCTCAACAATTAGGTTAAAGAGGACAACAGATAAGGATTCTGTAGACTGTATTTTATAAACTCCTTGTTATTAGCATCCTATTTTGTAAATGAAATTCATAGGGTCACAAGAAATATACATGAAACAACAGAGCTCTGAAAATGATTTTATAGTGATCTATTCCTTTGTTTTCTTTTTTTCTCTTTCTATTACATTATTTTATATATATATACATTATATTATTTATTATTATTATATATTATATATAATATAAATATATATATATCATATAAATAAAATAAATATAAATTTATAATATATTGGCCTAATACCAATATATAAATATAATAATTCAACATCAATTTTCACAAGATTTTGAGTTACAAATTTTCTGTGCATTTCTACCCTTCCCTCACTGCAAGATGGCATATATTCTGATTGCCCCTTTCCTCAGTCTGCCTGCCTTTCTGTCACCCCACTCTCCCCCCATATCCCCTTTACCCTTACTTTCTTGTAGGGAAAGACAGATTTCTATACCCCATTGTTTGCATAAGTTATTTCCCAGTTGCATGTAAAAAACAACGTTTTTGATAATTTTTTAGAACTTTGAGTTCCAAATTTTCTCCCTTCTTCCCTCCTCACCAACCCTCCTTGAGAAGGTAAGGAATTCAACATAGGCCACATGTGTATCATTATGCAAAACACTTCCATAACAGTCATGTTGTGAAAGACTAACTATATTTCCCTCCATCCTGTCCTGTTCCCCTTCATTTGATTTTATCCCCTTGACTCTGGCCCTTTTCAAAACTGTTTCCTTTTGATTACCTCCTTCCCCACTCAGCCCTCCCTTATATCATTCCCTCTCTTTTATCCCTTTCCTCCCTACTATCCTGCAGGGTAAGATACCCAATTGAGCGTGTTTGTTATTGCCTCCTTAAGTTAAGTCTGATGAGAAAAAGATTCATTCCTTCCCTTTCACCTTCCCCCTGTTCCCTTCCAATAGAAATGCTTTTTATTGCCACCTTTAGGTGATATAATTTACCCCATTCTATCTCTCCCTTTCTCTTTATCCCAATATATTTCTCCCTCACCCTTTAATTATATATATATATATATATGTGTGTGTGTGTGTGTGTGTGTGTGTATGTGTGTATACATGCATATGCATATATATATATGTATGTATATATATATATATATTCCCTTCAACTACTCATGCTTAGAATGGTTTCATAAGTTACAAATATCAGCTTTCCATTTAGAAATATGAACAAATCATTCAAACTTTAGTAAGTCCCTTATGATTTCTCTTTCTTGTTTACCTTTTCATGATTCTCTTGATTCTTGTATTTGAAAGTCAGATTTTCTATTCAGCTCTGGTCTTTTCTTTTTCAAGAATGCGTGGAAGTCCTCCATTTTATTGAAAATTCATATTTTGTCCTGGAGTATTATACTCAGTTTTGCTGGGTAAGTGATTTTTGGTTTTCCTCATAGGTCCTTGGACCTCTGGAATATCATATTCGAAGCCCTTCAATCCCTTAATCTAGAAGCTGCTAGATCTTGTGTTATCCTGATTGTGTTTTCACAGCACTAAAATTGTTTCCTTCTGGCTGTTTGCAATATTTTCTCCTTGATCTGGGAAACTCTGGAATTTGGCTATAATGTACTTGGGAGTTTTCTTCTTGGGATCTTTTTCAAGAGGCTATTGGTGGATGCTTTTAATTTATATTTTACCCTCTTATTCCGGAATATCAGGGCAGTTTTCCTTGACAATTTCTTGAAAGAAGATGTCTAGGTTCTTTTTTAAATTTGGCAGATAGATTATATTGGCCCACTACCCCAGGATAAAGGATGTAAATATGTGTTGACACCTATTCAGGTGTACTAGTGGCTTGTCCTTATAAGGACGCAACTCAGAAAAATACCTGTAAAACCTTAGATATTGTAAGTTTATACTATAGAACCCCAATGTATATTCAAAGTGACAATGGGTCACATTTCAAGGGCAAAGAAGTGAAAAGATATTGTGTGTTGAATAATATTGAATGGATATATCATATTCTATATTACCCACAAGCATCTGGGCTAATTGAAAGAATGAATGGATCGTTGAAATAACAGCTGAGAAAATTAAACTCTAATAATTCATATTGACATTGGAAGGATAATTTGCCTATTGCCTTACGTAATTTGAATAATAGTGGGGAGTACACCTCTAGCCAGAATGATGACCCCAGATCTGCAGATCAGAGAACAGCAAACATGTGACATCCAAAATATTGAATTTTGGACTGTGAGGGAAGATGTCCCACCACCATGTCCAGGAACACCTGCTTCAGCAGGATATGATTTACATTGTAGAGAGAATTTTAGGTTGAATAGGAAAGAGATAAGAAAAACCCCTACTGGGGTATGTATGAGAATCCCTAAGAATCATTTTGGATGGATATT
>CM053625.1:317180764-317191329 GCA_028646595.1 Phalanger gymnotis
AAAGGCCTGGAGGGCAATCCTAGTCTCCATCTAGGATGGGACCCTTTTAGCTTAGTTTCCTTATTGTGTTCCCTTGGAAAAGAAACATTTCCTTCCTGAGTTAGGCTATGGGATCAAATTCTTGAATAATTGGAGTCTCAACCAGAATGGGGGTGATTTTATTTGAAGTATAATAGCCCAGACACTTTTGTTCTTTGTCTTGGTCAACCTTGTTGCTAGTTCTGTCTCCTTTAGGCTTAAGCACCCTACACTTTCAGGTGACTGCCTAAGCACGTAGCATTCTTGGAATTCCTGCCAGCTTGCTAAAGAACTGGCCTCTGGAATCGGACTCTTGGGGCAGGGACAGCTCTATGTCCAATTTCAGCAAGAAGAAGCTATGGAAAATGAGACCTTCACCCCTTATGCCAAGATTTTGAGCCTCAATCGTTCGAGTTGGGGTGAGTGATGATATTGTTCTGTGTACTTATTTTGTATTATCCTTGCCGTATTGTTTTATTGTTACGGTATTATTGACACACCTTTCCTATATAATGGATACAGAGCTGTAGGGGTGGACATCTGAATTGTAAAACAAGTATTTTGGAAATGATTGATTGAAGAGATTATCTTGCTGGGACCCAGGAGTGGATCACATTTGAATTGTAAACAAATATTTGGAAATGTCACTGAATGATATGATTTGCTTTGTTGTGAATGATATGTTTTAGTTTTCTTTGTAATTGGGTCACAATGTATAATGGGTCAATGTATGTTCTAGGATACATGGCTGATTAAATTATGTATCCTAGAACAAGGAGTTGAGTGTGTTGATAAGCAAAATGGGCTCCTTAGCACTTAGTTCAACGAGTGCCCTTGAAGAGTTTGGCTTTTGTTTGCTTTGAGTAATTTAGCTATTTCATTGAATCTTGCTAAGTGCTAAGCCCCAGGCCCAAACCCCTATTAGGTGTCGATCCTATGTGGGTGTGGATTGGCAACTAATGTGGGGCTGACTCCAGGAAGGGCCAAGTTTGCCTGTCTGGGACTGCAGAGGCTCTTGGACCGTGTGGGTTTGAGTGTGCCTCTTTGTGATGATTTTAGGTCACATGGGTGAGTTGCATGTGTGACTCACCCCTAACACTGACAAAGATGTAAAAACCAGGAGTTGGCCTCTTCTTCCTTGGAGCTCTTTGCTGCCACAGTGGTGCTGCGTGACTCTGGCCAGCCCTTGTTCTGAGCTCCCAGGCTGAACCTAGATGTTGGTAACTATGAATTGTATTGGGTCTGTCTGTTTGTAATTTGTTTAAGGGTTCTTGAGATGGTGTTGATGAAGAGACTCCAGGCAGCTGTAGCTAAGGAGCCCTCCAGTTTGTAAACCCAGATGCTAAGACTTTGTTGAACTCTGGTAACTATGTATGGGGATTTGAATCTGACAAGGTCTGTCTGTTGATGTTTGTAATTTGCTTGTATTTTGCTCTGAAGTTCAGGGTGCTGGTGTTTTCCTCTGAACTAAGTGAATGGTATTTGTGTGCTGAACTAAAGTAAGCTTGCCAACCCCTTCACCTTGCTCTCCTTATTAAGGCAGATCAAAAGAACCTGTGTTTTTGTGGTGTGCTGGCAGCTTTCTCAGTGCTGGCTGTGGGTGGATCTTACACTCCCACAGAAGCTGCTAGCCAGATTGTGGAAACAGGATCTCAGGTAGCCCAATAATTTTTAAGTTGTCTCTCCTGGTTCTATTCTCCAGGTCAGTGTTTTTTCTAATGAGATATTTCACATCGTCTTCTATTTTTTCATTCTTTTTGTCCTGTTTTATAATTTCTTCATTTCTAATAATGTCACTACCTTCCACTTGCTTCATTCTAATTTTTAAGGTAGTATTTTCTTCAGTAGTTTTTTGGACCTCCTTTTCCATTTGGCTAATTCTGTCTTTCAAGGCATTCTTCTCCTCATTGGCTTTTTGGAGCTCTTTTGTCATTTGGATTAGTCTGTTTTTAAGGTGCTATTTTCCTCAGTATTTTTTGGGGTCTCCTTTAGCAAGTCAGTAACTCGTTTTTTCATGATTTTCTTGCATCACTGTCATTTCTCTTCCTAATTTTGCCTTTCCTTCTCTTGATTGCCTTTTCAAGTCCTTTTTGAGCTCTTCCATGGCCTAAGACCAATTCATATTTTTCTTCAAGGCTTTTGATATGGGCTCTTTGACTTTGTTGACTTCTTCTGAGTGTATGTTTTGATCTTCTTTGTCACCCAAAAAAGATTCAATAGTCTGAGTCATCTGCTGCCTGGCCATGTTCCCAGCCAACTACTTGACCCTTGAGGTTTTTGTCAGGGTATGAATGGCTTCAGAATGGCAAGTGCTTTGTCCCAAGCTTCACTTCATTGTGCTGTTGTTTTCAGAGCTATTTTTACATAGCAATCTCTGCCACACCACCATTCCTCCTTCCTGAAGAACTGCCAACCAGGATTGTGATCCAGATCCAAGCAGGGCAAAGGAAAAGAACCCTGCCTCTGCACCAGCAAAGTTCTCTCTGCACTCCTGCTTTGATCAGCCACTTTATTCCTCCCACCAGGCCTTGGGCCAGGAGCAACCAGTGCTAGATCTCTGGAAGCAGCCCCACAGGAGTTTCCTACCATGCTCCAGTACCTCCACTGCCCCCGGGCCTGGGGCCAACCTTGCACTCTTCTTTCCCTGATCCAGAAGTTTTCCCACAGACTTGCTAAGTTGCATTTAGTGTTTGTGGGTTGAGAAGTCTTCTAGCTGCCACAGCTCAGTGATTCATGGCCCTATGGTCTGCTCACCTGAATTTTTTCAGCGCCTGCTCTTTTCTGGTATGGCCCACACTGGGCTGTGCTCTGCTCCTAGCACAGTGAGATAAACTCTCCCCAGTGACCGTACAGGCCATGTTGGGCTGGAGACCTGCTTCCTTCTGTCATTTTGTGGGTTCTGTAGTTCTAGAATTTGTTCACAGCCATTTTTACAGGTGTTTGGAAGGATTTAGTGAGAGCCTAAGTGAGTACCTGCTTTCCTACCACCAGCTTGGTGCCGTCCCCATAGTGATCCATTCTTGAAATCAATCCAGTAGAATTAATCTATGTAGATTAATTAATTAATCTACGTAGATTAATTAATTAATCTATGTAATCTATGTGGTAGAATCAAATGCTGTGATTCAATAAATTACTATGTCAGAAAGACAAAATAAAAAAAAAAAACTTCCTGGACATTACTGAAAGACTATGTAAAATAATTTTGCTAGAGGCCATGAAAAGATTAAGTACCCAAGAACCAATTATCAATATAGTTTAAGGAACAGAAGCTTCTAAAAGTAATACAAATAGGGGAAGATGTTAATACTCAAAATAGGAGATCAAGTAAATGTTAGAATATCTCAAATCAAATATTATTCTTCAAATATAGTAACATCGAAAGCATCAATTTAGGTATTCTGTACCATGATACAGATTCTAATCCATCAAAGAATATGATTCTAGTTCTATCTTGTCCATTGACATTTTCTCTAATTTCCTTCTATAAATTTACCATTGCTGTGGGTATGGTGGGTGTCCATACAGTGTCGGGTTCCTTTCCTTTCTTAATGAATCATTATCATTATTCAATAAATCTCAAGAAAAATGTGATTTATAACAGAAAAAACAGTTTTCTTGAGGTAATAAAAAGAAAAAAACAACTTTCAGTCTTTTGTTGATGAATTTATTATGGCCATTGCATATCTTCATAGTCAAATGCATTATTACTTAAAGTAAAATAAATGATATGGTAATAAAATGTCCAGAATACCAAGTGATTCATCTAACACCAAATTCACTCCCAAGAATTGATTCACAGAACATAAATTCATTGAAAGGAAATTATCAATTGTTTTCAGTGAAATTAAAAGTTTCAACATCAAATAATACATAAAGCCCATACTAGCTACTCAATAGACTGTATGAAGAACTATGAAAATTTTACATGGAAGAAATACTCTCATGTTGTTCAGATATTCCTGGCTGTGAGAGAATATGCAAATTAAACCATCAATTTTTGCTATTGTATTCAACTTTAAGGTAAAAGCAAGATGCAGGACACATAACCCTAAAAAAGACCTTTATGCAGATAGAGAAGGGTTTAAAGAGCAATAAGGGGGAAAAATAAAAAAAGAAGTACCTTAACAAGCTCATGGACTACAGTGCAAATTGGCACATAATTATTAAGATGCAGATTATTGATTCATTTTTCTTGTAGATCTGAATTACATCATGAACTTCTCAAAGTATAATTTAAGAGGAAGTTAGCAAAAAAAATCTTCAAAAGTGGATACTCTACATTCATAAATCATAATGATTGGCTGAATGGTTGAATTTTAAAGGCAATTTGAGGCAGGGGAAGGGGAACTGGATTTAGAGGCAAGAGGTCTATATTTGAATCATAGGTCTTCAACAAACTAACTGTGTAGTTAATAAAAAGCACCTCCACAACGTGCCTTCATCTATTCTTGGAGCCACTTAACTCCAAAGGTAAAATGGAAGTGTTCTTGCCCTCAGGGAGTTTAGACTATGTTGGTGAAATAACATGTATGAAAAAGGAGAGTTTGAAATATAGGCAAAGTAAATACTAGGCAATTTTTGGTATACACAGGAAGCATTAGCATTATAAGAAAGTTGGTCTTTCTGGGCTTTGATATCCTCAGCTTAAAAATGAGCGATTTTACTGTGATCTTGTGTCCTTTCTAGCTATAAATCAGTGATTCTTTCAACTGGAGATAACAGAATCCTATATTGACAATTTGACACATGGATGGGATTTCAGACACTATATAGTTCCACCAAGAAATGGAATGTACCCCTAATACAAAATACCTAGGAAATAGTCACCAAGATTCTGCTTAAACAGTTCCAAAGAAAAGGAACCCCACACATCCTGAAGGAACTGTTTCTACTTTTGAACTACTCTAATCATTAAGAAATATCTTTCTTGACATCAAACCTCAATCTGTCTCTTCATAACTTTCACCCATTGATCATGGTTCTGCCTTCATAGCAAAAAAGAATCAATTTAGTTTCTATTCAGTGTGACAGGTCTTCAAATACTTCAAATCATGCAAAAATTCCCAATTCTTTTAATGAATCCTGAGACAACATGAAATTAAATCCCTGTACATCCTAATTATACTTCTCTAAAAACATTCCGGATTATCAATATACTTCTTTAACCAATGTGCCCATGCATAAACAAAATACTCCAGATGATGTATGATAATGGGCTAAATATACTGATTACGAACTCTTCATTTTTAGAAGTTATTCTTTTAGCTGAAGATCACATTAGCTTTCTTGGCTGCCACACTACTGTTTCATAGGGAGTTTACACTCCGCTGAAACCACAGGAGGTTTGTTCTGATCTAATTTCTAACTATGTTGTTCTTGTCATCTTTGTGCATTAGATTTTTGTACCTAAACTCAAGACTTTACATATATAATTACTGAATATATTTCTAGTAGATTCAATAAATAGTTCATCAAGATTGCAAAATGATTTGCATCTAAATGTGTTAACTAGGCTCCCCTTTTTGCCTCACCTCCAGAGTGGATGAGTCTACCATCTATTCCTTTGTTCAAGTTATTGGAAAAATGTTAAACACTCCAATGTCAAGCTTAAAGACCTGGAGTATTCCATAGGAAAGTGCCTTCTATGTTGATACTGGACAATTAAAAAAATCATTCTTTCAGTCCGAAATTCCACATAGCCAAGAATCCATTTCAGTTTATGATTGAATTGTCAAATCTATCCATTACCAAAGTTAGAGTTAACTATATCCATTACACCCCTTTTTAATTTAGCAATCTTGTCAAAAACGTAAAAGACATTGTTTTGGTGTGAGTTATTCTGGATGGACCCATGCTGACTCTCTGCAATCACCTTTTTCCTCTCTAGGTTTTTGCCAATTTTCTCTAATAATTTATGAAGAATTTCCACAGAAATTGGCATAAAGATCACTTAACTGAGTTCTTTCTTTTTCAGCTATTCTTCTCCAATCAGGTAATGTCTCTCCTGTTTTCTATGATCTGTCACATTTTTCATTTCTTTAAAGACCTCAGGGTATTCTTCCCCTTGGGGCCATTATAGAAGGGACTTTGACCACAATATACAGTATTCATATCACAAATGAGAAAAGTAGAAGGAATGGGATATAAACAATAGTCCTTTTATAATAAATTTGGTACTGTTTTCACTATGTCATGCTCTCTAGGCTATATTAAACTTGGAGCAGATTTAGATGGAGCATATCTATTGAGGATAATTTCATCTGTTTTCAAGTATCTGAAAAACCATCATGCTGAAGAATGAGCACAGAGAAAAGTGTGTTGTCTCTCAAGTCATAGAAGCTATATTCCAATTCTATCTCCAGTAGAACCTTAAAAACTTAATTTCCCTAGGCTAAAGTTATGTCAACTAGTATATATATATATATATATATATATATATATATATATGTATATATGTATATGTATACATATACATGTATATATGTATATATATGTATATATGTATGTATATATATACATAAATACATACACACTCACATATATCTGTATATATATATATACATATATATATATTTAACAGATAAAGGATGAGGGGGAAAAAAGAAGGATTACAATTAAATCTGGAAAGATTTGTATGCGAAGTGAAATGAGCAGAACCAAGAGAACAATTTATGCAATAACAACTGTAAAGAAACAGCACATACTTTATTGGATAGAGTTGGGCCTAGAATCAAGAAGATCTGAGTCCAAATATGACCTCAGAAAAACCTTTGTTTGATGCAGTTTCCTCAAGTATAAAGTGAGGTTCATAATAGGACTTGCCTTATAGGGTTGTTGTGAGGATAAAATGAGGGAACATTCACAAAAGTGCTTAGCACAGTGCTTGACACATAACAGGGATTATATGAATGTTTATTCCCTCCATAGGCAGTGTGGTGGATAGAGTTTGGGGCCTGCAGTCAGGAAGACTCATCTGCCCAAATTCAAATTTAGCCTCAGACACTTACTCACTCTGTGACCCTGTGCAAGTCATGTAACTCTATTTGCCTCAGTTTCTTCATGTGTAAAATAAGTTGGAGAAGGAAATAGCAAAGTACTCCAGTATCTATTCAAAGATAACTGCAAATTGACTTATAAAAGTTGGACCTGAATGAAACAACTGAAAAAAAGAGCAATTTAATACTGTCATAACTGTAATTAGCAATCATAATTCAGGAGATCAGATGGTAAATCATGCCACCCACCTTCTGACAAATAGAGGATTAATTCACGTTACAAAGTGGAGGTGTTTTATTTTTATTAAAGCCAGTTCAGGAATATGTATTGCTTTATCATTCATATTTGTTAAACAATTTAATTTTTTTTCTAATGAAAGGGTTGGAGTAATAGAAAATAGATTTTTTTCTTAAATTGTAAAAACGTTCAATTAAATGAGAAAATTGAAATGATAAGTTTCTACTAAATGACACGTGAAGTTGCTTCTACACTGAGCAGAGTGACTGACACATAGTAGGTGCTTAATAAATGTTTGTTTCCTTCGGTATCCCTGTGGCCTTTTTTTAGTCCCAAAATGCTAGGATGAGTGAACATAAGAGGCAGGGCTGATGTTTGACTATATATGAGAAAGAGCTTTCTAAGTCTTACAGCTTTCTAAAATGCTTTGAAGTGCCTGTGATACCTGCCACTAGCAGTGGTGGAAGGGAAGGTCTATCAGCTTATACAGAATGGCTTCTGGGATATGGTGTAGACAGGATTTTTATGGATTTGAACTTCATGAAGTTGATCTGGAATTTTGTGTTGCTGTCACTGTGTTGTCTATCAGTGTTTTTTTTTTTGGTCTTCATTTCACTTCATATTTTTGCTGTTTGCTTTGTGTTTTTGTTATTGTGTTTTTACTTTTGTTATTGTTGTTGTTGCTGCTGCTGTAATTGTTGTTTAAGTATAGAGGTACCGATATTTTCCTAACAGCTTTCACGATCTGGTGTAGAACTCTCCTTTTTCACTCAGCAACGGAAGGGGCAATGTATGCTCCAGGTTACCCCAGAGGCCTACAATGGCATTGGACCTAAAATCTGGGGGATGGCTCATTAGCCACAATCAGATATGAGGAACAAAAGAGAAATGGTAATTCCATAAAGAAGAATGAAGATAAATGAATCAAAGGTGATATAAAAAGAGTCGTGAAAACAAGTGAAGAACAGAAAAACTAGTCGAGAATCAGAAGATAATGGAAATCTAACGTGGGGATTATTCATATTTTATAGAAAACTTCAAGACGTGCAAAAATGTTAATAGATATCACCTCAGTTATTCTTAGAGCAGGCCTGTGGGATCGGTGCTATAGCTATTTCCTTTTTGCAGATGAAGATTATCAAGGTTTAGAGGTTAAGTAACCACAGGGTCACACAGGTATAAAAGGAGGCATGATCAAATGAAGGTCTTACTGTCTTCAAGTCCAGCACCTTGACCATTATGCCACACTGCCTTTGAAGTGATGATACATTACAATTATTATTATCATTATCATCATCATCATTATTATTATTATCATCATCATCATAATCAGATATATAGAGACATACAAATACAAGTAATTTTATTTTTCCACCACCTCTGACTACATTTCCACAGCTTATAGATTTATAGGTTGTATTAGGTAGGATTTTTAGGGTGGGAAAATGCTCAGATCTTGGTCTCACTTGAATTTATGGATCTGCTATAACCTTGAAAGAAATACAATAAATTTCATAGGTAAAATTCCATACTTTTCAATATTCCTTCTCCTATTTTTTAAAATTATTTTTGCACATAATGCTGTTCCTCTTTTTACAAAAAATGGTAGTAGTTTTATTTTTTTTTTAAATTGATCTTGCTGAAATAGCCTCCCTAGTCATACAGATTAAGCTATTTTGAAGCACTTGGTTATCACTTCTTGGCTTTTAAAAAATGCTTAGATTTTTGCATCTATACAACTGAAACCATTTCCTTGTGTGTTCAAATAATCCTTGAAGTATTTCATTTACCAATATCACTGCAAGATTGATTGAAGTATGCTTTTGAAAAACTAAAACTTTTTCATGTTTCCTTGAGGGTATGAGTTATTGTTTAAAAAAATATAAAGACAATAAAAGGCAGCAGTGAAACTCACATGTAGGGCGCAAAATCCAGCACTCATCTCTAACAGACAAATAAGGGTGAATAAACAGCACAGTCAGATTTTTCTTCTAATTGAGGTTAAACATTCTGAGTTAAGTTTAATATACACAGATTATCTGAAATCTAAGCTAGATTAAAAAACTTTGGTCTAAACTATATAAGTGCTTGAAACAGCATTTAAAAAAGCTAATAATCCTACCATTTTCTTTTCTTTAATGCTTTGAGTAATAAGCTTCCCACGTCTTCCAAATGATTAAAGTTGAGAGTCACATAAATGTCAGTATGACAGAATGAAAATGAACAGAATAAGACACATCCCCTATGGAAAATTACATAGGAAAAGCGTTGGGAAAGATGTAATCAGAGAGAGATATAATGTGTGTGCTGGTGAATATTTAACAACTGGATCTCTGAAAAAGTATGTAAGACACACATAAGTTTAAACTGTTTATAAAAACATAATTTAATATGATATGTTTGACATTTTATCCATTACTTTCCTAAATCAAGAAAATCATCAAAAATTCAAAATCCAGTCTGTATTTATAACTTGATCTGTACCATTTCCAAATTTCCAGGTTCAAATGCTCAGGTTTGAGCTCTTTATCCACTATGCCCCTGTGTTGGTAAGCAAAATGGTCTCTTAGCACTTAGCTGGCTTTTGTTTCCTTTGAGTAATTCAGTGTATTTCATTGAGCCTTACTAGGTGCTAAGTCCCAGGCCCAAACCCCAATTAAGTGCTAAACCTATGTGGGTGTGACTTGGTAATCAAATTAAATTAAACTAAATTAGCCCCCAGGTGGGGCAAACTAAGAGAGGGCCTAGTTTACACATGAGTTTGTGTGATAGGTTTGGGACATCAGAGGCTCTTAGACCACCTGGGTTTAAGTCGCCTCTTTGTGATGATTTTAGGTCACAGTGGGGGGTCACATGTATGTGTGTTGTTAAGCAAAATTGTCTCATTAGCATGGCTTTTGTTTCTTTGGAGTGGAAGTACTTTCAGCTGTTAAGTGCTAAGCCCCAGGCCCAGGGCCCTGTCAGGTGTGAAACCTGTGTGGGTGTAGATTAATGACTTAAGAGGGGCCAACTCGGGAACCAATGGTCTCTGGTCATTGAGGCGGGGCTTGAGAACGCGGGAAGCTCGGCTGCGAGGAGGGGTGAGCCGGGAGACAACTTCAGCGGCGGCGGCAGGTAGGAAGGTGTGGAAGCCAGAAGCTGCGGAAGCCAGAAGCTGCGCTTACCAGAGTGCGAGCAGGAACGTGAGGCCAGTGGACATGATTTGGCTAAATATTATCTTGTTTTTCTGTGGCCTCCTAGTTGCCCTTGTGAAATGGGCTTTCTGGGCCTGGAGTCTTTTTGTCAAGATGTTGGAATGGGGAGGCTGGTTC
>CM053625.1:317191429-317208623 GCA_028646595.1 Phalanger gymnotis
TTCAAAAGTATACATGATTATATTTGAGATCATAAATTCGGCCTTCCTACTACAGTATGACTCACCTCTGACCCTGAAAAGGATATAAAACCATGGGTTGGCTTTCTCTTTTTTGGAGCTCTTACCCACAGCCATGGTGGCACATATAACTTTGGACCAGCCCTCATTAGGAGCTCCCAGGCTGAACTTAGATGTTGGTAGCTATGAATTGTATTGGGTCTGTTTGTCGATGTTTGTACTTTGCTTGTATTTTGCACTGAAGTTTAGGGTGCTTGTTTTCTCCCCTGAACTAAGTGGTTGATATTTGTATGCTGAATTAAAGTAAGCTTGTTAACCCTTAACGTTGCTTTCCTTACTAAAGCAGACTAAAAGAACCTGTGCTTTTGCAGCGTGTTGGCAGCTTTCTGGGTGCTGGTTGGTGGTGGATCTTACATCCCCACAGAAGCTGCTAGCCAGACTGTTGGAACAGCCCCTGGCTTCTTATATAGCTCTGTCTGATAAACATACAAAACATCTACAAGATTACCTAGAAGGAAAGACAATGGCATATACAAAAGCTTTCAGGAATTCCAAGAGGCTGAACTAAGAAAAGAGTGTAAGCCAATCATGATAAACAGTCTGTTGCAAGACTTGGAGATTAGAATTTCAGTACCATATGTAAGAAATAGTCATTAGAGTGCATCCAGATGAACAATCTAGGGCTGGGCAAAAGTTATTTGAGCACTTCTTCCACATATTCAGTTTGGAGTACCTCTTTTACCCTTTCATGCCAGTTTTTCAGTTTTAGCAGAATTGACGTCTCTAAGAGACCATCTTTCATTTAGCCGTTAAGGAAAAAAAATCTAGCTAAGTACTGTTTATGCACATTTGGGCATGAATCTCTTCCTTGTAATCAACCTGGTAATTAAAACTCTTAAGAGTGTTGTTGAATAGAATTTTTTTTAGAGGAAAGTGATAAAATTAGAGAAAGAGTAATGTTTCTCTTTCTTTTCCATGTATTAGTGGATGTTATCATTGACCAGAATCTTTAAGTAGAGACATTTTTGTGCAGAATTACCTGCCAAGTGACTGTCATGTTTCATGTTCCCATGCATATCTACTCAAATTAAGTAAATAAACCTATTCTCCATCTGTTATTTAGTACTCACAGTATTCAGACTCTTGATCTGGTCTCCAGCATGTAACGTACAATAAAACTTTCCCTTGAAAGTATTGGTGGAAGAGGGAAAAGGAAAAAATATATGTGTGGGGAAGGGGGAAGCAGAGAAGCATTTAGGCTATAGAAAATAAAAGATATCAATAAAACTTTACAATAAAATTTAAAAAAAAACAGTAATGACTGTGCCAATGATGAGAAAAGCTAGGTTGTATAGTCACAGAGACCCAGACTTAGCATCAGGAAGTTGTTATTATTTTTCACTTTTGTCCAACTCTTTGTGACTCCATGGACCATATCATGCCAATATTGCCCATGGGGTTTTCTTGCAAAGATATTGGAGCGCTTTGTCATTTCGTTTTTCCAGGGGATTCTGGCTAACAGATGTTAAAAGACTTTCCCAATGTCACACAGCTAATAAGTGTCTGAAGACACAATTTGAACTCAGATCTTCCCGATTTCAGGCCTGATGCTCCGCCCACTGAGCCACCTACAAGCTTCCAAGGCAAACAGTTACTAAGTGATTTGCTCATGGTCACACAGGTATTAAATATCTGTGGTCGGAAAATCTGACACTACACCCAGAGCTGCATGTATGCCACCTAGTTGCCTCTAGAATCTGGAAGATCTAGTTTCAAATGCAGACTAGGATACTTACTAGCTATGTGATAGAGTACAAATCTTTTAACCTTCTTCACTGTTTGTCTTCTCACATATAAATTAAAGACAGTAGTAGAACCTTCTTCCTAAGGTCAGTTTGATGATAAAACGAGATGATATTTTTAAAGCAATCCAATGCCTGGTCGATGCTGTGTGCTTAATAAATGCTTATTTTTTTTAAAGAGAGAAAATAAAACAAAAACAAAGAAAAGCTCATTCTTTGCACTGTCTCATCTCTTCAGACATTCTAGCTAAACTCCTGATCCTTATTTTCCAGGCTTTCTCTACCTGAACTCTGAGTTCCTGTTTCCTGGTTTCCATGAGCCTGCAATCTTAGTCTTGCTATATCTTCTCTGTCTTGGGAATATCCCCTATTGCCCCAGGTATGATTCTGGGTTCTTGATCCATGACGCCAAACCATTTATGATATGAATGGTGCTTCACATACTCATTTTCTTCACCCTGGCTGTGCTGAATTGTTGGACTTGGCTTCTCCATTTCATGGTAAAACTTAAGATGTGCAAGGGATCTTAGAAATTATGTAGTCAAATTTGTGTGTCTATGCACACACTTACATATCATATACACATGTGTATAGGTACATACATGCCTGCATGTTTTTAGGAAAGTAGGGGGAAAACATTGCAAGAGAAGATTAGGTTACTAAGGCCCAGCTGGTTTAAGCAATTTCCCCAAGGTAGTCAGGTACAGAGCTGAAAACATAATTTATTTTCCTTTCTAGTCTAGTTCTCTGGAGTAGAGTTGCTGAGATTCACATATTTTAGTTATCACTTGTTTAAACTGAACTCCCATGGCAAGACCCTTTCTGTCTTCTCCTGTATGTCTGGTTTTTCTCATTTGGTTTCTCTCACCTCTTCCAGCCTCCCCTGGCTTATTGCTACCAAAAATCCCATCAGCAATATCATCTCTTAACATTCTTTCTCAATTCTAATGTTCTTTACTTACAGTTATTAGAGTTCCACATAATGAAATGATAAGACTGTAAGGAAGTAAAAGAGAGAAGCCAGTGTCCTTTATAAATTAGAAAGACCATAGTGTCTCAGTATACACTCTTCAATAGCCTCATCATAGAGAAGGTCTGCTAACACCTGGCCAATTCAGGATTATTCTCAGTAGTTCTCAAAATTGCAAAATGGCATTAGGGAGAATGATAAAGTTTTTGAGAGTAATATGATCAAATGAACAACCCATCTGGCAGGATTTACTTAATAAAATCTAAATAAAATGAATTTCCAGAAATGAGCTTCTGGCCATTGTCCTTCTTTCATTTCCTACCTAAAATAAGGTAGCTAGGGTTATTTTCTTACCTTTCTTCTTCTCCTTCAGACATCATTTTCTGTAGCCCTGCTGATAAGTACTGGTCAGGAGATTCACTGGGAGCAAAGAAGTCTTTGTGTAGCATCTGACATGTTTTCCTGTCTTGAAACTGGAGGTTTTTAAGCCAAAGGGCAGTCTGATTGGTGCTTTACTAGCAATTCACCAGTTCTAAGTTCATAATACTGCATTCATCAGATCATCGAGGGGTGGAGTGGGGAAGGTGTATTGCAATATGGTAGAGACTAATTACATGTAGATACATTTCCATAAAAATATACTCCACACAATAATAAAATATTGTGTGCCAGGAGGTAGTTTTATTTTATCTAAGCAGCGGGTTGTTATTCTTTCAATTTGCCAATGTCAGGATCTGTGATTGAATGGAATCATAGAATTTTTGAGAAAGATGGAACTACAGCAGTCATCTTGCCCAACATAATCAACAAGAATAATAAAGGCAATGTTATTAATTCCTATGCAGAATAAGTGGTATGCTTGGGCTATTCTCCATATATATTTTAACCTCCCTTCCCACAATTTTTTCCCATCTCCGATCCATATCTCACATTACTAAATATGTTTTCCCTCTTTACTCTTGTTAATAATTATGGCCATGGGACACTGTCAATAAGGTGAATTTTAGTGCAAGTAAGGTAGATTTTAGTGTGTGTAAAGTAGATTTCTGTTATTATTTCTTAGAGTTCACTTTCTCAGGATATACAGCCATAACAACCTGTTTCCCAAGATCCATGTCCATAACAATCTCTGTTTTGCAGGCATTAGATATAAGTTCCTGGGCTCATGGTTCAAAACATCTCCACCATGCTTGCACAGCATTATATAAGGATAAACAATGTAAACATGTATGCTGAAACTGTAAATATCCACTGTGACTGTGCAGTGAGATATAGGAATGAAGTGATACAAACTTGTGAGGCTATTGCTGGCCATATGTCTTCTTTGTCTGATGCCCTATAAAAACAGGTGGGCATTGGTCAGTGATTTGGGAATTTTTATGGTTCAATGCACAAGCTGGAATGCTGTGTGCTTTGACTGCCCCCCATCAAAGCTTGGGAGGCGGGGGGATTTGTGTTTACCTCAACAGGTCCCCACTGAGGCTTGAAGGGATTTCTGCAAACTCTTTAGGGTTGAATGCACAAGTTGTTCCTGTCTCCATCCACCCCACTGAGATGTAGGGATAACTGCCTCCCCCCACTTCTCGCCAGCCCTGAGAGGGGTGATTAGGGAATGCTATAGGAGTTTGTAGTGCTTCTGTTATGAGCGATACTGTGTTAGAGAAGACTAGACTAGAATAAAGTGTATTATTAACCCCTTCGAAGCTGTGTTTCCTGTCTGACCAGATCCAGAGCGAAACTGTTAGAGGCTGGAGTCTGATATCTCCAGTGCCTCCTGTGTATTATCTGTCTAAGAGATACCTTTGCAAAACTCTCCAATGGCTCTCAATTGCCAAACAAGTAATGCTCATAATCCGTAGTTTAACATTCAGGGTCTTTTATCACCTGAGGGAACTCTTTTGCCAACATAAAGCTATAAAAATCCCTTATGTGCACTCTACGGTGGTCCAAGGAAAGTAGACATTTTACTGATGGAAAAGCTCTCCAATATTCCCTTCTCATTCAGTGACATTTATATTTTCCCTCTTTTCAGCATTTTTTAATCACTCCTTTCTCTTCACCACTTATACAGCTTCTATATATCCCATATAGACTAAGTACAACTCATTTCTTACATAAAGTCTGCTTTGGTTTCACAGATCAGCAGAGGCACCTCTTTGGACTTCATAGGAAGTTATCCTTTTATTCATCTATCTAATATTATTTATTTTACATTTATATGTTATACACACATGTGCACTCTCCCTCCAAAATGCTAAACACTATGATAACCAAGGCTTTATCTTATGTATTTTTTTCATTCCTAGCACTCAATATTATGTTCTGTTCACTTGTGATAATTAATAAATGCTTCTTGATTTTAAATGAATGTACTCCAAAATCACAGGTGAAATTCTCATGCACTATAGGCGAAACTGGGTCTATATGTTGTTCAGAATGGCCTAGTTTTTAACTTCTTAAAATAATTTTCTTATACATACAATTTTGTTTTTAGAGCACACATTCAATAAACTATACGCTGACTGAATAAGTGAATAAAACATGGTGGGTAGGCAAAGTTTAATTCCCCCTTTTGGATAGTTTAGGAGTGTATTAGTAGGAGAAATCAAGTCATATGTTTAAGATAATACAGTGAGTTAATGAGAAATGCTATAAAAGTTATTTCCTGAAAAGTTATATAATCTCTCTCTGTCTCTCTGTGTCTCTCTCTTTGTCTCTCTCTCTCTACCTCCTCTTCATATCTCTAAGCAATATTTTCATGATGCCTTTCATTTCTCTCTGACAATAATTTCTCTATGTAGATTCTTGCTTTTGAATCATTTAACTTGCTCTTCTTTGAATAAGCAATTAATAAAGCTAACTGATGCTGAGACTGTTTCCAACATAGGCAACTATCTTTCACTTTCTTTTCTATGACAAAGATTAGTCATTGAAGTTACTAGATTTTCATTTTATTTTAGTTTTCCTTTTTAAAATAATAATTGAATATACTGTTATCCTGAATAAGCTTAACTCTGCGTCAGAGTGTAATAATGATTTTATTGTGTTCGATTGGATAGGAGTACATCACTTCATAAATCTTGGCATTTTCTTCAGAATTATTTAAATACATTGTATTTCGTCCTTGTATTGGTGCAGTCCTTGTGATTCCATCTTCGTAGAGACTTCCTTGTGAAGAAACTTTGATAATACTATATCATCAAAGCTCTACAATTTATAAACACATTATTTTCCCTAGGGTGATAAGATGTTAAATCATTCAATCACTCAAAAAGGAATTAATGAGCACTTACTTCTTTGCTGGCTCTGTGCTAAGCCCTGGGGATACAAAGAAAAGCAAAAGCTGCCTTCTTGGAGCTCCTGGTTGGTTATTGCCCTGCCTTCTCGAAGAGGACTAAAATGACATTACTATGCTAGAGTCAAGATTCAGTGTGTCCAGCTGTGGCTGATCAGGCCAATACAGGCTCAAAATGCTCAGGCTCAAAAACAGGCTCAAAGACCTCAGATCCAGGACAAATAGTGTGAACATTTGGCATGGATTCTCCGCACTTATGCATCCTGTGTTTCCCTTCAGCTGTTTCAATTCTGCTTTGCTCATAGAGCACAGCACTTTCTCTGATGCAGGCATACCATGCTGACCTATCCTGTGCCAATGTCTCCCATGTCACACAATCAATTCCAAAGGTATTGAGAGACCCTGAGAATGTCCTTGTATGGCTTCTTCTTACCACCATATGAATGCTTTCCCTGCGTGAATTCTCCATAAAAGTCTTTTTGGCAAGCATACATTTTGCATTCAAACATCATGGCCAACCCATTGTAGCTGTGCTCTCTGAAGCACAGTTTGAATGCTTGGCAGTTTAGTTTAAGTAAGGACTTTAGTGTCTCGTACCTTATCCTGCCAGGTGATCTTCAGAATAGTCCTTAGACAATTGAAATAGAAGTGATTCAGTTTCCTGGCATGGCACTGGCAGAGTGTCCAGGCTTCACAGGCATACAACAATGAGGTCAGCACAACAGCTCTGTAGAGCTCTGTTAGTTTGGTAGTCAGACTAATACCTCCTCTCCCATAAAAACTGAGCTAACTATATCAATGTGAGCAACAACCTCATTATGAATGCATACATCCCTGGAAAGTACACTGCCAACGTAAGTGAACTTACCCACAGCATTCAAAACATTTCCATTTGCTGTAACTAATGGTTCCACATGTGGATGGTGTGGTGGTGGCTGATGGAGCTCTTGTGTTTTCTTGGTGTTCATTGTTAGGCCAAAATTAGCACAAGCAGCATGATCCATACTTCATTGCATCTCAGCTTCAGAGGCTGCATTGAGTGCACAATCATCTACAAACAGAAAATCATGCACCAATACTTCCTCCACTTTGGTCTTGGCTTGTAGCCCTTTCAAGTTGAAGAATTTACCATCAATGCGATAGCTAACCTTGAAACCATGTTCATCCTCATTGAAAGCATTTGACAACATGGCTGAAAACATCATGCTAAAAATCATGGGAGCAAGCACATGACTTGTTTCACTCCATTGGTGACTGTGAAGGCACAAGAGCATTGTCCATTATCTAGAACCCAGGCAAGTGTGCAATCATGATTGGAGCTCCTAATAGAAATTGGAAAGCAGGGTGGACAAAACTGAAAATAGCTAGTTACCTCTAAGAAATGAACAGAGTAAATGAAATGTGTGATGAAAGGAGATGAAAAGGTACTAGAAGTCAGAGAAAAGACAGGGAAAAGCTCCCCCCTCCTGCAGAAAGGGGGAACTGAGCTGAGTCATGAAAGAAGGCAGGTCCCGACTCGGCCGAGGTTAAAGAGTCAGAGCACTTCATGGTTTGGGCAAGATGACACCGAGGCAAACTAAGGCTTGATTTTCTGCAGAGGAAGATTACAGTTTGTTAACAGTGACATACCTTGCTGTTAAGAAAGTGGATCCAATACTCCTCCCCCCCCCCACCTCCATTGAGTCAGAGAGCTGAAGGGACTAAAATTAACATATTTATTGAGACCGTATTGAGACTTAAATGGAGTGGCGCTGGGGTTGGTAGAAAAGCTTTGTGATTAGCTAGACTTTGGGAAAGTGGGCTGGCCTTCAGATGTTGCTAATCTAGCTTCTGTCTGACAGTTAAGGAAAGCTAATTGCTTTTGGGGACTCAGCAGCCTCTGGGAATCTTGGCCAAAAAATCAGAACTACCCACATAGGAATTCCCTTCTCCTCCTTCCCCTATGCCTTCCCCTTGGAGACTAAATCACCTCTAAGTTTGACCAGGAGAGTCAGGAAAAGGAGAATAGTCACCTTTGGAGGCCTCAGCCAAAAGTGGTTCTTCATCTACTGATAAAGGAACCTGCCGGCCCCAGTAAGATTCATTACCAAGAAGATGCCCCAAGGGAAGGGAATGACCACATTATTCAACCAAGTTTTTAGTTAAGACTGGGAGAGACAGTCTTTTGAGCTAGACTGAGAAATGTTGTTTCAAAAAATGGGGTATAGGGTGGATTACAGAGTAATACAATTATTTGATTGAAAAAGCATCATATTCATTTTTCTTACTCACAGATAGAACTTAAACACGACATCCTGATTATAAGGTCAGCCTTCTGTCTCCCATAGCACAGTGTCCTTTCATCATATCTTGATATACATGATCTATTTCATTACATTCCTCATTCCATTTTGTTCAGCTCTTACTAAACAGATGAGCCCCCAATTTCTTTACACTTCTTTGGTGCTACAAAATATATTGCCATGGATATTTTGTCATGGATAGGACCTACCTCCTTCATTTTTTCTTTCCTTTAAACCCATGTAAATAATAATTCATGAGTAATTATTATTCGAATACAACTCAAGGATTGTAGACTTGGCATTTCTGCTCCCACGCATAACTACAATTATTGAAAAATCCTTTACTCTGAAAGACTTATATTAACTGAGATCTGCAGAGCTTAACCTTTCAAGTGAACATCTGTTTATTCAAAGGCAAAATAGTAGGGTTTTACTAGACGGTCAATCTTCCTTGGAAAATTTTAATATCTCTGTGATTCAATGTTTCCATAGACTAAAGAGAGAGAACTAAAGAACAATAAAATAATGTTTCCTAATGTGGAAGAGATGGTGTCCTGAAATAGGGGTCATGCCCTAACCCCAGGAGGATCAGTTGTCTGATGTCCAGGGGTGTCTCATCAAACACTCAGAAGTTAAGACTGGTTTCTTTCTTCTAATTTCTCCAGAGACAATCGTGGTGCATATCTCCAATTCAACTATATGCTCTTACCATCCCCCAAATCCCTCCCACTCTTCTGCTGTGTAAACTCCCAATTCTTTCCCTTCTGAGAATGGTAGTGACTCCACAATCACCCGCAGCGGCAATGCAGTTGCCTTTGGCAAAATTTCACTGCTTCCCCAGCACAGAAAAACCCTTTCATATCCATTCGTGGTTGCAGCAGGCTGCCCTAAGAGGAGTTAAGAGTTAATACTGTAATGTTATCATTGACTCTTAACCACATATACACAATGAACTGACAAACCATGTTTTTATGTTCACGATATCATATACATTTGCCTCCCTCTCCCTACTCATCCATCTCAACAAGAGCATTAGAAGAGTCTCCTAATCGCTCTTCCTGCCTCAAATCCACCCCCTCCCAGTCTAATATTTATGTTTCTTCACAAATAATTTTCCAAAAGTGCACATGTGATCATACTTATTTCTTATTCAAAAAAATTGGGTTACTCTTCATGGTGTTTAGGATCTTTACCTTTATCTTATTCTTTTAAAATTTATCTCGTTTCATAATGTAGATAGTTATTATTCTAGTATTACATATACATAATTCATTAATAAATAAACATACCTATATTCAAAGTCATGTGGATGCAAACAGTAGCCTAGGGGTTAAGAAGAATATAATGGGTTGCTTTTTCAGTACTTTGTGAGGCCCCTCCAAAGTGGCTGGGGGCCTTGTTCTATAGTTCATCCTGCAACTTGAGAGCATCCTAAATTCCTGTTTCCCTTATCTTGAAACACCATAAAACTTCTTAAGTTGTACCAAAAGAATTGCCCTTATCTCCCCTATCCTTCACCCCCCCATCCTGTCCTTAATCTTTAACCCCCTTAAAACTCTAAAATTCTTATCAAAAAATTCCCACTTATCCTGTCCTTAATCTATAACTACCATAAAAACTCTAAAATTACATCATCATCCTAAACATCTATATAAGCCTAGTCCCCCTCCTAAAAAAAATATCAGTACTTTTACTTAGCCCCATGGCTACAGTAAAGGTCCATGTGCTTTTATGTTAAATGAAGCTCCCAATGGCTAAAAGAGAAGTCTACGTGAATTTTTTCACACCTGGACTGCTCTCCTGACTCTGACCTCAACAAAAATGCATGTTAAAATATGTTTGTCATTAACAGTCATGTACAAAGCTCAGAGACTACTTCTATAAGGATAAACAAGTAGTTATGTACTTAAGTGATGTTTTCTCAGTAATTTCCAGCTAACTTATGTGTTGAATTTGGTTTATTACTGTAGATTTTTTTTTTAAATTTTAAAGAAAAATGTAGAATTGTTCTGATAATATTTATTTTACCTTTCTGGAATGAACTTGTTTATGAAAATAGTCTTTAAAACAGGTGCTTTGTAGACCAGGAAGTCAGAATAGTCTAAATTCTATAGTTCACTAAGTAACAAACAACCTTTCTGTCACCACAATGTTTGTAAGATGGTAGAAGAAATGTAAGTGAAATAGATCTAATATCTCACTAAAGAGTTGATAAAAAGTCTCCTGTTTAAAGCCTATGAATAAAACATTATGCATGTGACTCAAAGGGTTTTTTTTTTTGCTTTTTGAGATGGCAGTGTGCAGACTTTCTGTTCACAGATGCATTCAACGCAACCTCTGAGTCTGAGATGCAACAAAGTTTGGATCAATTCCCTATGGTTTGTGTTAATTTTGGCCTAACAATTAGCACCTCAAAGGTGCTCCACCAGACAGCACCACACCATCCACACATGGAACCACTGGTTATAGCAAACAAAGAAATTTTGAATTCTATAGATAAATTCACCTACCTTGGCAGTAAACATTCAGGGGTTATTCACATGGATGATGAGGTTGACACACACATTCCCAGAGCTAGCTCAGTGCTTAAGTGACTCAAAAGGAAAGTGTTGGAGAGGAGTGCTCATGGTGCTTACCAAACTTAAACTCTACAGAGCCATTAATCTGACCTAATTATATACCTCTGAAAACCGGACAGCATACAAAAGACATACCAGGAAAGTGAATTGCTGTAATTTGAATCATCTTATGAAGATTCTGTAGATCACCTAGCAAGATCAGAAACCAGACATTGAGGTCTCTTCTTGAGCTGAACTGCCAAGTATTCAAACTTTACTACAGAGAGTGAATCTCTGATGGCTGGACACATTGTTCCAATGTTGAAATACGGTTGCTTAAAAGACCGTGTTATGGAGAACTCACGTCAGGCAAGTGCTCACCAAAGATCAGAAAAACTCTCAAGGTCTTCCTGAAGGACTTTGGTATTCATTTTGAGACATGGTAGACCCACAGGACCATCCAGCCTGGTATGTGCTCATCTAGGAAGGTGATATACTCTTTGAGTAAAGCAAAATTGCAGTAGCTCAACAGAAACATGAGATGTCCAAAGTTAGAGGCATGTACTCTCCAAATGTTTGTGCAGACTATTTGTGCAAGATTTGTGGTAGAGCTTTCTGAGATATCTTGGTCTGATCAGACACAGTTGAATACAATATACCTTGACCTTAACATAATGATGTCATTCTAGTCCTCTTTGAGAATGAAGGCAAACAATCACTAACTATGTAGACCACAAAATGCTATATGAATGTGAATAATTATCGTTATCATCATCTTTGGCAGCTTCATCATTATCTTCTTTATTATCCTTGCCCTCATCATTAACAATTCCAGTTTCTTATGGTCTTCTTCACTTCTTCATCCTTTTCCTCTTTTTGTTAGCTATGAGATGAAGGAGCTGAGTTCTAATGTAGGCTCTGACACAAGGTGTATAATTTTGGTATTTAATTTTGTTTCTCAACGTCAATTTCCTTATGTATAATGTGATACAGTTTTACTAAGTGAAATCATTAGATCACTTCTAGCTGGAATAAAATACGATTCTGTTTTCTATTTAAATTGACTAATACATATTTTAAATCTGCTTTCCTTTCATTTCTAATGAACTGTCTAGTGCTCCTTCAGTAGATCCTTTATGAAGGATTGATAAGAATTTTTCTGGGAGACTACGGTATATACAGTTGATCTTCAGGGATATAAAAATGAGGATAGTAACTGAAACATGTAGATAGATAGAGTTTGGACCTTTTAAGTATTTCTATTAAAACTGAAAACAATAACATCCATCCCTTTGATTTTACTAGCATTATTGTTGAATTCATAAATATTTGGATGTAAGACAAAATAAAAATATATTCTGAGATAAAAACAAAAAAGAAAAGAAGGAGGGAAGGAAAGCTAGGAAGAAAATGAAGGAAAGGTGGGGGGTGGAAAGAAGGAAGGAAGGATGGAAGGAAGTAGGCAGCAGAAGAGAGGAAGGGAAAAAAAAGGAGGAACAGAGAGAGAGGGGGGAAAAAGGAAATAAAATTAAGAAAGGAAGGACATAGAAAATAGAAAAAAGAAGAAAATAAAAAAAGAAAGATGGAAGAATAGCAAGAAAAGGAAGAAAGGAAAGAAATAAAGCATAATTTAAGAAGGAAGGAAAGAAGAAAGGGAGTGATGGGATATAGGTGAGAGAGAGAAAGGAATAAATGAAGAAAAAAACTCAATAAAAAATAAAATGGGTTGTGTAGCAGTCATCTAAATATCTATATGCTTGTATGTTGTATATAGAATGTTACACAAATTTATATTTATATATCTTAAACACATACATATAACATAGGATAAAATTGTTGATATTGTTTTCTAACTATTGGCCTTTTTGTCTTTGCATTCTTTATGGGATTATTCCCTATAACAGGATGGAGTCAAATTTCAGGGAAAGTTTACTTTCTTTTCTCATAATATTATTAGACTGTTAGACTGATCTAGCAATAGTTTATTAGTGTGAATGACTCACACAGACTATCATCAACTTTTTCCATTTTTGCCATCTGCATCATTTTGCATAACATGAGGTGAAATCGCACAATTGTTCTAATTTGAAGATTTTTCCTTATTGATAATTTATAGCATATTTTCCAAAAATGGTTTCTACTTTGCAATTCTTCTTCTGAAACTCTTCATGTCCAAGAAGTTATCCACTGGGAAATGACACTCAGGATTTCACATCTATATTCAGTCAGACAGATATGGAGATGCTTCTGGGAGAACCATCATGATGGCTGTCCAAGGAGAACCACAAACTCAAACTTGTATAAGGTGGAGATAGAGGTACTGGAAAAAAAAACGCATTTGTAAAACATCACTTGACTGGTGAATCTGAGAAGTATGTAGCCGCTCTGGGTGTTGAGGTCTATACTCTCATGTTCCATACTAACAGAGTTCCTATTAAATTCAGTGTATGGGATACAGCTGGCCAAGAGAAATTTGGTGGTCTGAAAGATGGTTATTACATCCAAACTCAGTGTGCCATTATAATATCTGATGTAACATTAAGAGTTACTTACTGAAAGTACCTAACTGGCATAGAGATCTGGTACAATTATGTGAAAATATCCCTATAGTGTTATGTGGCAACAAAGTGGATTTTAAGGACAGAAAAGTCAAGACTAAATCAATTGTCTTCCATAGGAAGAAGAATCTATGACATCTCAGCCAAAAGTAGCTACATCTTTGAGAAGCCCTTCCTTTAGCTTGCTAGAAAACTTATTGGAGACACTACTTTGTAGTTTGTCACCATGCCTGCTCTTGCACTTCCAGAGGTTGTCATGGACCCAGCCCTGTCAGTACAATGTAAGCAGGAATGACAGATTGCTCAGACAATTGTGCTCTCTGGTGAAGACAATGACCTGGAAGGGAATGAAGCTACAGCCCAGCGTCAGAGGTCTAATATTATGGGCAACTGTCTTGTCATGTCAGTGGTATAGCATGTTTGCCACTTTGTTATATAGCTGAACAGAACATATGCTTACTCTTGGGCATGCTGAAGGAAATAAATGGGCTTCAGAGTGAATGTAGCAGTTTAAAAATTATATAATTCATATTTAGGATGTGTATATTTAGCTGTTATGGATCAGAATTATGTTTCCTTGAGTTTCAAATATGAGACTGCTGTAGTCCCATCACAATATTTAGTGGTGACTCTTATTTGTTATTTTCATCCCCATTCCTTTTTCATTGAACTCATAATAAATTTGGATTTCAAACATCAAAAAAGATGGACATTGAATGGTTATATACGATATTTGATGCGAATATTTCCTTCTCTCCATTTATTGTATTCTATCTTCACTGTTTTGGGTGCCTTTTAAAAAATAAGTAATTAAAATTGTACAAATGATTTCACGATTTCCTTCTTGTTTCTCTTTATCTTTTTTCGCATTTTTTTCCTTTTAGCTAAGACTTCTCCCCATTATCATAGATAAAAATGGGAGCAGATTGTTTGTCCTTTATGCAAAAAGAGCACCAAATTGACATCATGATCTTGGGATCAATGTACTGTGTGTCCAGATGTGGCTGATCATACCAATATAAGCTCAGAAACTCTAACATAAGTTGGGCGCAAACAGTCTATATGGCCATTTCGGAAGCAGATATCTCTAAATTTACACATTTCACATTTTTTGGAGTGATCACAATATTGCTTTGCTCACAGAGCACAGAGCTTCCTTTGATGTGGCCACATGATGATGGATGATCCTAGTGCTTCCAATGTCTCAAAATCAATAACAAAGTTCTTTAGAGACACCTTGTGAATGTCATTGTATCACTCCATCTGACCATCATGTAACCACATGTCTTCTGTTAGTTCTCAGCAAAACAGATTTTTAGACAAAAGTGTCATTCAAACAACATGCCCAGCCCATCAGAGTTACACTGTCTTCAGCAGAGTTTGAATGCTTGGCAGTTCAGCTCAAGAAATATTCTCTGTCTGGTACGTTATTGTTCAAAGTGACCTTCAAAATCTTCCTAAGACAATTCAAAATGAAGTTCTGAAGTTGCCCGGCATGGCCCTGGTAGATAGTCCGAGTTATACAAGCATACAATAATGAAATAAGCATAATAGTTCTGTAGACCTTCAGTTTTGTTAGCAGCCTAATCACTCTTCTGTCCCACACATTGTTTTGGAACCTCCTAAAGACTGAGCTGCCTTTGGCAATACATGCGGCAACCCCTCATCTAAGCGGACAACCCAACAGAGCATCTTGCCAAGGTAAGTGAACTCATCTGTAGCATTCAAAATTTCTCCATTTGCTGTAACCAATGTTTCCACATATGGCTGGTGTGGTGCTGGCTGCTGAAGAACCTCTCTTTTGATGGTGTTAATTATTAGGCCAAAATCAACACAAGCAGCGACAGACTGACCCATACTTCATTGCATCTCAGCCTCAGAGGTTGCATTGATTCCACAAACATCTGTAAACAAAAAGTCATGCTCCAACTCTCTCTCCACTTTAGTCTTGGCTTATAGCTTTTTCAAGTCAAATAATTTATAGTCAGTACAATAGCTGAACTTGATGCTGTTTATTCTTGTTGAAGGCATTTGACCACATCATAGTAAAAAGCAGGGGAACAAGCATGCAGCCTTGCTTCACTCCATTGGTGACTAGGAAAAGGTGGGAGCATCATCCATTTTACAGATCCCATATAAGCATGCCATCAAGAAACTGACGTGAACTTCTAGTGAGCTTCTCCAGTCAACCGAAATTCCCCATGATATCCCACAGATCCTTGGGACTGAATGCCCTGGTGAAAGTGATGAACGTTGTGCACAGAGCTCTGTGCTATTCTGGGTGTTTTGTTTTTCCCTGGAGTTGTCTGGCAGCAAATACCATGTTGACTGTTCCTTGACCTTTTCTGAAGCTACGGTAGCCCTCGAGTAATTGCAGGTGAAACTTTCAGAGTTCTCTTTCAATAAAAGGTGTTTGTCTTTCAGGTCTCCTGTCTTTCTTATCATCCATAAGCATGCATACGTTCCATGTACCACTGTTGTGTGGAATCATGTTTATAAAAGCTTTTACACTTGTTTTTGTGTTTTGACTACAGGATGGGATCTCTATCTGCCACAGTAAGCAGGCTATGGGTGAAGCAGACAATTTTAGGGCACTTTTTCTATCCCCTTCCTCACATCCAGAGGTATGTAGTATGGTCTTTATGAAGGCTGGTCAGAAATCAAAGAGGTTGCTGAATCCCTCTGCTGCTTCAGTCCAGTGAGAAAACAACCCACTGACTTGGGTTGCCTATGCACAGATTTGGGACTACAGGTTTCAGTGTATCCATACCTGCTGCTCTGTCACTACCCATCACCACAGGACTTAAAGGTAGCTGAAACAGTAGGACAGAAAAATAGTAGGGGGCAGAGCCAAGATGGTGGCTGAAAAGCAGGGACTTACCTAGGGCTCTCCCCAGGACTCTCCAAATACCTATAAAAATGGCTCTGAACAAATTCTAGAACTGCAGAACCCAGAAAATAGCAGAGAGAATCAGGGTTCCAGCCCAGGACAGCCTGGATGGTAGCTGGGTAAGGTCTATCGCATGGAGTTGGTAGCACAGAGGAGCATAGCCCAGCATGGACTGCCTCAGGACCAACCAGACTGGGAACCAAGGGGAACAGGCCCTAGATCCTTGAATCAGTGAGTTGTGGCAGGTAAAAGACATCACAACCCACAAACACCAAAGACAACAGAGAAGGTTAGTGGGAAAAAAAAAACCATGGGGATACAGTGAAAGGAGAACAAGTTTCGGCCACTGCCCTGGGGACAGCAGAAGTGGTGTAGCTAAAGAACTACAGAATTACAGCTGCAGGTGCATCCAGCCCCATACCCACCTGGTGGGAGGAATTAAGTGGCATATCCAATTGGGATTGCAGAGCCTGGTCAGATCTGAGTTGTGGTTAGGGTTGACAGTTGTTGGGGGAGAAGGAGCACCGGCGTGGCAGAGCTTGCCACGTAGAAAGAGCTCTGAAAACATCAGCGCAGCCCCGAAAGCTTGGGAAAAAGAGATCTCTACTCTGCAAGCCATCACACCCCAACAAAAAACTCAAGAGTCATGTAATTGGCTGGAAACATGGCCAGGCAATGAAAAGTGACTCAGATTCAGACTCAGACTTTGGAATCTTTCTTTGGTGACAAAGAAGACCAAAACATACAGCCAGAAGAAGTCAACAAAGTCAAAGAGCCTACATCAAAAGCCTCCAAGAAAAACATGAACTGGTCTCAGGCCA
>CM053625.1:317209123-317238111 GCA_028646595.1 Phalanger gymnotis
GAGGAGAAGAATATCTGGAAAGGCAGAATTAGCCAAATGGAAAAGGAGGTCCAAAAGACCACTGAAGAAAATACCACCTTAAAAATTAGATTGGAACAAGTGGAAGCTAGTGACTTGATGAGAAATCAAGATATTATAAAACAGAATGAAAGGAATGAAAAAATGGAAGACAATGTGAAATATCTCATTAGAAAAACCGCTGACCTGGAAAATAGATCCAGGAGAGAGAATTTAAAAATTATTGGACTACCTGAAAGCCACAATCAAAAAAAATAGCCTAGATATCATCTTTCAAGAAATTATCAAAGGAGAACGGTCCTGAAATTCTAGAACCAGAAGGTAAAACAGAAATTGAAAGAATCTACCATTTGCCTCCTGAAAAAGATCCCAAAAAGAAAACTCTCAGCAATATTATCACCAAATTCCAGAGCTCCCAGATCAAGGAGAAAATACTGCAAGCAGCTAGAAAGAAACAATTTGAGTATTGTGGAAACACAATCAGAATAACACAAGATCTTGCAGCTTCTACATTAAGGAATCGAAGGGCTTGGAATATGATATTGTGGAGGTCAATGGAGCTAGGATTAAAACCAAGAATCACCTACCCAGCAAAACTGAGTATCATGTTCTAAGGCAAAATATGGAGTTCCAATAAAATAGAGGACTTTCAAGCTTTCTCAGTTAAAAGACCAGTGCTGAATAGAAAATTTGACTTACAAACACAAGAATCAAAAGAAGCATGTAAAGGTAAACAAGAAAGAGAAATCATAAGGGACTTACTAAAGTTGAATTGTTTTGTTTACATTCCTAGGTGGAAAGATGATGTATACAAATCATGAGACCTCAGTATAAGGGTAGCTGAAAGGAATATACATACATATATACATACATACATACATATATATATGTACATATATATGTACATATACACACACACACACACATATATACATACTCGGTATATACAGACAGAGGGTACAGGGTGAGTTGAATATGAAGGGATGATACCTAAAAATAAATAAAATCAAATTAAGGGATGAGAGAGGACTATATTGAGAGAGGGAGAAAAGGAGAGATAGAATGTGGTAAATTATTTCACATAAAAGTAGAAAGAAAAAGCTGTTCTGTTGGAAGCGAATAGTGAGCAGGCGAGGGGGAATGAGTGAATCTTGTTCTCATCAGATTTGACCTGAGGAGGGAATAACATACACACTCAATTGTGTATCTTACCCCACAGGAAAGAAGGAGGAAGGAGATAAAAATGGGGTGATAATAGCAGGGAGGGAAGATGGGGGAAGAGGTAATCAAAAGCAAACACTTTCGAAAAGGGACAAGGTCAAGAGAGAAAATTGAATAAAATGGGATAGGATAGGAAGGAGCAAAATATAGTTAGTCTTTTACAACATGACTATTGTGGAAGGGTTTGGCAAAATGATACACATGTGTCCTATGATGAATTGCTTGCCTTCTTAGGGAGGGTGGGTGGGTAGGGAAGAGGGAAGAGAATTTGGAACTCCCAAGTTTTAAAAGCAGATGTTCAAAAAATAAGTTTTTGCATTCAACTAGGAAATAGAATATACAGGCAATGGGGCATAGAAATCTATCTTGCCCTATAAGAAAGTAAGGGAAAAGGGGATGGGTGGGAGTGGGTTGACAGAAGGGAGGCCTGATGTGGGAATGGGCTGGTCTGAATATATGCCATCTTGGAGTAGGGGTAAGGGTAGAAATGAGGAGAAAATTTGTTTTTCAAACTGTTGTGAAAATCAATGCTGAAAACTAAAAATATTAAATAAATAGAAATGAAAGAGAAATAAAGAAAAAAGAAAAATAGTAATATATCAAAATAATAAAATAATAAAGTATTTGAATAGGAAAATGATAAAATGACAAAATTGTGAGAATTTTGAATATTAAAATTTTAAAGTAGTAAAATGTCTTGGGTGATTCTTTTTGACTTGCATGTAAATTGGATATGAGTGGGGTAGATTTAGGGGAAGCCATTTGCCCTATGCTCACTTCCAAAGTAATGGAACCCAGTAGCAAGACAAAAATCAAGAAAAGGGACAACCCTTCTAGATGTAGTGGATGTCTTTGGTGTCTTCAGTGTCTGATCAAGCTTTAGTGTTTCACAGTGCCTGCTTCTGTTGACTTCATCACCCACTGGAACAAAATGTTCATATCTATCTATTCTGCTGGGGAAGTCTTCATGTGCTTGGGATAGACAACCCTCTAATTAAACCTTTGGTTACCCTCAACATTGTTTAACATATCTGATGAGACAGTTGTACCATTATGTGACTACTGTACGTGCCAAAGCTTCTTGGAGCCAATGGTGAGAGCTGGGTAGCAAGTGGACACCAAAGGTGGATAAGCAACCCTAAAAATGCTTCAGCAGCCCTCGTATCAGCGCTACTATTTTTCCCTTAAACATCCTACAAAACCTACTTCGTTTGTGGTTCAGTGATATAATTCTATCCTCTTACACGGGAGACTCAGGTTCATTTCCCAGTAAATGCAACATTTAAATATAAGCCTTAAAAATTTAAAAAGATAAGCATAAGTTAGAAATCACAAGGGATGAAATGTGATCCAACTTTATACATATTTATATGGAAAAATGATACATACAACAGAACAGAACTGTGGCATGACTAGGTCTTTTAGAGGGAGTTTACTTAAACAGAGGCCATGACTATGATTCCATCATTTTGGGATGATTTCAAAAGAAGACAGGAAGAGTGAACAAAAGTGATTCACTTGTACAAGAGGGAGGGAGAAAAATATGAGAAATCTCACAAAAAGTTTTGCACAAGATATAATTATACAATGACCAGATAATTCTCTACAATGAACTCTGTTTTCATACCAAGTCCTAGAGCTCTATTGCTTGTCTTCTATTTGATCACAGCTGAGCTCTACACGGCAGCTCCATATTTATTTTCAGCCAATATGACTTCACTTTTCTCCTCACTTAGCTCTTCCTTTGTTCCATATCTACTTCTCCTCCTCTTCCTACTCCCCATATCATACCTGTCTATTGCAATACAACAAATATTTATATAAATTCATAGGAAATATACCCTCTGGAGCCATGGCAAATAAACCATAGTTCCACTCAGGACAGAACTGTGAGCTAACAAAAGCCTCACTAGAAAATATCCATGAAAGGACAGGGGCAGTTTCTGCTTGGATTCCATTAAGAAATATTTGCTAATATATCCCATGCTAATTTTATTAGTTAAGGAAAAAGATATTAGCAAGATGTTAGTAGCAACTAGATAAGTTCAGGAATTATCCAATGGCTAAAACCAAAGAGCAGTTATGAATGAGTCAGTGCCAACAAATTCACAGGAGCAGAGCTTCTTGTCTCTATGGATTTGTGCTAGGTCTACGCACGCACACACACACACACACACACACACACACATACACCCCTACATGTGCATGTATATATATATATATATATGTATATATATATATATACATACCCACAAACACACATATGTAGGTAAATGTAGATATGTTATATATGATATATACCTATATGCAACAAATTAATATATAACTATATACATGCATCCATCCATATATATATATATATATACATACATACATGTATACATACTGTGTGTGTGTGTGTGTGTGTGTGTGTGTGTGTAATGTTTAACTAAATAAAAAAAACAAACCAAAGGAGGGCAGTACCTTTTGGCTGACTACTGAGATATAAATTAATAAGAAAAATAAATAAATGAATTATGCTTGAGTTAAACAGTCAGCTTAAGGAAAAGTATGAGTAAAAGATGAGAAAGCTGTATCAACATATGAATCCATCTAAAAATTGTATAAAAACAGAAAAGATCTGGAGGGTTTTTGTTATGTTGAAACATTTATCAACTTTAAATGTGCAAAGGTGTGATAAAACAGCTTAAAAAAAACCAAACTAATGTAATCCTAAACTGCAATAGTTTGCAGGAAGAGAGATTAACCTCCTTTACTTTTCACTGGTTACATATCATACAGTGTTGTATCCAGTTTCAGGCCTTTGGCTATTGCCAGTCATCTTGATTTTTGATTTTGATAACTGTGGAGGAGAAAGCAAGACAGAATCATGACATCATCCTTGTGATGTTACTGGTCCTCTTCAAGAATGAAAGATGAACAACAATACCAATAAACATTTACAAAGTACATAGATAAGTTGCAGAGTATTCAGAGGAGACTAACTAGTATACAAAAGAGTCTTTAGGTTATATAGTTAACATATAATGATAAGGTAAAAAGAACTACAATTTTTTTTTAGCCTGGAAGAGAGAATTTTAGATGACATGATAAATCTTGCAAATATGTGAGGGTTTAGATTGTTCAGTATAGGATCACAGGATAGAAAACACTAGGTATATGTAAGCCTATGGACAAATCACTTCACCTCTCTGAGGGTAAAGCGGGGCTCAACTTCATCTGCAAATCAATGGAGCTACACTAGATTGGGTTCTCAAATCCAAATATGTATCAGAATGGGTGAATTATGAAAAAGAATTGTTATTGTTGTTGTTGTTTTAAGCATAGAGCACTCCTTTTATTGGGACTCACTCTACCAATGCCACTCACAACACATCCAAGTTTTACATATACATTCTAGGGAGTTAATTGGAGGTTAGGCAACTTCTCCAGGATCACACCTCTTGTAACTGTCAGAAGTATTATGTGAATTTGATTCACCTTACTATGATAGCACTACACATACTATAACATGTTGCCTCTTTCTCCAGAGTATAACTTTAAAATATTGAATTAGACAATTCAAGTTAATTTATGATCGCGTCGATGTCGAATTCCTCTCCCATGCTGTCAATTATCAATTCATCCATTCTTATTCATGTATGAGAATCATGAGTATGATATCTCATGAATTTATGAGAGGAATCCAGCCTACGTTCAATAGCCCTCCTCATTTGCTCTTATTTTTTAAGGATAACAATGAGGGATACCACATATTAATAATTGACCTCAATAAAGAATAAATATAGTGTAGTGGATAGAATGCTAGCCTTGAGTCCAGAAAGACCTGGGTTTGAATTCTGGTTTATGACTCTAAATAAGTCCATGAACCACTACAAAATTTATATTGCATATCTGCAAAATGGTGAAAACATCAGCACCAAATTCAGAGGGTTTCTTTGAGGACAAAATGATATGAACTATCTAAATCTCTTTGCATCATCTTTGTCCCTTATTATTTTTTTTTTGCCATTTTATTATTAGAGCAACTAAGTGTTGTCTTAATGTAAAAGTGGCACAGTGGAAAGAGTGATAGATTTTGAGTTACATTTTTTTTTAAAAACTGATTTGAAAATCTCGATTTTGCTAATTACAATGACCTTGGTAAGTAATTTAACTCCTCTGAGTGTCAGGTTCATCAACTATAAGATGAGGGCATTAGACTTCTGTAACAACAATGTTGCTAGCAGGTCCTGGGGAGGTGAAAGACCGACAATTCCAGCACACAGGAGCACTGCTAGCAAGGATGCTTTGATCTGATTTTCTAAGGAAATCAACTTTAGTGGGTTACCAATCTTACTTTAATTAAACACACACACACATACACACACACACATAGATGTATATATATATATATGTATATATATGTATATATACACACACATATATTATTCACTTAGTTCAGGGGGAAAAGCCAGCACCTGAAAATCAGAGCAAATAAAAATAGAAATAATAAACATACATTATATAAACAGAGCAAACACACACAGAAATTAACAGACAGGCTTCTGTCTATCTGATCAGGGAATTACATAGATATCTGAGAGAGGGACCAGCATCAGGGTTTTCCAAGCCAGAGGGGCTCTTACTGCTACCCAGAGTCTCTCCCTTGTACAAATCACCAACACTCCTCCAATAAGTTTACCCCCAAAGGTAAAATGACAACTTCAGAGCTCTTAAAACTTGTTCAGGGCCCTGAGGGTTCAGAGCCTACTTAGCAAAAAGGTGTGGAACCTGGGGCCTCTGGAATCAGGCCTCCCTTTCTTGGCCCCAACTGAGGTCTACTGAGGGGGTGGGAAGAGTATTTAATCTCTAATTTGTATCACAAAGGTTGGACCTTTAATCAGTCCTCCCATTGTTGGCCCCACCTGACACCTATTCAATGGATGGGAAAGATTTTTCACTTACAGATTGGCCTTACAATTTCATGCATAGTATGATAGAATGAGTTTAGGGCTTGGAGTAAAAGAAGATTTCTATTCAAGCCTGAGGTCTGTTATTCACTGCCTATATGACCAAGTCAAGCCTTTTGATTTTCCTTTCTGGCCTTCATTTTTTCCTCATCTGTGAAGTGAAAGGATTGGCTTTAGTGATACCTCAGATATCTTAGTTTTAAATGTGTGATCTTAAAGGTAAAAGTTACAGAAAACATGATATGATGTATGAATTGACAATCTTTATGATTTTTTAGTATCAACCTTTATAGTAATTAATAAATCCTTTTGTCATATGTTATAGTGTCCTTTATCAGAGGCAGCTGATGGAGCAGTGAATATAGCACATCTTTCTCTCTCTCTCTCTCTCTCTCTCTCTCTCTCTCTCTCTCTCTCTCCTCTCTCTCTCTATATATAACCTCAGTATTAGGGTAGTTGAAGGGAATGTACATATATATATATATATATATTTATATATATATATACACATTTATTTATATATATACACACATTTATATATACACATATATACATATACATTATGTATATACACATATACATATATATACATTACATAATGTATATGTACATAACATTATATATACATATATACATATATGTGTGTGTATATATATATAGATATATAGATATATATACATATATCTATATATCTATATATATATACACATTCCCGTCAGCTACCCTAATACTGAAGTCTCATGAATTATGCACACAATTTTTCCACATAGCAACATAAACAACACAGTTCAACTGTAGTAAGTCCCTTGTTATTTCTCTTTCTTGTTTACCTTTCCATACTTCTCTTGATTCTTGTGTTTGAAAGTCAAATTTTCTATTCAGCTCTGGTCTTTTTACTGAGAAAGCTTGAAAGTCCTCTATTTTATTGAAAATCCATATTTTTCCTTGGAGCATGATATTCGGTTTTGCTGGGTAGATGATGTTCTTTAAGATGTTTCTCATTCCACATTTTATGCTGCTAGTTCACACTGTAAGCTTGAAGTGGGTAAACTTTTTTTACAAGCTCCTTTCTGAGGGGTAGAGCCAAGGTGGCACTGAAAAAAAAAAAGCACTACAGCTGTGTTCCTCCAAAATTCCCTTTACAAATAACCAAAAAATAATGCTTTAAATAGAATCCTGGAGCAGGAAAGACACCAAAAGGGTGGGGTGAATTTTTTTTTTTCAGCCTGAGACAGCTTTTTATAGCACAATAGTATTCCATCACAATTATGAATCGCACCTTGTTCAGGCATTCCCCTATTGGGAGCATTCTCTTCAATCTCCAGCTCTTTGTCACCACAAAAAAGCTGCTATAGATATTGTTGGGAGGCAGTGAGATGATATAGTGGATAGAGTAATGGACCTGAGATCAAATATGGCATCCGGATAGTTAAAAGATTTCTGACTCTGGGCAAGATACTTATCCCTATTTGCCCGTGATGCTGGCGTAAAGGCTATCCCAGAATGCATTGCAGTAACATCAGCTGTGGGCCTCCTAGGCAGGGCAACTGCAGCAACATATTTGGGAGCCATATTTCAGCCCAGAGATAGAAAAGGGATTATGCGTGAGAAGGGGATAAGAGGAAGGAGGAGTCAATGCTAAGAAAGAGGGCAGATTGAAGGAGGCAGTGATAAGGGAAATAAATTGATAGACAGATCAATCAATAGATAGATAGATAGATAGATAGATAGATAGATAGATAGATAGATAGATATGTGCACACACACATATATGCATATAAATATACATATATACACATATATGTATATAAATTTTGAGGAGGGATAGGGAAAGAGAGAAAAAAGAGAGGAAGGGGAGGGAGAGCAGTAAGGAGAGGGGGAGATTATAAATAGTAGAAAATATGATATGGGGAAATACACATTTTGAAATCATAACAAAGATTTTCACAGAATGTGAATGAGATGAACTTACCCATAAAATGGAAGTGTAGAGCAGAATTGCTTAGAAAACAGAATACAAAAACATGCTGTTCATAACAACAACCTTTAAAAAAACAAGATGCACACAGAGGTAAAAAGAAAGGACCTGGAAAATAATTTATTATGTTTCCCTTGAAGCAAAAAAAAAAAAAAGGCGAGGAGAGTAATCATGATCTCACAGAAAGGAATACGAAAAATAGACCAAATTAAAAGAAATAATCATGTAAACTGGAAAAAGAAACACAAAGAAATAATAATTAATATCAATATTACACCTACATATATACATATATGCACACATATACATGTATGTATGATTATATTTAAATATGTTTCAGTGATTTCATTTTTGAAACTTTTTCTCCAATATTTAACATTCATTAAAAAATTGGCTTTCAAAATCTCCCTCCCTCACCCATTCTGTGAGATGATAAACTGATGTTTACCAAGTAAACTGATGTAGGTTATACATGTTCAATAACAGAAAACATATTTCCATGTTAGTCAGACAGTTGCAGCTTTCTATACTGCTTTTACTCTTGGTTTCATTGATTATTTTTTGTGCAAAATTTTAATTTACTATAATTAAAATTATCCTTTTCATTTCTCATAATGTTCTCTATCCCCTTGTTTGGTCATGAATTTTTCTATTATTCATATACCTAAAAGTAAACCATGTTATCCTTTCTTTATTGGTTTATGTTATCACCCTTTATGTCTAAAAGATTTAACTATTTTGAACTTATATTGGTATATACAGAAATTATGAGTAAAACTGGAAAACAGCAGAAGCTAGGTATAGACCAACATTGTACATGCTACAAAAGATAAAATCAAAATGGGAACATGATATAGACATAATGGGTAATATTATGAGTCAGTTAAGAGAACATGGGAAAAATAAATATCTGTTAGGTCTATAAATAAGAAAATAATATGACTGAGTAAGATAAAGGGAGAAACATAGTAAGAAAAATGGCTTATTTTTATTGGATGAAATTTTAAAAATGCAAGAATAGAACAAATGCAGCCAAAATTAGAAAGAAAGCAGTGAACTCTATAACATTTTTAGCAAATGCCTACTTTCTAAGGACTCATTTCAACCAGGGAATTTTTGTTCTTTTTCCTATTTGGTCAATTCTATTTTTTAACATTGGAATATGTTAGGGATATCTAGAATATGAGGGAAGTTTTCTTTGATAATTTCTTGAAAGATGATGATCTAGGCTCAACATTTTGTTCCTCTTCTAAAAAGCTATCAGTTGTCTTCTAATAATTTTCTTCCTTTCTTTCAATTTCTTTATCCATTTTTCCTCTACCACTTATATTTGTTTTTGAAACTCTTCTTTTCTTCACTTCCTTTATTATTTTAGATTTTTGGTTTTCAACATTGATTTCCATGAGATTTTGAGTTAGAAATTTTCTTCTTATTTCTGCCCTCCCTCCTCAAAATGTCATTTATTCTGATTGCTCCTTTCCCAAGTCTGCTTACTTTTTTGTCTCCCCACTCCCTCATCTTCCCCCTTACTTTCTTGTGGGGCAAGATAGAATTCTATAGCCCATTGCCTGTTTATCTCATTTCCCAGTTGCATGTAAAAACATTTTTTTTTTAACATTTCTTTTTAGAACTTTGAGTTCCAAATTCTGTCCTTTATTCCCTTCCCACCCACCCTTCTTGAGAAGGCAAGCAATTCAAAATAGGCCACACATGTGTCATTATGCAAAACACCCCCATGACAGTCTTGTTGTAAAAGACTAACTATGTTTCCCTCTATCCTATTTCTGTCTGCCTTTATTCAAATTTGTCCCTTGACCCTGTCCATTTTCAAAAGTGATTGCTTTTGATTACCTCCTCCCCTGATCTGTCCTCCCTCTCCTCTCATTCCTCCATTCTTACTCTCTTCCCCCAACTTTCCTGTAGGATAAGAAACCCAATTGTGTGTGTATGCTATTCCCTCCTTAAGTCAAAGCTGATGAGAGCAAGATTCACTCATTCCCTTTCGCCTGCCCCCTCTTCCCTTCCAATAGAAATGCTTTTTCTTGATACTTTTATGTGACATAATTTACACCATTCTACCTCTCCCTTTCTCCCTCTCTCAATATATTCCTCTCTCATCCTATAATTTTATTTTTTTTCAGATATCACCCCTTCACATTCAACTCACCCTGTGCCCTCTATCTATATTGATGTATATTCCCTTCAGGTATCCTAATACTGAGAAAGGTTTTGTGCGTTACAAATATCATATTTCCACGTAAGAAAGTAAACAAAATAATTCAACCTTTATAAGTCCCTTATGATTTCTTTTTCCTGTTTACCTTTTCAAGCTTCTCTTGATTCTTGTATTTGAAAGTCAAATTTTCTATACAGCTCTGGTCTTTTCATCAAGAAAGCTCAAAAGTCCTCTATTTTATTGAAAGTTCCTATTTTGCCCCAAAGTATTATACTCAGTTTCGCTGGGTAGGTGATTCTTGGTTTTCATCCTAGCTCCTTTGACCTCTAGAATATCATATTCCAAGCATTTTGATCCCTTAATGTAGAAACTGCTGATCTTGTGTTATCCTGATTGTGTTTCCACAATACTTGAATTATTTCTTTCTGGCTGCTTCCATTATTTTTTGCTTGACCTCGAAACTCTAGAATTTGGATGCAATAATCGAAGGTGTTTCCTTTAGGGGATCTTTTTCAAGAGGTAATTGGTGTATCTTTCACTTTCTATTTTACCCTCTACTTCTAGAATACCAGGGTAGTTTTCCTTGATAATTTCCTGAAAGATGATATCTGGGCTCTTTTATTCATCATGTCTTTCATATATTCCAATAATTTTTAAATTATCTCTGTTGGATGTATTCTCCAGGTCAGTGGTTTTTCCAATGAGATATTTCACATTGTCTTCCATTTTAATTTTTTTGGTTCTGTTTTCTAATTTCTTGATTTCTCATAAAGTCATTAGCTTCTGCTTGGTCCATTCTAATTTTTAAGGTAGTGTTTTCTTCAGTGTTCTTTTGGACCTCCTTTCCCATTTGGCTAATTCTGCCTTTTAAGGCATTCTTCTCCTCACTGGATTTTTGGAGATCATTTGCCATTTAGATTAGTCTATTTTTTTTAAGGTGTTATTTTCTTCAATATTTTTGAAGTCATTGACTTGTTTTTCATGATTTACTTGCATCACTCTCATTTCTCTTCCCAATTTTTCCTCTACTACTCTTACTTGCTTTTCCAAATCCTATTTGAGCTCTTCCAAGGCCTGAGACCAATTCATATTTTTTTCTTGGAGACTTTTTATTTAAGTTCTTTGACTTTATTGACTTCTTCTGACTGCATGTTATGGTGTTCTTAGTCTCCAAAAAACATTCTATAGTCTGAGTCTGAGTCTAGTCTTTTTTACTTGACTGCTGCTCATGTTCCCAGCCAACTATTTGACCCTTGTTCTTTTAGTCAGGTTATAACTGCCTTCAGAGCAGAAAATTCTTTGTCTCAAGCTTCAGGGACCTTGCACTGTTGTTTTTAGAGCTACTTCTAAGCTACTACAAGCTATGCCACACCAATGCTCTTCCTCCCCCAAGAACCACCAACCAGGACTGTGACCCAGATCCAACCAGGGCAAAGCAAGAGAACCCTACCTCTGCACCAGCAAAGTGTTTTTTGCACTCCTGCTCTGATCTGCCACTTGATTCTTCCCATCAGGTGGGCCAGGGACTCTGGAACCAGCTGCAGGAGCTTCCTGCTGCAGTCCCAGCACTACCTCCACCACCCACGGGACTGTGGCCAGACCACACACTTCTCACACAGATTCAGCAGTTTTCCCAGTTACCTGTTCCACGGTCTTTGGCATTTGTGGGTTGAGAAGTCTGATAACTGCTACAGCACAGTGATTCTTGGCCCTAAGTCCTGCTTGGCCCATCTCTGCTACCCTGGTCTGTACTGGTGAGGTCCATGATGGGTTGTGATCTGCTCCCAGCACAGTGTGATAGACTCTTCCCAGTTACTATCCAGATCATTCTGGGCTGGATTCTTCCTTCCCTCTGTTATTTTGTGGCTTCTGTATCTCTAGAATTTGTTCAAAGCCATTTTACAGGTGTTTGGAGGAATTTGGGGGATAGCTTAAGTTGGTCCCTGTTTTCCAGGAGCCAACTTGGCTCTGCCCCCTGAAACTCATTTCTTAACTCTTCCAGAAATTCTTATTGGAGTCGTGAGGTTTTGCTTGTATGTGTTTTTTACTTCATTGTTTTCTTCTGAGTTTGTTTCTTCATCTTCCATGTCACCAGTTACTTTTATTGTCAGGTTCTTTTCTTTTTACTCCTTTTTTTAACATTATTTTTTAATTTTGAGCTTTCAGTTAAAGTTGGACTCTGTTCTCAGCATGGGATAGGGATAGGCACTGTTCCAAGCTAAAGACTTTTCTGCATGCTGTTTTGAAAGTTCTTTATGGAGGTTTTGAATTTTTTGGGCTTCCAAAAATTCCAAGAATTTTTTGGGCTGATCTGGGGAGAGTTTTGGTCACTTCTCTCTTTGTCTACACTCTGGTCCTTATCCAGGAAATACCCCTGATACATTAGGAATGAAATTTATACTGTTCTTCAGGTTTCTGATCTTTTATGGCCTGAAATAACACTGTTCCTCAGGGTTTTTATTTTCCCTTTTGCCTGAAAGTATGATTATGATCCAGACCTATGACCCAGAAGTGGATATAGGAAATGGAGTTCCCAAACAATTTCCTCTTAGGGTTAACACTCCCTCTTGGCTGAAAGTGTTCCTCCCTTCCTTAGAACTATTGAGCAAAAATGTCTATAAGTAATGGAGTTTCCAAACAGCATCTGGTCTGGCATTCAGTGCTAGCACAGGAGTCCCCTATAATATCTTTATTATCAGTTGCCAGGTTTCATTAGACTAGCTTGAGTGATCCTAAAGCTGCTACTCTCTCTGTTGCCATCACCTAGTGCAGTCACTTGTGTTTCATTCATCTGGGCTCTGTGCCAGCCTCGACCTCTGTTTCATACATCTCTCTTTCTGTCTTTCTAAGTTATCTTCAGCTGATAGAATATTCACTCTGACCTTTGTGGCTCTGCCATTCCAGAATTTCATTTGAGGTAGTATTTTTGGAAAAGAGTGTTGAGAGAGTCCAACATATTATTTTCTTTACTCCACCACCCTGGATCTGTCCCAACAAGACGTATTTGTATGAAATATTTAGAGTTTGTCTTTTTGTGGTGGCAAAGGATAAGTAATTGAGAGTATGCCCATCAACTGGGGAATGACTGAACAAGTTGTAGTATATGATTGTGATATAATACTTTTATGGTATTAGAGACAACTGAGATGGTTTGAAAAATCCTGGGGAAATATATCAACTGATGTAAAGTAAAGTGCACAGAACCTGGAGAATATTGTACACAGTAATATCATTATTGTAAGGATAATCCTCTGAGAAAGATGTAGCTACGTTGATGAAGAAAATGGTCCAAGGTAAATCCAAAGGACCCATACTGGAAAATGTGATCCTACTTCAGAGAGAGCTAATGAATTCTGAGTGCATATTGAAGCATACTTTTCATGTTATTTATAATGGCATCATGAATATATTGTGCATGACTTCACATGTGTACTTGATACATTGTGTGCCTTCTTAACAGGTTTGACAGAGGCTCAAGGGAAGAAGATAATGTGGAATTCAAAATGTAAAAAAAATAAGATTAAACTAATTAATAAGGTAATTAATGTAAAAGTTTTATAATTTTCCTCTTTAAAGATTTAAATATTTTAATAAGCTGTAGGCATTCTTATGGTCAGTAGCATTGACTCATAGTAACCTGAGGACTCATTGTTATCAGACTTAAATTTCAAAGAAACTGTAAGGGGAAATAAAGACATCTTGAGATTATATGTAATCAAGCAAGCTACCTGTATTTAGACTACAATTTTTTTCTTTAAATTAAATTTTTATTTTGTAATTCAGAGATTTATCATTTAATATTTTAGTTTTCAACATTGATTTCCACAAGAGTTTGAGTTACAAATTTTCTCCCCATTTCTCCCCTCCCCCCCACTCCATGAGGTCATATATTTTGATTGCCCCATTCCCCAGTTAGCCATCCCTTCTGTCACCCCACTCCTCCCATCTCATTTTCCCCTTTCTTTCTTGTAGGGCAGGATAGATTTCTGTGCCCCATTCCCTATATATCTTATTTCTCAGTTTCAGGAAAAAACAATTTGTTTTTGAGCATCTGCTTTTAAAACTTTGAGTTCCAAATTCTCTCCCCTCTTCTCTTCCTACCCACCCTCCCTAAGAAGGCAAGCACTCAACATAGGCTACACATGTATCATTATGTAAAACACTTCCACAATAGTCATGTTGTGAAAGACTATTTCCCTCCATCCTAGTCTGTCCCCGTTTATTCCATTTTCTCCCTTGACCCTGTCCCTTTTCAAAAGTGCTTGCTTTTGATTACCTTCTCCCTCTATCTGCCCTCTTTTCTATTATCCCCCCTTTTTTATCCCCTTCCCCCTACTTTCCTGTGGGGTAAGATACACAATTGAGGGTGTATGTTATTCCCTCCTCAGGTAAAATCTGATGATAGCAAGATTCATTCATTCCCCCTGACCAGCCCCCCTCTTCCCTTCCCACAGAACTGCTTTTTTCTTGCCACTTTTATGTGAGATAATTTACCGTATTCTATCTCTCTCTCCATCTCTCAATATATTCCTCTCTCATCCTATAATTTTATTTTTTAGATATCATCCCTTCATATTCAACTCATCCTGTTTGCTTTTGATTACCTCCTCCCCCAATCTTTTCTCCATCTCCGGTCATTCCCTCAGTCTTATTCTCTTCCCCCTACTTTCCTGTAGGATAAGATACCCAATTGATTGCGTATGTCATTCCCTCCTTAAGTCAAAGATGATGAGAGCAAGATTCACTCATTCCGTTTCACCTGCCCACTCTTCCCTTCCAATAGAGCTTCTTTTTCTTGACACTTTTATATGACAAAATTTAAACCATTTTATCTCTCTCCTTCTCCCTCTCTCAATATACTCCTCCCTCATCTCGTAATTTTATATTTTAGGTATTGCCTCTTCATGTTCAACTCACCCTGTGCCCTCTGTCTATATGTGTATATATATATATGTATATGTACATATATGTATATGTATATGTATATTCCCTTCAGCTACCCTAATATTGAGAAAGGTCTCATGAATTACACATATCATCTTGCCATGTAGTAATGTAAACAAAACAGTTCAACTTTAGTAAGCCCCTTATGATTTCTCTTTCTTGTTTACTTTTTTAAGCTTCTCTTGATTCTTGTGTTGAAAGTCAAATTTTCTATTCAGTTCTGGTCTTTTCACTGAGAACGCTTGAAAGTCCTCTATTTTGTTGATAATCCATATTTTGCCTTGGAGCATGATACTCAATTTTGTTGGGTAGGTGATTCTTGGTTTTAATTCTAGCCCTTTTGACCTCCAGAATATCATATTGCAAGTCCTTCAATCCATTAATGTAGTAGCTGGTAGATCTTGTTGTATTTTGATTGTTTTTTCACAATATTCATTTTTTTTTTCTTTCTGGCTGCTTGCAGTTTTTACTCCTTGACCTAGAAACTCTGGAATTTGGTGAAAATATTCCTAGGAGTTTTCTTTTTGGGATCTTTTTCAAGAGGCAATCAGCAGATTCTTTCAATTTCTATTTTATCTTCTGGTTTTAGAATATCAGGGCAGTTTTCCTTGACAATTTCTTGAAAGACGATATCTAGGCTCTGTTTTGATGATGGTTTTCAGGTAGTTCAATAATTTTTGAATTATCTCTCCTGGATCTATTCTCCAGGTCAGTTGTTTTTCCAGTGAGATATTTCACACTGTCTTTGATTTTTTTCATTCCTTTGGCTCTGTTTATACTTGCTGCAATCTAATTTTTAAGGTGGTATTTTCTTCAGTGGTCTTTTGGACCTCCTTTCCAATTTGGCTAATTCTGCCTTTTAAGGCATTCTTGTCCTTATTGGCTTTTTGAAGCTCTTTTCACATCTGGGTTAGTCTATTCTTTAAGGTGTTATTTTCTTCAGCATTTTTTGGGTCTCTTAGCAAGTCATTGACTTGTTTTTCATGGTTTTCTCACATCACTCTCATTTCTCTTCCCAATTTTTCCTCTACTTCTCTTACTTGCTTTTCCAAATCCTTTTTGAGCTCTTCCATGGCTTGAAACCAATTCATATTTTTTTCTTGGAGGCTTCTGATGTAGGGTCTTTGACTTTGTTGACTTCTTCTGGCTGTATGTTTTGCTCTTCTTTGTCACCAAAAAAAAAAAAAAGGAATCTATAGTTGCAGTTTGAGTCTCAGTTTTAGTCTGAGTTCTTTTTCATTGCCTGTTCATTTTCCGAGCCTACTACCTGACCCCTGAGGTTTTGTCAGGGTATGATTGCTTGTAGAGAGTACTTTGTTTCAAGCTTTAGCATCCAAACACTGCTCTTTTCTGGGCAACTTCTGCTCCATCATCACCCCAGGCTCTGTCACAGCAGCACTCCTTTTCCCCCAAGAACCTCCAAACCGGATCACAATCCAGATCCAAGCAGAGCACAGCAAGAGAACCTGCCTTTGTTCTCACAAAGCACTCATTGCCCTCCCGGTCTGATCAGGTGCTACATTCCTCCCAACATGTGAGCCAGGGACTCAGGAAGCAGCTGGTGGTTGAGCTCTGGAAGCAGCCTCAGGAGTTTCCTGCTGCTGCAACCACTGCTGCTGCACCAACTCTGCCACCCCCGGGCTGGTGGCCAGACTACTCTGAATTTGATCTTGCAGTTTCACACTAACCTGCTCTTTGGTGTTTGAGGGTTGAGAAGTCTGGTAACTGCCACAGCTCAATGATTCATGGCCCCAAGGTTTTTTTCCAGCTGGCTGACTCCTGGTCTGATCTCTTCTGTTGCAGCCCATGCTGGGCCGCTCTCTGCTTTCAACACCATGAGATAGACCCTTCCCTGCAACCATCCAGGCTCTCCTAGGCTGGAGACCTGTTTCGCTCTGCTATTTTGTGGGTTCTGCAGCTCTAGAATTTGTTCAGAGCCATTTTTACAGGTGTTTGGAGGGATTTGGGGGAGAGCTTAAGCAAGTCCCTGCTTTCCAGCCCCCGCCTTTGCTCCACCCCACCCCCGACTATCATTTTAAACTAAATGGGAAGAAGGATATTCATATTTGGAATTTTCAAGCTGAAAATGTATAATTCTATCTAAATGGATATGTATAGATTCAGCTTGTGTTTTATAGGCCAAGTGATCTTATATGCCTTGTCTAAGTAAGGTTAACATGGCCAGGATCTGGACTTCCATTACCTGACTTGAAAAACAAGGTTTTTGTAAAGTATTGAGTACAGAACTTGAAGACCACCTACAATTAGGGTGTTATGGGAGAAAGGTCATCTGTGAATTAGTCAAAAAATATTTCCTGGAACAAAAGGCAGTTTATAGTACCTCACATTTAAGGAAACCAAAATATTGAAGTTCTAAGGAAAAGCCAGAGAATATGGTGGTGTTATCCCAATCACAATGGACTGATTGGGAGAAATAATCATTCCCAATATATTGGAGTATTGAAATATGGCAATCACTGAAAGATTAGCTTAGGTCTAAGTGGAGATATAAAACAGACGAGGCTACAGACTTAATGACTATTGTTTTATTGCTATTAATGTGTTGTTCTTTATAATCACATTTGATTATCTTTTCTTCATATTCTGTAGAAAAGAATATGAAAACAAAACACCAAAGACTTCAGATGCTCATTAACTGTCACTCAGGCTTTCATTAAACACCATCTCTCCCATCCTTTTCTGGTTTGCCTTATGGGCAGAAATTAAATGGATGCACTACACACATATTTCAGCATTTCCCATCTGATATCTTAAGCATGTATTCCATGGCTCCCTGGCGTCTACTAGAAAAATGCAGAAACACAAGTGAGCCCCATAAAGGAGCAGTGAACCTAGCACTGCAGTGCAAGTTTTGAATGCCTTCATGTGACCCATGAGTGGTGCAAAATGAAATGCATATAAACACTGTCAAAAAGGCCTTCTGTATTCCCATGCTACCTCTCAGTACTGAGAGAAGCAGCTGTAGAATTTATAGTAGTCCTGGTGCTTTGGGCATGAAGCAGGCATTTCAGGGTTCCAAACATAGATAGATCTTGGCAAAATTATGAAAGTGAACAAGTTGACATTTGTTATGCCTCAAATTCCTGTTTTGAAATGACTTAACACACATGGATGTCCAAAAGTTGAACTAGACTTGCTCAGGAAGTAGGAAGGAAAGAAAGAAAGGATGGAGGTAGGGAAAGAAGAGAGGAAAGAAGAGACAGAGGGAGGAAAGAAGAGAGGGAGGAAGAGCCAGAGGGAGGAAAGAAGAGAAGGAGGTTGAAAGTACTGAAGAAGGAAAGGAGCTGGAGGATAAGATGAAAAAAAATTGTGAGAGGAAGGAAGGCAGAAAAGATGGGAAGAAATAAAGAAGGGCAGATGAGAAGGATGAAAAGATAGAGGGAGAAATGAAGGAGGCAGGATGAGAGAAAGAAAGTGAAAGAGAAAGGGAAGGAAGAAAGGAGAACAAGAAGAAGGAAGGAAAGGAAAGAGGAAATGAAGAAGGAAGGAAGAAAAAAGAAAGAAAGGAAAGGAAGGGAGAGAAAAGAAAAAAGAAGGAAAAGAAGGAAGGGGAGAGGAAACAGGAAATAAAGGAAGAAGGAAGGGAAGTAGAGATGGAGGAAAGAAGAAAAGAAGGAAAGAAGGGAAGGAGAAGGGAGGAAAGGAGGAAAGAAAGAAAATGACATTTAGGAAGAGCTTGTCATGTGCTGTACTCTGATGTGTGTTGGGGATACAAATCCAAAATGATGATCAATACTGTTCTAAAGGAGCTAATTCACTAAATGGAGGTGACAACACAAACCAAAAGATTCATTGTAACACGGGTGGAACGTTTTGTATGTTTTGAGGAACAGTGGCAGGGCAGAAAAGGCACACGAATTCCTAAGGGACATTTGTGTATTTGCCCCTCAGGATAAGGCATCCAGGCAAGCAGCTGAGCACTGTTAGGGGAAGGATCAAGGTCTTATAGGCCATAGGGGAGAATGACTCATAGTAACCACTTATTTGTCATGAATCTTGCAGACAGTACTCATTCGTTATATAAAAATAGAACTTAATCATCTCCAAGTCCATCCCATCTGTTGTCATATGGAATTCTATCATTCTGTCAGCATTGCATCCATTTCCTTTCCCTAAAGCTTCTTATTGTCTTCATATTACCCATCTATTGTACTCATGGATTGCACAATTTAATGGGGTAAATGATAATCAAACAGATCTGTACATATAGAAAAATTTTATACAGGTTAAATAGGAAATACGTATGAGGGGGATTGGACATTTAATAATTAAAAAGGAAAGGTGAAAGTAACAGAATAAAAATGAAAAACATGTGCAAAGACTTTTTTTAAATGAACACTGCCCTAACAAATATAGTAGAGCCACCATACATACTCAAACACAGGGTTTAGCAAACCTAATTCACAAGCTAAATCTGACTCACTGCCTATTTTTACATGCATTATAAATGAAGAATCATTTTTACATTTTTTTCTGTCCTTACCATCCACATATGAAAGACTATGATGAAAGCAGATGAAGAACATTTATTACATATATTAACATTCAGTTGATTTACAACCTATAGAGCTTGTCTATTGCTATGTTTATCTGGAGGGAAATACAAAAAGATCAATGGATGAAGGTACTGGTATTAAACTGAAATAGAAAGAGATCCCTGCAGACCACACAGTAGCTTAGAAAGCCATAGATAAGCACATATGTTTTATTATATTTTGTTTCTTTCTTTATAATTTTCCAGATTACAATTTATACTGATTAACACTGCAGGTCGCTCATGGCCTGCAAGTCAATATCTTTGGATTAAGGTGCTGCAGGTTAGTTGCCTAGAATGCATTCATGAAATTGTTAAGTTTTCTTATTGACTCTAACCTATTCCCAATCAAAGGCCTCTTTTGTTCATATCTATATTTGAATGGTGCTTTTGTACAGGTTTGAGACACAGAACATAACAGTACAAAGAATTAAAAATGGATATTATAAAGAGAGAAATGGAGAATCACGTGATTGGTGTGAACAGGGGACAACATATATTCAAATATTGAACTTTGAAGCAAAATAGGAGGAAAAATAGGCCATCAGAGAAATACACAATGGGAAAATAATAAGACTTAGCTATTTGGCAAGAATAATGAAAGTCAGGTGGACAGAGTGCTCTACTATTTAAATTGTGCAATCAACAAATTTATGAAGAAATAGGAATCTGACACTTACTATGTGACAAGCATGCATCTGAAGAAAGAAAGGAGATAACACCTGCCCCTGAGTAGCTTGCATATTATCAGAGATGTTTATAAAAAGAAGTATGTAAGATGTAGAAAATAAATACACATAAATTAATGGGAGAGAACATAATAGCAAACTGGAAGACTGGATAAGGACCTAGATAGCAGGGAGTGTTTGAATAGTAATTTGAAGGAAACAAAGCCTTCTAGTGGATAGAGGAGAGGTGGGAATTCATTCCTGGTATGTTGGTCACCAGTGAAAGACTGGAGATAGATAATATGTGATGCACTTCTTTAGAAGGGCAGTTCAATTGGACTCCAGAGTATAGAAAGAGAATAATCATCTAAAAGGACAGAAGAAGTAGAAATTGAAGATGTCCTGTGGGACGTCTTATGGGCCTTCTGCAAAGAATTTATGGGTGAACACTGATAACAGTCTTTTAGGATGAGTAGTCTTAAATGAATTTCACTCTTAATCTTTTGCATAATACATGTAAATAGTGAGATCAAACATCAATATGACTATTTCCGTTTTTTATTAAGAGGACACAATCTGAAATAATATATTAGTCCACTAAAATGTTGTCATCCTAACAATGTCAGTTCAATTAAAATGCACAGGTCTTCCAAGGACTTTAAAGAATTATACTTCTGGGTGTCTGAGAGAGAGAGTGTTCAATCTTGACTCAAAGACAGAGATGCAGATATTTGGGAAAAATAAACTTTTGCTTATGATTCTTTTTGTATACTGAAGATATGCATTTGTTGTAAGAAATATTTGGCCCTATAAAAAAGTAGAACTATAACTAAACATTGTGGCTGCTCCTGTCAATGAACTAGGGACCTGACAAGAAAAAAAAGCATCATACATGGAAACAGAAAAAAAATTCTTCTCCCATTGAATGGGCTATATTGCCCATTGTGAGGGTTACTTGTTGAAAATGAAATGTCATACTTCCTAAAAGTTGTATAGTTTTAATTATGTATTTGAATATGAGGTATAATTTTAGACCAAAAAGGGGATAATGAAATTCTGTAGACATGGCATGGAATAAAAGAATAATCTGAAATACATGTTGAAAACAGAAAATAACAGCAATTTGAGGAGCTCACTAATATAGTTTTAATGTTTCTAATTGCCATGTAATTAGAATGTAATTGTTCCAACTTCATTGGGATTCAGGAAGTTTCTGTTCTTCATAGAATACTTATTATTTTTCTCCAAATAAAATGGGGCTCACCTTTCCTCACAGATGTCATTTCTCCCCTTTTAATAAAGAATCTGACTTTAATTGAATATATTTTCTTAAATAATGTTAGTGTGTAAAAAAAAGTTTCTTGAAAATCTGAAGTGAATTTGCACTTGAAATGATATTTATGTGTCAGGTTTCTATATTTTCTTAGGCCCCCAACCTTAGAGAATTACCTGCACAATCTCATTTGAGTACCATTACTAGTACAAGATATCTTGTTGCCAATAATTTGTTCCATGGAGGTTATTTGTAACAAGAAAATAACCTTATGTACAAAAATGTCCACAACACGCCACTTTTGATCATAAAAAAAGTTTGAAAGAATATCTGTGCAATAGAATGGACAATAGCTAAATGAATTATGTTATAATGAGAATACTGACAGAACATTGAGGAAACATTTCTTAGAATATATTAAAATCTGTTCTCCCTAGCGTGTATTTTCTACTTTTATTAATATTAAACCTCATTCTCATTATACTTATGACCTCATTGTCATCAAAGATGATAAAATATATATTTATTTGTGTCTCTGACTGTTGATTATTTGTGTTCAAGTTCAAGGGGAGTGTTTAATAATCAGTTAGACAGTCAAGTAGCATTTATTAAAGACCTACTATGTGCCAGGATCTGTGTTAAGTTTTGAGCATATGAAGAAAAACAAAAGGCAATTCCTATTCTCACAGAACACACAGTCTAATGCAGAAGATAACATGCAAATAACTGTGTAAAAACAAGATATATACAGCATAAATCTGCAGTAATCTCAGAAAGGAAAAAAAATAAAAATATTGAGGAAAGAGAAAGGCCTCTTGCAGAAAGTTTACAATTAACTGAGACTTGAAGGAAGCCAGGAAAGCTCAGACATGGGTATGAGGATAGAAGCATTTGAGGACGACCATTGAAAATGCTCATAATTGGAAAACAAGATGTCTGTTGTGAGGAAAACAGGACTAACAAGGCTAAGTTGTAAGAAGACTGGAAAGTTAGGGAGGATCAGTTATGATTCTTTCTGTGCCTTCTAATCAGTTTTCCTTTTCTAGAAGTTAATCTTTGATTTCTATTGGAAGGGGATACACTAGATAGAGATTGTTGAGTAGCATTACTAAAAAACCTTAGGAGACAAAAGGTAAGTAACATTGCTAGAGACCCTTAGGGGAGAAACAGTCATTGTCCTTTGGAACCTATTCCAAGTTTGAGTTGGAAACCTGACCCAAGAAGGGATGATACAGTGGTATTTGAAGGCCAAAGAATCATCAAAATTGCAAAGTCTTTCTATGAACACAGATGCAACTTGTTCATAGTATAATAAAAGAAATATTAGAGATCATAAACTCAAACCTCTGTATTTACAAATAAAAAAAACCCTGAGATTGATTAGATTAAGTGGTTGTCCACTAACATAGGTAACAAAGGCAAAACTAGTGCTTTGATCCTAGGTCATATGCATACATCACCAACACTACCATACTGCCTTTAAAAAGATTAAAAATGTTAAATGACTTCCCAAGGTTCATGCCATCTCATAAACTTGAGAGGTAGGATTAAGTCACAAGCTTTACCGACTCCAGACACAACATTCTATTCACTATATAACCTTAATTTTATGAAATGCAAAGTAATAAGGGAAAAAAGACGCCATCATGCCTTTGGGGACAGAAAGTTTAGCCGCTTCTAAATTAGAGCCCACTTGGAAAAAGTAGGTCAGAAACTTAGTGCACCGACACTTGAGAAGCAAGATATCACTAGTTAATTGACAATGACCCATACTGTGCTCCTTTATGTAGAGAGACAGTATATTACAAATGTGTAACGAAGCATATATTGTCTCACACAAGGGAATTATGGGAATTGAGTGAACCACACTGATTCCATTTTGTGAATGAATTCTGGATCTAACTTGATTGCTTTTTCCATCCAGTTATGAGTCTAAATCAATTTCTGTCCTGTGAGAAAATCACATTCAATTATGGAATTATGAGAAAACGTTATTGCATTATTTAAACCTAGCCTTGCATGCCTAGGAAGCTGGAGGACCTCTACTTATTGCTTCCTGTTTGTTTGTTCCGTTGTTTGAGTCATGTCTGACTCTTTGTGACGCCATTTTGGATTTTCTTGGCAAAGATACTGCCATGGTTTGCCATTTCCTCCTACAGATCATTTTACCAATAGAGAAACTGAAGCAAAGAGGGTTAAGTGACTTGCTCAAGGTCACAAAGCTAGTAAGTGACTGAGGACTGATTTGAAATCAGGTCTTCTGGACTCCATTCTTGGCTGCTATCCACTCTACTACCTAGCTCTCTCACTTATTGCTTAAAGACTCTTAACTAAGGATCTAGGTAATGCTGACTAGACACCCAATCACATCTTAAGATTAATGCTGGGAGTTTGCTCACAATTAATGTCAAACAAGCCATTTGTCTTATATGCAAACTGACCCCATATTTGTCTGTTTCCATATTCCATTGATTGAATACAGATATTTATGGTTGGTGGGATGCCTCTTTTTCTGATTTCAGGGAATTATGCCTGCTCACTTTACCATGCCTAATTTGGAAAGCCCCCTGATCTTTCCTTCAGTTAGAAACCATATTACCTAGTCTTATATCCTGGTTTACATCCTGTTAGTTGTGTGCTCTGAATGTATAAAAATCTGTCTCCCTATGTATTTGGGGGCCAGTGCCAAGTCGAAGAGACTTTCTCCTAATTTGTATGCAACTGGAATGCATTGTTTAATAAACTGATATGCTCCAAAGCTCAAACCTTTGTTTCCTCAGATATTTCAGATTCCACTCATGACACACATGAGTATCATTGTAGTTTATTTCACTTTAAAATTTATTTGATAGAAAGGATAGTAATGGTGGGATATCAATAGTACAGTTAAGCAATATAAAACATTAATAAAATTTCATTTAAAGATGAGCACAGATTGAAAATAGATCTAATATTAAACTTATAATGTATCAGGATGCCTTTTACCATGTGAAAAACATTTGTAGAATGAAAATGACACTGAAAGAATATTCTCCAGAATGAGGAAAAATATCTTATGCTTTTCGAGTTTTATTTCTAATATATCTATCCTCCTGGGAAGTCTAGAAATGGAACTGAAAACATCCTGATGGAAAAACAAATAGCTTTATTTTAACTAAGGGACATGACAAAACTCAATTGCAAATAAAATTATTATATGTGACATTTTAAACTTGATGAGTTTACAATTACAGAAAATATGGGATTTTTGGATTTCCTAAGTGTAATTGAGTGGAAATTGCTTTTGGTGTTATTATTTGGGTCTAATTCTAGTTGGGTGATTTTTTTTCAGAGAAATTATTTACCCGCGACATATTTGATCGATTTTTTTCACTAATAAGTGATGGAAAATGAGTCCTCCACTTGGCAGAGGTGACATTAATACTTATAAATACACTTTTTGATTGTTATTGAACTAATCTAACAGGAAATGCCCAAAAAGAGAGACATATGAATGTAGTACTTTATCCATGGAGGTAGATCAGATACAGACCTGATTCCACATATATGTTTGATTTTTATGATACGTTAAAATTTATTTCCTTATATGTTTTATGTTTTATACATTTGGTGAGATATTTTAAGTATTCTTGGAAATGGTTCATGAAGCATTTTCATAATATAAGTTATATCTAGAGTATTATGCATTGGCGACATGGGGAGTATAGGGAGGAAATGTTGTCTGGGCTCTGAGAGCAAAGGGTAAGTCATTCTTCAAATAATCAAACAGATCTAAGATTTCATCATTAAGTAGTTTCCTTCTAGTGATACTGAATACAATCCTTTCTTACCTACCCATTCTGTGGGATACATTGCCTCACTTCATTATTTTAAAATAATCAATCATTTATTTTTCCCTCTCCAAATATATTTGATAACTGAAACCTTTTTTAAAAGCAAAAAGAAAACCTTCATTACAAATATACATCATCAAAACAAATTCTCAAATTGGATATTCCCTGAAAGGTATACCTCTTTACTCCTTTTAAGTTACCACATCTTGAGAAGAAGTTAGATGTTTTGTCATTACCTCCTCTGTAATCATGGTTTGTCATTCGATTGATTAAAACTGTAAAGTCTTTCCTTTTCCCCCTGTGTAATGTGTCATATCAATTGTCCTACTTTTAATCATTTCATTCTGTGACGTTTCATCGAAATCTTCCCAGATTACTGTGGATCTGGCCAATTTGTTATTTTTTATGATGAAATTCCATCTCATTTTGATCACATATAGTAGTTCATTAGCCATCCTAGGTTCCCCATCCTAGGTTCCACTTTTTGGCTACTAGAAAAAGAGACGCCAAGATGATTTTATAGTTGGTATTATGCTTCTTTCTTTGTTTAATAGTGTTTTTGATGATTCAAACAACAATTTATTGAATTTAGGGGACATAGATCCACGTTACTTTCCAAAACGGCTGACATATTTTATAACTTTACAGTTAGTGTGCCTATATCCATACATCACCAAAATTTCTGATTTTGCTATTTTTTTGTCTATGCCAATCTAGTGAGTCTGAGTCAGACGCTCAGTTACTTTAATTTACATTTTCCTAACTAGTGTTTTAGAGCACATTCCATATAACTACTGCTTGATTATGTTTCATCCTTTTAAAATTGCATGTCCATGTCCTTTGACTATTTACTGAGGAATTTTTGATTCCCAATATTTTGGAAAAATTGCTCATTTACAAATCTGAATAAATAGCTCATATATTTTAGATAGGAATTATATCAGAGAAATTGCTGCAGATATGTTTCTGATTTACCTGTTTCCTTTATAATGTTAACTGCATTTGTTTAGTTTGTAAAATCATATAAAATCAGATTATCAAATCTCAATCAATTAATAAATCAACCAATAAACATTTAATCAACACTTCTGATGTGCCAGACACTGTGCTAAGTAACAAGGATACAAAAAGAGGCAAAGGAAAGTCCATACCTTCAATGGACTTACAGTATAAAAGAGGAGATAGCAGGCATACATATCATACAAATCAAACAAAATCTTAGGATAAATAGGAAATAATTAAGAGGAAAGATACTGGAATTAACAAGGGTCTACTGTAGTGGCTGAATGGAGGATAGACTGGAGTGGAGAGACACATTAAGCAGCCAAACCTACCAGAAGTCTCTTATAGTGATCAAGGCATGAGCTGATGATTTAACCTAGGAGTCATCCTGGATTCTTTCCTATCTCTCATCTCCTATTTTCCATCTGTTGCCAAGGCTTTTCATCTTTGTAACATCTCTCAAATATGACTTCTTCTCTCTCTGACACTTCCATTATTCATGCATTAATTCAATAAACATTTTTAAAGTGTCTACCATATGACAGTCACTGTACTAAGTATGGGAGATATGAAGTGGCAAAGATAGACCCTGCTCTTAAGGAACTTTCAATCTAATGGGGAAGACTACATGTCAACAACTATATAAAAACAAGTTATGTACAGGATAAATAGGAAATAACAAAAAGAGAGGAAGCACTGGAATTAAGAACAGTTAGAAATGGCTTTCTGTAGAATGTGAAATTTTAATTGGGATTTAAAGGAAGTCCAGCAGGTCAGTGTTAAAAGTGGAGCACAGGAAAGCATGAGGAACAACCATAAAACAAAACAACAACAACAAAAACGCCTGATCCAAGAGATGGAAAGTTTTATTTGTAGAACACCTAAAAGGCCAGTTTTGTTGTTGGGGTATAAGATATAAGAAGACTTAAAAGGTTGAAAGGGGATAACTTTTGAAGGTCTTTTGATACCAAACAAAGCACTTTATAATTGTTCCTAGAGGCCATTGGAAGCCATTAGAAGTTATTGAACAGTGAGGTTATATGATCAGACTTGCATTTTTTTAATGGATGAATGAAGAATGGATTGGAATGGAAGAAACTTGAGGCAGGCAGACCCACCAAAAAGCTATTACAATAATCATGGTGTGATGTGTTAAAGTCCTGTATCAGGAATGAGGTGATGTCAAAAAAGAGAAGGGACGTGTTTGAGAAACGCTCAGAGGTCAAATCAACAGGCCTTGCAAAGAGATTGGATTTGGTTGGGGGTTGGGGGGGTGGTGCATAAGAGGTAGTGAGAAATGCAGGATGATTGCTAGGTTCTGAGCTTGAGGGATTGGGATAATGTATTGCCCTCTGTAGTATTAGGAAAGATAGGAGCAGGTGGAGAGTTTAGAGGGAAAGATAATGGGTTCAACTTTGAACATATTCAGTTTAAGATGTCTACTAGACATTCAGTTTGAGATATTTGAAAGGCAGTTGAAGAGGAGAGAATAAAAAGAGAGACTGGGGCAGGATAGATAAATTTGAGGCAGCCAGGTAGCACAGTGGATTGAGCACCAGGCCTAGAGTCAAAAAGATATGAATTCAAATGAGTTCTTATACACTAGCTGTGTGACTCTAAGCAAATCACTTAACCTTGGTTGCCTAAATTTTCTTGTCTATAAAATAAACTGGATATGGAAATGGCAAATGATTCCAGGATCTTTGCTAAGAAAACCCCTAATGGGATCCTAAAGAATTCTACACAACTAAAATGACTGAACAACAAAAAAGGGTAGATTTGAGTATCATAATCTTAGAAAAAATCTGATGAAATTAGTATCAGGTATCATAGAGGGCTAAGCACAGAACCCTGAGGGACACCCACATTTAAAGAGCCTGGTCTGGAGGAAGATCTAGCAAAGGACAAAGGGAATTCCAGATATATAACAAGAAAACCAAGAAAAGCTGTATCCTAAAAACTTGGAAAGAAGTAATTATTGAGAGTAATCAATATTTAAATTTTTAAGTGTTTTATAATTGATTCATATAATTTCTTGATGTGTCTGAATAGATATTTCAAAATATTTGCTATATGAATCAAAATTATATTTGAACTGAAAAAGATTAGCTAAATTCTATCTTTTTCTTTGATTTTTTATGTTTTATTTGGTATTAGAATTTTTCCCTTAATTTTCTTTTGTAGCAGGCACTTTTTAAATAATTCTGTCCCATGAATCATTTTTACCTCAACCTTGAAAGTTCATGTCCATATGCTCTCTCATCACCTCTCCCAACCTGGGAGGTACCAGAACCTATCAATAATCACTGGATGGCAAGAAAGCCCAACAGCACTAGCACCACTGAAAGCTCCTTGCCCCTCATCTTGG
>CM053625.1:317238611-317258511 GCA_028646595.1 Phalanger gymnotis
AAGATTACTCATTCTCCCTCACTTGCCTTCTCTTCTCTTCCTACAGAACTGCTTTTTCTTGCCACTGTTATTAAAGATAATGTACCCCATTCTATCTCTTCCTATCTCCCTCTCTCAATATATTCCTCTCTCATCCCTTATTCATCTTCAGCTCATCCTATGCCCACTCTCTCTCTCTGTATATATATATATATGTATATATATATATATACATACATACACACATATATATGTATATATACATATATACACATAAACATATATACATACACATACATAAATATGTACACATATGCACATACATATACACACATGCATATTCCCTTCAGCTACCCAAATATTGAGGTCTCATGAATCATACACATCATCTTTCCATGTAGGAATGTAAACAAAACAGTTCAACTTTAGTAAGTCCCTTGCAATTTCTTTTTCTTGTTCTTTTTCATGATTACCTTTTCATGCTTCTCTTGATTCTTGTGTTTGAAAGTCAAATTTTTTATTCAGCTCTGGTCTTTTCACTGAGAAAGCTTGAACGTCCTCTATTTTATTGAAAATCCATATTTTGCCTTGGAAAATGATACTCAGTTTTGCTGGGTAGGTGATTCTTGGTTTTAATCCTAGCTCCATTGACTTCTGCAATATTGTATTCCAAGCCCTTCCATCTCTTAGTGTAGAATAATTGTTTATATTTAAAGGTGGTATTATATTAGGAACTCTCTAAAAGGCTTTAAAAGACATTTTATCCAATATCCTTATCCCTTTTTTTTTCATTGATTCTTTTTATATTCTTGACATTATGTTTTTTTTTTCAGAGGAATTTTGCCATTTTATTTAGCTTTATGAAATAATTCTTTGGTAGTTTGATTGACCTGACAGTTAATAGATAATTTAGGAAGAAGTATCATTTTTTATTTTATTAGCTTGGACTGCTTATGAGTAATTAATATTTCTCCAAGTATTTAGGTCTGTCCTTATTTGGGTGAAAAGCACTTTTCAATTGTGTTCATATAGTTCCTGAGTTTTTATTTGCAAATTTGACATGTTCATCATATAAGTCTTTATCCAAAGAATAGATCAAAATAATAAGTAAAATAATTAAAAATTGTAGTATAGCCAGGGAGAACTGGATATCTGGCCTCATTATAACATCATAGATAGAGAAGTTAAAGGGGACTTAGAGGTCATCTAATCCAATTCTTTAATTTTCTGGTGAGGAAACTAAGGTTCAGTAAGGGAAATTGGCCTGTCCAAGGTAGCTCAGCTTTTAAGTATCAGAGCAAGGATTTAAACCCAGATCCTTTGCCTTCAAATTGAGTACCTCTTCCATGGTACCATGTTGTTTTCTGTATCAGCCATTTTTCTCTGCGTGATTAAGAATATAGGCTACTTGAGGTATTAGCTTTTCTGAAAATTTATTCTTCAATCTAAGGACTAATACAGTGTTCAGCACACAGTAGGTTCTCATTAAAGGTTTATTCAGTGAATTTGATCATTAGACTCATTTGACGGCTCTCTAAAAATATCGATATACAACACAGTGTTGCATAGCAGAAGGTGTCAGCATCCTTAAACACACAGTTGATTATGACAGACTTTTTTTTATAGAGGACAGAAAGTACTTACCCACTATCTGTCATTGTTTGTGATTTGTTGCAACTTCCAGCATTTGTTCTTTGGACCATCTGTCTGAATGTGGAAAGAGCTTTGTCATTAACTCTCCTTCTTTGAAGTCGTACTTATCTTAATGTGATTTCACCTGCATGCAGTTCAGTATCAAGCATGGTACATTTGACAGAAAGACAGAAACCCAAACCAAGCTCATGAGAAAACCGTTACCTCTATTTTTAAATGCTCTGACATTTCCCATAGGCACCAGGGAGAAGAAATGACTATTCAGTAGAATCACCCAGGGTGGGGCATGGTGTAATCTATTACTTCAATAAGTGCCAATATCACTTGTAAGATATTTAACAGCAGTCTCTTAATTATGTTACCTTTCACTAAAGAAAGGTACATATGTTCATATCATTGTTTCATGTGGTGAATGTCAGGTAGTCAGTGTCTCAGAAACCAAACTCAAGTGTTATTTCTCTTCTCTTTAATTACAAAAGAATTCTCTAGAAAAAAGAAAGAGAGAGAGAGAGACCTACCTAGTGACTGCATTTGAAAAAAAATAGAAGGAAAATATATATTTGCTCATATGAATGAATATATTTTAGGTACTATGTTAATAGACTAGTTAATTAACTAATGTTAATTATGTGGATACAAATATAAAAAGAAACAAAGTCCCTGCCCTCAAGGAACTTAAATTCTAATAGGAGAAAAATACTGAACAGTCATAGGGATTGTGAGTAGACCCTTAGAGAGTTACATAATGGAGTTAGGGCTTTGCTGATGACTTCTTTGGTCATGGACAATCATTAAGTAAGAAAACCAAAGCTTACATCAGACATTTGATGCCCCTTCCTACTTCCTCAATGATAATGTTAAAAAAAGGACATCAGAAGCTGCTAAGAATGACAGGTTTTACACCATCTATAGCCATTTAGTACCTCTAATGACTATCACCAATAGCACAATGGAGAGACATGGGGAAGGTTGTTGTTGTGTTTGTCCTTCATCCTGGAAGAGCACCTTGACATCAGGGAAATTATGACATGACTTGCAGTTGATAGTCTGGTCATAGTGTGAGAGTGAAAGTTAGTAACTAAATAATGAGAGCATAAGTTCTGGTCTTATATAAATGCAGTTAGTTTTTACTACAGCTTAGGAATCAAAACTTTAGCTGAGAAATTTGATAAGGATATTTTTCTAACATTCAAGTACTTCCTGTTTAGCTGAGGTACATTAATTTTATGAAGATACTTCTGAATGTCTACTAATAAAATTATTTATTTCATCTATATTAATTTTCTATATTTCTTCATTGATTAAGAACACATCTATCCATATCTATTAAAGATTTATGATCTGCCAGTTTTATTTTTAGTTATATAATCTTTTATATTTAGATCACATGTCCATTTTGCACTTATTGCAGAATGTAGTATAAGGTTTTGAAATCAGCTTAATTTCTCTCAGAATACTTTATACTTTCATAACAAATATCATGTTCTTTTCTAAGTAATTAATGTTTTAAGGTTTATCAATATGGAACTGTTGAATTCTATTATTTCTCCTTTTTGTCAGTTCTATCAATCTACTTCATTTTTAACCAATATTAAATGATTTTGCTATGGATGATATAGAAATGTTACAAATATTTTGATATTGTTTCCCAAACACTGATTTCCCCAAAATGATATATTTAAATATCTACCATGTACTATACTAATTCATAACTTCAATGCAAATATGAATGAATAGGTTGAAAGGTAAGAGGATAAGCATTCATGTAGTACCTACTATATGCCAGGAACTGTCCTAAATGTTTTTAAAAAAATATTATCTCTTTTAATCCTCACAACAACCCTAAGAGGTAGATGCTATTATCATTGCCATTTTATAGATGAGGAAACTGAAGCAAATGTTGGTTAAGTGACCTGCCCAGTGTCACATTTCTAGAAAGTATCTCAGGTCATATCTGAACTCAGATCATCCTGACTACAAGGCCAGAACTCTGTCCACTGAGCCACCTAGCTGCCTCTGAAGGACTACACGTAAAGATGATAATGAGTTTATTAGAAAGGGTAGTTCAATAATAGAAAAAAATTGATGACTCATAAGCCACATATCTATATGCAAAGGGAACATTTGTTTTCAGAAGAGTCAAAAGTTGCTATACATAGTGAACACCAAACAAAATCCTTTCCCTTTTCCCACAAAACTAATGCCCTCTCTAGCCTTAGTCTTTTCTCCTTTCTCTCCTTTTCTCCCGTGAATTTTGGCTTCTAGTAACCTAATGCTCTAAGGAGCAGCATGGGGTATTGCAATCATGCTGTTTTGCATCCATAAGTTCTACATTTGAATCCCAATCCACTTATTTATTATATATTTGACTTTCAGCATATGTTGTGTCTCATTCTCTGTATCTGGTAAAAAAGAAAAGAATACAGGGATTCACTAAATGACTTTTTTGTGCATTGTGGCTCTAAATGTAGGATGTCATAGTCTTTACCTCTTCAAATCCTGTGAAAATTTGCTCTCAGGAAAGGATCAGTCAGACCTAAGTAATGTACATGTCAGTGTGCACTTGAATCACTGGTTCACTCTCTGAGGGCATTTTAATTGTCTCCCTTATTTATCCTGTCGAAGAGCAGATTGAACTCTTTGAAAAGAGTTTAAAGCATCAGTGAGTATACAGAAGTGTTTGTAATGGTGGAAAAGGTGAGTATTGGCCTCAGGGGATATCTATAATGATGAAAATTAGATATTGTAGGCAACTACATACTATGTCTATGGCTTTTTCTTATAATCTTAGCTGTTGAGAAACGAATTTGCTTCTTATTTTTGTAACATGTCTAACAGCTTTTTGGAAGATGTCTAACTCAATGATTTATGTGATGGAAGATACAAAATGACCATGTGGGTAGACATGCATCCCTAAACATGCTTTATCCATATTAAGCTAAGAAATGAATACTGTATGCCAAGAACAGAAGATACTAGACTCAGAAAAAAAACCAGTTCCTAACCACAAGGAGTTTGCATTTTAATTGGAGGTGTGAGGACTATCAGAAGTACACAAAAGAATAAACACAAAATATTTACACAATGAAAACAAGGTAATTTGATGGAGAAAACAGGAAAGGTCTCCTATATGAGACTGCACTTGAGCTGAACCTTCCAAGAGGTAGAGGGAAATCATTTTAGGCACAGGGTACAGAAAATACAAAAGCAGTGAGGTGGGAGAGAAAAGGCTCTTTATGTATCTAGAAAATGAAGAATTGAAGAAAAAATAAAGATTCAAAGATCCACAAATGCATTTGTCTGGAAAAAAAAACAGAAACACATACTTTTGATTGGAACTTAGCATTCATAAAGGAGAAATAATGGGCAAAATTTCTGAAGTGAGAGGTTGGTGCTACTTTGTGAATAGCTCTGAATTCTAAACACATGGATTTGTATTTTATTTTAGGGCCAATAAGAAACTTGTTGAGCTAGGGAGTAACCAGTCCAAATCTAGGCTTTGACATTAGTATCCAGAATTCTTGCTCAGCCTCAGTCAAAACAACCATGTGTCAAAAGAAAATTGTCTTCACTCCCTCATCAATGTCCCCTTGTCTTACTCGATCGTTATGTTCCTTATATCTCTCAAAATTGCTTTTATGTGGTTTTCAAATTTAGTAAGTTTATGAGCACCCTGATCTTTTCCTGTACTTCTGTCCAAAAAGAAAGCCAAAATTAGAAAACCAAGGGAATTAGAGAGGTAATCTGGAAGGAGGGAAGGGGAATTTACTTACATATTTGAAGTAATTTTGTGTAATAGAATTAGAAATGATTTAGCACCACAGGACCTTAGTTCAAATCTTCATTCTGTACCTTAGTGACCTTAATGTTTCTAGGCCTCAATTTTCTCATCTCTCAAATGAACAGGTCAAGTTAATTAACCTCTAAGGCCCTTTCCAGCTCAAAATCCATGATCCTATAATTTCAGGAGAAAATATTCCATTTGTCTGCATTATTCAACAAACATATTTGAATTCCTTCTGTATCTTGTCTGTGTAGACACAGCCAGAATTTTCATCAGCTTTGAGGAATGTGGCTCATTTTAGGACTCAGGTATAAAACTAAAGAGCTAATCTGAGCCAATAAATGCAAAAAAATGAAGTTTTAGTATTTAAATACATGTCTTATTAATACTACCATATGTTTTTATATCAACTTTGCTCAGTATTTCCATAATTTTTTTTCTCAAATAAAACAGCAAAATGCCACTCACTTGTAACATCCTGACACAGAAATAACAGATGCCTGTGGGATCTTCTAGTAGACAGCATTAAGAGGGACTCATGTTATTTGCTTGGCCCCCTTTATCACTTTCTAACCAAAAGTGATACATTATGGGAGAAAAGACCCCGATTGCGACATTTTTAATGTGACCACAAAAATCTAGCACTTGGATGGTTCAGTTATTGAAATGAATGTGACATATTTAAATATGTCCTAAGTTCCCTGTACAAAAAGAAATCATTAAGCTAGTTGGCTTTAACATGATGGGGGCTATAGAGCAGATTTTTTTTTCTTTTCCCCCCACCCAAGATTGAAGTCCAAATAATTTGAAAGTTTGGCTTTATAATATCTATAGCAGTGAAGTAAAAAACATTTAATCATTTTTTTCCATGCTTATTGTGGACAACAGCTCAGAGGGACTTTATTAATGGCTTGGTTACTAGGATACTGGGTATGGAAGCAGAGTTCAAAGCCTGACTCTTATAGTTCCTAGCTGTGTGATAATAGAGGACTATTTCACTTCTATTAGCCTCTGTTTTCAGTTTAAAAGGGGGACAATACGGTAATTATGAGAATAAGCTTAGATGAAATATTTAATGAACTTTTCACATTTTAATGATTGATGTTAGTGTTAGTCTTATCAATGAAGATGATGATTTGAAAGCAAAAGAAGAGATGAAGAAAGACTTTTCCGAAAAATCATTCAGTGGGGTTTCATAAGTGGCATTTTCAGAATCATAACACTAAATTTTAAAAAAATATATTCTCTTGTTTTATTATTTTTGTTTATTTTATGTTGTTTATGTTCACTCTTATCGGGAACAAAATGGGAGCCTCCGGCAACAGAACACGCACCCAAATAGATCCTATACAACTAGAGGAAGCAATGAAGGGTGACTCAGATGAATGTAGATTATGTAAAGGCCTTCATGAGGAAGAGGAGGAGGAGGAAGAAGAGGAGGAGGAGAAAGAAGAAATGGAGAAGGAGGGTAAGAATAAAGAGGCAGGGTAGCGGGAGCAGGAGAAGGAGGAACAATAACAACAGTAGCGATAGTAACAAACAAAAAACAACATGAAAATTCCACCTTCGTTTCTTGAAGTTGTCTGAAATTCTTTTAATTGGAAAATGAATTTATTCCACAATTATATGTTGCAAGAATGTACATCTTCATCAACATGTGTTTCTTATCCACCAAATTCAATCTCAATCCAACTATGCCTTAGCAGAATGTCTGCAGGAGTAGCATTACATTATGATAGCTACTAACTATGACTTTACCTTGTGCTGAATTTCCATTAAATTAGCAGGGGTGTATTCAGAAAATAATTACCTAAATAGTCCACAACTCTAATATTTGATAGATTATTTTTTTTTTCTCTTTAAATTATTTTATTTAGAAGTGGCAGGGCCAAGATGGCGCTGTGAAAGCAGGGACTGACTGGAATTCTCTAACAAATTCTGTCAGATACCTCTATAAAATGAATCTGAGTAGATTTCACATCATTAGAAGCCACTAGTAGACTGAGCAGGGCAGTATTGCTGGTGCAGGAAACAGCACCAGACCACACAAGAATGGGAGCAGCAGCTGAGCCCAGCCAGCTAGGTGGGTTGGGAGAGCACTGGGGACAAGAAACCCAGGGGCAGGAAAACAGCCATGGCTGAAATACCAGCTCTGGCAACAATCCTTAGGCCTCTCAGTCCAGTCTGTCGATGGGGCCACCAGAACAGAGCCTGCAGCCTCAGCTACTCCTGAGGCTTTCAGCCCACAGTCTAAAGGTTTCAAACTCACCTTCTTGAATTTTTGGGAGCCATGATGACCAGGTAATATGGTTCTCATTCCTCTCATCCTAACTCAGATAATACACCCCTGTGAGAAACCCTGGAATAGAGGAGCCAGATGTGGATCTACAGTAGCCCTTTAGCTCAGGAAGTTGGGGAAAAGGCCCTTCTTGTGGGAACAGAAGACAAGTGCAGGAAGAGAGGTGTCCCAGCAGGGGCATCAGCAGATCAGTGGGAGTTCCTGAGCCTTGGGGGTGGATACAGGAAGTGTCAACACCAGGACACCAGATGTGCCTTCATATATGTAGGGGAAGTGGCAGACACCAGGACACACAACAGCTGAGATCACCCATACTATAGCACAGCCCTAGGAGAAGAGGAGACTTCCACCAGCCAGACAAACCTTCCCTCACACCTCACAGAAACCAGAGGCCATGGCACACAAAGCCAGTAACCAGGACCCCAATTCCCAGCACAAGAAGCTTGGGGCAGAATCTATTTGGAGAAAATGACTTCCTAAAAAGTAAAATTAACCAAATGGCAAAGGAGGTATGGAAGTAAAAAAAAAAGAAAACAAATTTTTAAAAATTAGAATTGGGGAAGTAGAAGCTAATGACTCTAAGAGACATCAAAAATCCATCAAACAAAATCTAAATAATAAAAAAACAGAATAAAAAGCATGAAATTTCTGACTGGAAAAACAACTTACCAGAAGAATAGATTGAGGAGAGATAATATAAGAATTCTTGATCTACCTGAAAGCCAAGATTGAAAAAAAAAAAAAAAGCCTAGACAGTATCTTCCAAGAAATGATCAAGGAAAACTTCTCTGAGGTCCTGGAAACAGAGGCTAAAATAGTCATTGAAGTAATTCACCAACCAACCCCTGAAAGAGATCCCAAATTGAAAACTCCAAGGAATATGGTAGTCAAAATCAAGAAATATCAGGTCAAGGAGAAAATACCATAAGCACCCAGGAAGAAAAAAAAATTCAATTGTCATGCAACTACATTCAGGATCACACAGGATCTTGCAGCTTCTACAATAAAAGACAGAAGGAACTGGAATATGATCTTATGAAAGGCAAAGGACCTTGGACTATAACCAAGTGCCAACTACCCAGCAAAATTGAGCATGATTATTGTGGCAAGTAGATGGACATTTAATTAAATAAGGAAATTTCAGACTTTCCTGATGAAAATGCCAGAGCCCAATGGAAAATTTGATCTTCAAATACAAATCTCAAGAGGGACATGAAAAAGTAAATGGAGGAAAAACATGTTAATCAATAAGGGCAAATTATTTACATCCTTATATAAGATTGTATTGTTTTATACATTATATATTATATATATATACATATATATTTATATATGTATGTATGCTAATCTTAAGAATGGTGCAGTTATTACAAGAATTGAAAGGGCTATTCATGGACTAAGGGGGGCAGTATAAAGAAACTGATGTGATGAGTAATAAAAAACATTATTCAGGGGTACGAATGGATTGTTCTGGGAGAAGAGGTCAGGAGGAGGTAGAAAAGGATAAATCACATTACATGGAGAAGCACAAGAAAAACATTGCTGGGAAGAAGGGTGGGAGAAGAGCAGTGTTTGAGCTTTGCTTTCATCTCGTTTCATTCGAGGAGTGAATAACATACTCTGAAAAGCATTGAAATCAAACTTGTCCTACAGGCAGCAGGAGGAGAAAGGTGTAAACAAGGGGGCCGTGGATTGAAAGGAAGGAAGAAGAAGCAAGAGCAAAAGTGTAAGATAAGGGAGGGGTTTCATTATGGAGGTAAAATTGAGGAAGACAGTGGTCAAAAGAAATACTCTTTTGAGAAGTGTAGGGGAGAAAGGAGAAATAAAAGCATAAAGTGGGGGGTATAGGATGGAGAAAAATACACGGATAGTAATCATAACTGTGAATTTGAATGGAATGAACTCTCCCATAAAATAGAAGAAGATAGCAGAATGGATTAAAATCCATATTGCTACAATATGATTTTTTTTTTTTACAATTAAAACATTTGCAACAGGGGTATACAGACAGGGTAAAGGTAATAAGCTAGAGTAGAATATATTATGCTTCAGCTGAAATAAACGTAAAGCAGGGGTGGCCATCCTAATTCTCAGACAAAGCAAAAGCAATGTTAGATCTAATTAAAATACATCAGGAAGGAAAGTATATCGTGCTAAAAGGCACCATAGACAATGAGGCAATATCATTACTTAATATATATGCACCAAGTGGTACAGCATATGAATTCTTAGAGAAGAAGTTAAAGGAGTTACAGGAAGAAATAGACAGAAAAACTCTATTTGTGGGGGACCTTAACATCCCCCTCTCTGGACTTGACAAATCTAACTTCAAAATAAACAAGAAAGAAGTTAATGAGGAGAACATAATTTGAGAAAAGTTAGATATGACAGAACTCTGGAGAATACAGAATGAGGTTAGAAAGGAATATACCTTTTTTCCTCAGCAGTACATTGCACATACTCAAAAATTCACCATGTGCTGGGGCATAAAACCTCACAATCCAGTGCAAAAAGGCAGAAGTAGTTATTGATCTTTTTCAGATCATGTTGCAATAAAAGTTATTTGTAATAAAGGACCAGAAGAAGATGAACCAAAATTAATTGGAAACTAAATAATCTAATCCTAAGGAATGAGTGGGTCAAAGAACAAATCATAGCAACAATTAGTAACATCATTCAAGAGAATGGCAGTAATGAGACAACACAACAAAACCTGTGAGACACAGCAAAAGCAGTTCTCAGGGGAAGCTTTATATCTCTAAATGAGTTCTTGAATAAAATTGAGAAAAAGTAGATCAATGAACGGGGCATGCAACTGAAAAAGCTAGAAAAAGAACAAGTTTGAAATTCCCAATTAAATACCAAATGACAAATACTGAAAACCAAAGGAGAGATTAATAAAACTGAAATCAAGAAAACAATTGAAATAATAAATAAAACTAAGAGCTGCTTTTATGAAGAAATCAATAAAATTGGTAATCCTTTGGTCAATTTGATTTAAAAAAAAGAAAGAAGAAACCCAAATTACCACTATCAAAAATGAAAAGGATAAATTCACCTTCAATGAAGAGGAAATTAAAACAATAATTACGTATTATTTTGCCCAATTGTATGCCCATAAATTTGACAAGATTAGGGAGATGGATGATTATTTACAAAAATATTAATTGCCTGGATTAACAGAAGAGGAAACAAAATACCTAAATAAGCCCATCTCAGAAAAAGAAATTGAGGAAGCCATAAATCTGTTCCCTAGGAAAAAATCTCCAGGGCCAGGTGGTTTTACATGTGACTTCTACCAAACATTTAAAGAACAATTAATTCCCATACTTTTTAGACTATTTGGGAAAGTACATGAGGAAGGAGTCCTACCAAATTATTTTTAAGACACAAAAATGGTACGAATACTTAAACCAGGAACAGTCAAGACAGAGAAAGAAAATTATAGAACAATTTCCCTAATTAATATTGGTGAAAAAATTTTAAATGAAATATTAGGAAAAAGATCAGAGCAACTTATCATGAGAATAATACACTATTACCATGTAGGATTTATTCTAGGGATGCAAGTATGTTTCAATACTAGGAAAACTATCTGCATATTTGGTCATATCAACAACAAAACTAGCAGAAACCATATGATTATTTCAATAGATGAAGAAAAAGCTTTTGACAAAATACAACACCCATTCCTATTAAAGCAGTAGGAAGCATAGGAATAAATGGAGCCTTCCTTAAAATTATAAATAGCATCTATCTGAAAACATCAAGGATTGTATGTAACAAGGATAAGCTAGATGCTTTCCCAATATGAACAAATGCGAATCAAGCATGTCCATTATCACCCCTATTATTTAATATGGTATTAGAAATATTAGGCGCAGCAGTAAGAGAAGAAAAAGAAATTAATGGAATTACTATGAGTAAAGAAGAGCCTAAGATATCATTTTTTTGCAGATGATATGATGATTTCTTTAAATAATCCTAGAGAATCAAGTGAAAAACTACTGAAAATAATAAATAACTTTAGCAAAACTGCAGGATATATAATAATATATATAATATATTCACGTAAGTCCTCAGCATTCCTATATCTTACAAAAAAAGACAAACAGCAAGAGATAGAAAGAAAAATTCCAATTATAGTTACTGTAAACACTATAAAATATTTGGGAGTCTACCTGCTAAGATAAACGCAGCAAATATATGAACACAATTACAAACACTTTTCACATAAATAAAGTCAGAGATAAATAAATGGGAAAAAATGAATTGCTTGTGGCTTGACCTACCTAACATAATAAAAACTGAAATTTTACATAAATTAATTTACTTATTCAGTGCCATACCAATCAAACTATCAAAAATTTATTTTACAGAGCTAGGTAAAATAACAATATAATTTATCTGGAAGAACATAAGATCCAGAATATCTAGGAAATTAATGAAAAGAAATGCTTGGGAAGGTAGCCTAGCCATACTAGTTATGAAACTGTATTATTGTAGTAGGAAGGCCGAATTTATAATCTCAAATATAATCATGTATATGTTTGAATGGTTCGAAATCTCAAGGTATGAGAGATTCTGTAAGTAGAAAGCAACAGAACATTTATTTAGGCCCCACAGCAGCAGATTCACCAACCAGCCTCCCCATTCCGACATCTTGACCAAAAGACCCCAGGCCCAGTAGTCCCGCCTCACAAGAGTAACCAGGAGGCTACTGAGAAACAAGATAGTATTTAGCCAAATCATATTTACTGGCCTCAAGTCCTTGGCTTGCACTCCTGGGTTCACACAGGTCAGCTTCAGCTGTAGTTGGTCTCTTAGTTCACCTCTCCTTGCAGCCAGCCTCTGGCATGATCAAGCCCCACCTCAACGACCAGAGACCAATTGGTTCCCAAGTTGGCCCCTCTTAAGTCATAAATCTACACCCACACAGGTTTCACACTTGATAGGGCTTTGGGCCTGGGGCTTAGCACTTAACAGCTGAAAGTACTTTCACTCAAGGTAAACAAAAGCCAAACTCCTCAAGGGCACCTCCCCAAACTAAGTGCTAAGGAGCCCATTTTACGTTATCGATACAATTATAAAGCAACAGTCATAAAAATTATTTGTTACTGGCTAAGAAACAGAGTGGTGGATCAGTGTAATAGGTAAGGTACACAAGTCACAGTAGTCAATGACTGTGGCAATCTATTCTTTAACAAACCCGAAGAATCCATCTTCTGGGTTAAAAATTTACTATATTACAAAAACTGCTGGGAAAACTGGAAAATGGTGTTTCAAAAACTAGCCATAGACCAATATCTTAGATTGTATACCAAAATAAAATCAAATGGGTTCATGATTCAGGAAAAAAGGCTGATACTATAAGCAATTTGGGAGAATAAGGAATAGTTTACCTGTCAGATTTATGAGAAAGGGAAAATTTCATGACCAAACAAGAGAAAGGGAGCATTACAAAATGCAAAATGGATAATTCGCATTATGTTAAATTGAAAAGTTTTCATACAAACAAAGCCAATGCAATTAATATTAAGAGAGAATCAGAAAATTGGGAAAAATCTTTACAACCACTGCCTCTGATTAAGGCCTCATCCCTCAAATATACAGGGAATTTATTAAAATTTATAGGAATACAAGTTATTCCTCAATTGAGAAATGGTGGAAGCATATGAACAGGCAGTTTTCAGGGGAAGAAATTAAAGCTGTCTATAGGCATATGAAAAAATACTCTAAAACACTATTGATTATAGTAATGCAAATCAAAACAACGCTTAGGTACCACATCTCTCCTGTCAGATTGGCTAACACGACAAAACAGGAAAATTATAAATGCTGCAGAGCACATGGGAAAATTGGAACATTGTTACATTGTTGGTGGAGTTGTGAATTGATCCAGCCATCCTGGAGATCAATTTGGAAGTATTCCCAGAGGGCTATAAAATTTGCAGACCCTTTGACCAAGCAATACCACTTCTAAGGCTGTATCCCAAAGAGATCAAACAAGTGGGAAATGGACCATTATGTACAAAAATATTTATAGCAGCTCTCTTTGTGGTGGCATAGAATTGGAAATCAAGAGGATGCCAATCAATTAGGGAATGGCTGAACAATGTTTCATATATGAATATAATGGAACACTATTGTGCCATAAACAAGATGTAGCAGACAAATTTCATTACACCTTGGAAAGACTTTTATGAGCTGATTCTAGTGAGGGTAGCAGAAGCAGTAGAACATTATTCACTATTACAGACACAGGGTATCTGTAAGGACTAACCTTGATATACTTGACTCTTCCCATCAATGCAAGGTTCTAGGATAGCTCCAAAAGACTCATGACGAAAAAAGCTATGCACGCCCAGCAAAAGAATTACACAGTCTGAATGTCGATGAATGCAAATGAGTTACACTCTTTTTTTCCTTCCATTTTGGTTTCATTTCTTCTTTCTCAAGATTCATTCCACTAGTTTTAATTCTTCTTTACATCTGGACTACTATGTGAATGAGTTTAATCTGAGGTCATATGTAGAACGCAGATTATATGCTGTCTTGTGGGTAGGGGGGAAGGAGAGGGAGGGAGAGAAAATTTGGTTGTCAAAAAGTTGTGGGACTGAGTGTTGTAATGTAGTAGGAAGGCCGAATTTATAATCTCAAATATAATCACGTATATGTTTGAATGGTTCGAAATCTCAAGGTATGAGAGGTTCTCTAAGGAGAAAACAACAAGAAATTTATTTAGGCCCCACCACAGCAGAACCGTGAACCAGCTTCCGCATTCCGACATCTTGACAAAAAGACTCCAGGCCCAGAAAGCCCACCTCACAAGAGTAACCAGGAGGCCACAGAAAAACAAGATAGTACTTAGCAAAATCATTTTTACTGGCCTCACGTTCCTGCTCGCACTCCTGGGTCTACACACGGGTGAGCCCTGCTTCCGCAGCTTCTGGCTTCTCAAACTGTCTCTTGGCTCACCTTTCCTCGAAGCCGAGCTTCTGGTGTTCTCAAGCCCCGCCTCAATGACCAGAGACCATTGATTCCCGAGTTGTCCCCTCTTAAGTCATTGATCTACACCCACACAGGTTTCACACCTGATAGGGCTTTGGGCCTGGGGCTTAGCACTTAACAGCTGAAAGTACTTCCACTCAAAAGAAACAAAAGCCATGCTAAGGAGACTATTTTGCTTAACAACACATGTACCCTAAAACAATGAATAAATATGTAATTAAATAATTTATAGTTTTCAATATTCATTTCCACAAGATTGTGTGTTACAAATTTTCTCCCCATCTCTACTCTCTCCCTCACCTCTAGATGGCATTTATTCTGATAGCCCCTCCCCCCAATCTACCCTCTCTTTATCATCCCACTCTCCCCATCCCCTTCACCCTTACTTTTTGGCATGGCCAGATATATTTCAATACCCCACTGCCTGTATATCTTATTTCCCAGTTGCATGTATAAACAATTTTCAATATTTTTTTGGAACTTTGAGTTTCAAATTCTCTCCCTTCTTCCCTTCCCAACCACCCTCCTTGATAAATCAGGCAATTCAGTATAGGTTACACATGTATCATCATGCAAAATACTTCTGTTATAGTCATGTTGTGAAAGACTAACTATATTTCCCTTTATCCTATTCCATTCCCCATTTCTTAAATTTTGTCCTTTGACCTTGCCCCTTTTCAAAAGTGTTTGCTTTTAACTACCCCTTACCCCCATCTGCCCTCTCTTCTATCATCCCCCTCCCAATCTCCTTCCCTCCTGCTTTTCTGTAGGGTAAGATACCCAACTGAGTGTGTGTGGGTTAGAATCTCCTTAAGCCAAATCCAATTAGAGTAAGGTTTACTCATTCCCTTTCACCTACCCCCTCTTCTCTCCCATTATAACAACTTTTTTCTTACATTTTTTAATGTGAGATAATTTACCTCATTCTACCTCTCCCTTTTTCCTCCTCCCAATATATTCTTCTCTCACCCCTTATTTTTTCAGATATCATCCCTTCATATTCAACTTACCCTGATACCTCTATACCTCTATCTCTATCTCTGTATCTCTCTCTCTCTCTCTCTCTCTCTCTCTCTCTCTCTCTCTCTCTCTCTTTCTCTCTCTCTCTATATATGTATATATATATATATATGTATATATATATATATATATGCCCCCATTCTAATACTAAGAAAGGTCTCATGAGTTAAAAATATCATCTTTCCACATAAGAATATAAACAGTTCCATTTTTGTAAGAACCTTTTGATTTCTCTTTCCTGTTTACCTCGTTATGTTTCTCTTGATTCTGGTATCTGAAAATCAAATTTTCTATTCAGCTCCAGGCTTTTTATCAAGTATGCTTGAAAGTCCTCTATTTCATTGAAAATCCATTTTTTGCCATGAAGTATTATACTCAGTTTTGTTGGGTAGGTGATTCTTGGTTTTAATTCTATCTCCTTTTACCTACTGAGTATCATATTCCAAGCCTTTTTGATCTCTTAATGTAGAAACTGCTTCATCTTGAGTTATCCTGATTGTGTTACCACAATACACAACTTGTTTCTTTCTGGGTATTTGCAATATTTTCTCCTTGACCTGGGAACTCTTGGAGTTTTCCTTTTTGGATCTTTTTCAAGAGGTGTTCAGTGGATTCTTTCAATTTTTATTTTGCCCTCTTGTTCCAGAAAGTCAGTGCCCATTTCCTTGATAATTTCTTGAAAGATGATATCTAGGCTCTTTTTTATCATAGCTTTTAGGTAATCCAATAATTTTTAAATTATTTGTCCTGGGTCTAATTTCTAGGTCAGTGTTTTTTCTAGTGAGATATTTCCCATTGTCTTTTATTTTTTCATTCTTTGATTCTGTTTTATAATTTCTTGATTTCTCATAAAGTCATTAGATTCTATTAGCTATATTTTTATTTTTAAGGAATTATTTTCTTCAGTGAGCTTTTGCACCTCCTTTTTCATTTGGCCAATTTTTTTTAGGTGTTCTTCTCCTCATTGGCTTTTTGGACCTCTTTTTCCATTTGGGTCATCTATTTTTAAGGTGTTATTTTGTTCTGTATTTTTGGGGTGTCTCCTTTAGCAGGCTGTTTACTCATTTTTCATGATTTTCTCGCATCGCTCACATTTCTTTTCCCAACTTTTCCTCTGCTTCTCTTACTTGATTTTCTAAATCTGTTTTGAGCTCTTCCATGGCCTAAGATCAGTTCATATTTTTCATGGAGGCTTTTGATGTAGGATATTTGACTTTGTTGCATTCTTCTGGCTGTATGTTTTGATCTTGTCAACAAAGTAAGATTCCATAGTCTGATGCTTTTTTGTATAGAGTGCTAGAATTAGATTCAGGAAGAACTAGGTTCAAATTCTGACACAGACATTTACTAGCTAAATGATCTGATCATTTTTCCCAGCCAATTACCTGGATTATTAACTCTTTAACACTTTACAAAGTGGAGAGTGCTCTGTCCCAAACTTTAAGGTTTTCGTGCTGCTTTTTCAATGCTGCTTCTAGGTACCTGTAAATTTTCAGTTCTTCTGAGTTGGTATGATCCATTGAGAGGTGTTTAGTCCTCTCCTGGCCTGTGCTCTGGTCTGTAAGTGATCTTGAGCACTCTTTTGTGCCATGTGACTACCAGGGCTACCTCTCCATAGCCACCACAATCTCTGCCACACAAGTGTTCCTCCTCACCTGGGACCAACAACCAAAACAACAACCCGGATCCAAGCAGGACAAAGCAATTGAATCCTGCCTCAGAACTAGCAAAATGATCCCTGCATTCCTGCTCTGATCAGCTGCTGGATTCCCCACACTGTCTGTGGGCCTGGAGCTCCAGAAGCACCTGCTGCTGCTGCTGCTGCAACTACCTATGCTGCTTCAGCCACCTCTGCTGCCCCTGGCCTGGGGACAGACCACACCCTTCTCTCACCTTGGACCAAAAGAGATTTCCTACTGAACTGCTAAGTTGTCTTTGGCATTTATGGGTTAAGAAGTCTGGAAAATGCCACAGCTCAGTGACTTGGGGCTTTGAGGCCCAGTCCATCTGCTCTGCTCTGGCCTGTTCTGTCCTGGTAGGGCCCATGTTAGGCTGCACTCTGTTCCAAGCACATTGTGATAGACCCTTTCCAGTGACCATCCAGGTCATCTTGGGCTGGAGACTTGTTTCACTCTGTTATTGTGTGCATTCTGTAGCTCTAGAATTTTAGTATAATTTTAAAAGGGGGTTGGCGACATTTTGTGGAGAGGTCAAGGGAGTTTGCTCTTTTGTTTTTTTTAGTTTAGTTGGGGTTTTTTTGGCCATTATACTACTCAATATTGAGGTGGCCTGTTGGTAACATGAATAGAGCTCCAAAATGAGAGTAAGGAAAACCTTGCCTCCATTGCTCCTTCAGACAACTTACTAGGTGTGACCTTGAGTAACTTGCTTAACCTCTGGTTATCCCTTGTTCCTTGATGATAAAATGAGGTTTTACAAGTTTGTTGTGAGCATAAAATGGGATAATTATTCCTAAAACACTGTGTAAACTTTAGATCATTCTCGTTATCTTTTTCATCACCATCATTATCATCAGTATTATGATGGAGTCATACCATTGTCAAAATGTGGTATCATATTAGAATTCAAATAGACATGACTTAAAAATCTCTATATCCTGGGAGGCTAGGTGTCACAGTGAGTAGAGCACCAGCCCTGGAGTCAAGAGGACCTGAGTTCAAATCCCACCTCAGATCCTTGACACACTTACTAGCTGTGGGACCTTGGGCAAGTCACTTATTCCTAATTGCCCAGCCTTCTCCCCTCAAAAAATCTCTATATCAGTGGACTGAAGTATACAGTGATGATAATAGTCCCTTTGCTGTAGGTGAAGAAAAAGGATATCAGAGACACTAATGAAAAAATATGCTTAATTCTTACTTTGAAAGAGGCAAGTGATAATAATAACCTTCTCCTAGCTTAATGAAGATCAAATGTCTTAAATTCAATTTCCAATGCATAAAAGTTCCCTGTATGAAACATCGTTTTAATATAAGCCATATGAAATTCAACCATGTTTAGGATAATTAAAACATTATTGTCCAACAGCCAGTATGGAATAACAGTTGTATATCTCATTAATTTGTTACCAATGTTAAATCAATTCATGTCAAGCTATTTCAAATGGATAAATGTTAAGTAGGTGTTTCTTAAGTGCCAGGCACTGTGCCAAGGTTTGGGGACAGAAAGAATGGCAAAAATATATCATATTGTCAAGAAGTTCAAATTCCAAAAGGTGTGATAACATAAAAAGAACGAGGTAAATACAACATGTATTTTAAATATGTAAATATTATAAATAGGAGGGAATTATTAGAGAGAAGATTTTAGCAATGTTTATATGTATGCATGTGTATATGTAGTTGGGAAAGCCTCCTTCCAGAGGGTAGGATTTAAACTGTCTTTTTTTTTTCAGATTGCTTAGCTCGCAGCAGAATTTTATTTACATTTGACTTACATCCCTAAATTAGCTTTTAAAGAACTCTAACATGCTTTTAATGTGCTACAGGAATAGAAGCAGAAGTAAAGAAGTATCAACCCCCAAAACATAAATTTGATTTTTGTAGGTCAATCACAAGAGTCACTAACAAGGCAAATATGGAAATGTTTTGACTTCACCCTGTCCTTGAAATAAAATGGAGAGTTAAATTATATACTTGTTTCATGTATATGAGCCATCAAACAACATTTAGAAAAAAATAAGCTTTTATTTAAGAAGTGTTATTTTTGTGTCAGTTATCTTTTTTATTCTTTTTTGTATAGAGTGCTAGAATTAGATTCAGGAAGAACTAGGTTCAAATTCTGACACAGACATTTACTAGCTAAATCACTTCATCTCTTTGTGACCCAGGCAATTTCTTTTCCTTTTTCTTTTTACTTTTGAACATCTATTTTTTAAAACCTTGAGTTCCAAATTGTCTCCCCTCTTCCTTTCCCATCCACCCTCCCTAAGAAGTCAAGCAATTCAACATGAGCCACATGCATATCATTATGTATAACCCTTCCACAATACTCATGTTGTAAAAGACTGACTATATTTTGCTTCTTCCTAATCTATCCCCCTTTATTGAATTTTCTCCCTTGACCCTGTCCCTTTTCGAAAGTGTTTGTTTTTGATTATCTTCATCCCCATCTGCCCTCCCTTCCATCATCCC
>CM053625.1:317259011-317287534 GCA_028646595.1 Phalanger gymnotis
GCCACCACACCAGGGGTGGTGGAGGTGGTACAGCTGTGAGGCTGCTTACAAAGCTACAGCTTCAGTTGCTTCTGGCCCCAGGCCCACCTGGTGGGAGGAATTAAGTGGCAGATCAGAGCAGGAGTGCAATGCCTGCTTGGATCTGAGTCATGGTGTGGGTGGGTAGTTCTTGGCGGGGGGGATGCTGGTGTGGCAGAGCTTGCCATGCAGAAATAGCTGTGAAAACAACAGCGCAGCCCCTCAAGCATGGGGCAAAGTACTCTCTACTCTATAAGCAGTCATATCTTTACAAAAAGCTCAAGGGTCAAGTAGTTGGCAGGGAACATGAACAAGCAGCGAAAAAGGACCCAGATTCAGACTCAGACTTTGGAATCATTTTTTTGGTGGCAAAGAAGACAAAATATAAAACCAGAAGAAGTTAAAAAAGTCAAAGGGCCTACATCAAAAGACTCTAAGAAAAATATGAATTGGTCTCAGGTCTTGAAGAGCTCAAAAAGGATTTGGAAAAGCAAGTAAGAGAAGTTGATAAAAAATTGGGAAGAGAAATGAGAGTGATGCAAGAAAACCATGAAAAACAAGTCAATGATTTGCTAAAGGAGACCCCAAAATACTGAAGAAAACAACACCTTAAAAATAGACTAACTCAAATGGCAAAAGAGCTCCCAAAAGCCAATAAGGAGAAGAATGTCTTGAGAGGCAGAATTAGCCAAATGGAAAAGGAGGTCCAAAAGTCCACTGAAGAAAATACTACCTTAAAAATTAGATTGGAGCAAGTAGAAGCTAGTGACTTTATGAGAAATCAAGATATTATAAAATACAACCAACGGAATGAGAAAATGGAAGACAATGTCAAATATCTCATTGGAAAAACCACTCACCTGGAGAATAGATCCAGGATGGAGATAATTTAAAAATTAGTGGAATACTTGAAAGCCAAAATCAGAAAAAGAGCCTATACATAATCTTTCAAGAAATTATCAAGGAAAACTGCCCTGGTATTCTAGAACCAGAGGGTAAAACAGAAATTGAAAGAATCCACCTATCACCTCGAGAAATAGATCTGAAAAAGAAAACTCCTAGGATTATTTTCACCAAATTCCAGAGCTCCCATACCAAAGAGAAATTACTGAAACAAGCCAGAAAGAACTTGAGTACTGTAGAAACAAAATCAGGATATCGCAATATCTAGCAACTTCTATATTAAGGGATCGAAGGGCTTGGAATATGATATTCTGGAGAACAAAGGAGCTAGGATTGAAACCAAGAATCACCTCCCCACAAAAACTGAGTTATCATGCTCCAAGGCAAAATACGGACTTTCAATAAAATAGAGAACTTTCAAGCTTTTTCAATGAAACAACCAGAGCTGAATAGTAAATTTGACTTTCAAACACAAGAATAAAGAGAAGCATTCATGAAAAGGTAAACATGAAAGAGAAACCATAAGGGACTTACTAAAGTTGAACTGTTCTGTTTACATTCCTAAATGGAAAGAAGAAGTTGGTAATTCATGAGGTCTCAGTATTAGGGTAGCTGGAGGGAATATACATACCTATGCATATATATATATATACACATACACACACATGCACATGTATGTATGTATATATGTGTATATATGTATTATACATATATACACATGTATGTATATATGTGTATATATACATGTATACACATATATACACACATACATATGTGGAGAGAGAGAGAGAGAGAGAGAGAGAGAGAGAGAGAGAGAGAGGGCACAGGGTGAGCTGAATATAAATGGATGATATCTAAAAACATAATATCCAATTAAGGGATGAGAGGGGAATACATTGAGATAGGGAGAAAGGGAGAGATAGAATGGGGTAAATTACCTCACATCAAAGTGGCAAGAAAAAGCAGTTTGTTCGAAGGGAAGAGGGGGCAGGCGAGGGGGAATGAGTGAATCTTGCTCTCACCAGAGTTGACCTGAGGAGGAAATAATATACACACTCAAATGGGTATCTTACCCCACAGGAAAGAAGGAGGAAGGAGATAAAAAGGGGGGACAGCAGAAGGGAGGGCAGAGAGGGGGAGGAGGTAATCAAAAGCAAATATTTTCAAAAAGGTACAGGGTCGAGGTAGAAAATTGGATAAATGGGGATAGGATAGGAAGGAGCAAAACATAGTTAGTCTTTCACAACATGAATATTGTGGAAGGGTTTTGCATAATGATACATGTATGACCTATATTGAATTGTTTGCCTTCTTAGGGAGGGTGGGTGGGGAAGGAAAAGGGAGAGAATTTGGAACTCAAAGTTTTAAAAGCAGATGCCCAAAAAAAAGTTTTTTCATGCAACTAGGAATTAAGATTTACAGGGAATGGGGCATAGAAATCTTATTTTGTCCTACAAGAAAGTAAGGGAAAAGGGGAAGGGGTTCAGTGGGGTGACAGAAGGGAGGGCTCCCTGGGGAATGGGGCAATCATAATATATGCCATCTTGGAGTAGGGGGAGGGTAAAAAGCAGAAGAAAATTTTTAATTCAAACTCTTTTGGAAATCAATGCTGAACAGTAAAAATATTAAACAAATAAATAATAATTTAGAAAAAAATACAGTTTGAGATCTCTTAATGGCTAGACAACCTACTTTTGTAATTTTTCATTGATTTTTTTGATACATATGAACTTTTGTCCTAGATTTGTTTTATTATTTTTTCTAGATTTTTAAAATAATTTTTGATTGATTGGCATGGCAATGGCAGAATATATTAATTTAGGTAGAATTGTCTTTTTATTATACTGGCTTGGCCTGCCTATGAGCACTTAGTAATTTTTTGAATTGTTTAGATATGACTTTATCTTCAGGAAAAACGTTTTCCAATCATGTTCATGTAGTTCCTATGTTTGTCTTGGAAGTTAGACTCAAAAATGTTTTATATTGTCTACAGTTACTTCAAATAGAATTTCTCTTTCTCTTTCTTGCTGTTGGACTTTGCTGGTAATAAGTAGAATTGCTGATGATTTATACAGGTTTATTTTGTATCCTGCCACTTTCTTAAGTTGCTAATAATTTTCAGTAGGTTTTTAATTGATTCTTTCAGATTTTCTACGTATAAAATCATATTACCTGCAAAGAGTGACGGTTTTGTTCCTTTTTGTCTAATCTAATTTAATTTACTTTTCTTCTCTTATTGATATAGTTAATATTAATGAGCATCCTGCCTTCACCCCTTAATTAATTGGGAAGTCTTCTAGCTTAGTTCCATTATAGTTAATGCTTGCTGATTGTTTTAGACAAATATTCCCTATTATTTTTAAAATTATTATTTATGTTTTTCCCTCCTCAATTCAAATCTGAGAGCAAGATTCACTCATCCCCCCTCAACTGGCCCCTCTTCACTTCCAATTAACTGCTTTTTCGTGCCAGTTTTACGTGAGATAATTTATCCCATTCTATCTCTCCCTTTCTCCCTCTCTCAATATATTCCTTTCTCATCCCTTAATTTGATTTCATTTTTTTAGACATCATCCCTTCATATTGACCTCCGGAATATCATATTCCAAGCCCTTCGATCCCTTAAGGCTGAAGCTGCTAGACCTTGTGTTACCCTGAATGTTTTTCCACAATACTCAAATTGTTTCTTTCTGGATGCTTCACATTGTCTTCTATTACAGACAGTACGTTGTCCCAAGCTTTTGGGGCCATGTGCCGCTCTTGTCAGCGCTACTTCTACACAGCAATCTCTGCTACATCAGTGCTCCTCCTCCCACAAGAACTGCCAACCCTGACAGTGAGTCAGATCCAAGCAGGCTCTGCACTCCTGCTCTGATCCACAGCTTAATTCCTCCAAGCAGGTGGGCCTGGGGCCTGAAGTAATGGCAGCTGGAAGCAGCCCCTGAGCTGCACCACTTCTGCACCCCTGGGGCTGGGGCCAACCATGCACTCCTTTCACTCACTGTTGTAGCAGTTCCACCCACTAACTTTCTCTCTTGTCTTTGGCGTTTGCAGGTTGAGAAGTCAATGATTCAGGGACCTGTGGCTTGTTCCACCCAGCTCCCGGTCTGGTTGGTCCTGATCCAGCCAACGCTGGGCTCTGCTCTGCTAAGCTCCCAGCTCCATGCAAGAGACCTTTTCCAGTGACCATCCAGGTTTTCCTGGCATAGAACCCTGCTTTCCTCTGTTATTTTGTGGGTTCTACAGCTCTAGAATTTGTTCAGAGCCATTTTAGAGGTGTTTAGAGGGATTTGGCGGGAAGGTCATGCAAGTCACTGCTTTTCAGTGGCCATCTTGGCTCCACCCCCCTCTATTGCTTATTATTTTAAGGAACACTCCTTTTATTTCTTGTGTTCTCTAGTGTCTTTAGAAATAAGGGGTGCTTTATTTTGTTAAAAGTTTTTTCTGCACATATTGAATAATCATGTGATATTTGTTAGTGTTGTTATTGATAGGTTCAATAATACTGACAGTTTTCCAAATATTGAACCAGCCTGCATTCCTTGTATAAATCTCACCTGGTCCTAGTGTATGATCCTTGTGATACAAGGCTGTTATCACTTTGCTAATATTTTATTTAAAATTTGTGCATCAATCCCTACTATGGAAATTGGTTTATAAATTTCTTTCTCTGTTTTGGCTCTTCCTGGTTTGGATACCAGCAAAAAATTTTAATTTTATTAATCTCTGCTTTGATTTTCAGCATTTCTGATTTTGTATTTAATTGGGGATTTTTAATTTGTTCTTTTTTATTTTTTGCTGTTCTTCTTGTTGCATGCCCAATTTGTTGATCTTTTTTTTTCTGTTTTATTGATATAAGCCATTAGAGATATAAATTTTCCTCTAAGTATCTCTTTAATTGCATCCAATAAATTTTCCTTTATTGCCTCATTATTGTAATTTTCTTTAGTGGAATTATCAATTGTTCTTATGATTTGTTCTTTGACCCAATTTTTTTTAAGAATTGGATTATTTTATTTCCAATTAATTTTTAATCTCTCTTTCCACTATCTGTTATTGAATGCATTTTATTGCTTTAAGATCTGAAAAGGATGTGTTCACTATTTCTGCTTTTCTGCACTTAGGAGGGACATTTTTATGTCATAAGACATGGTCAATTTTTGTGGTTATCATTTACTGTTGAGGAAAAACAGGTATATTTCTTTCTATGCACATTCAATTTCCTGCAGATATCTATCATATCTAACTTTTCCAGAATTTTATTAACCTCCTCAACTTTTTCCTTGTTTATTTTTGTTAGATTTTTTTTTTAGTTCTGAGAGAGGAAAGTTGAGGTCCCCCAGTATTTTTCATTTTATTATCTATTTCCTTCTATAAGTCATTCAAATTCTTCAAAAATGTAGATGTTATGCCATGTGGTGCATATATGTTTATCATTGATATGACTTTATTTCTATGGTACCTTTAAGAAAAATATAATTTCCTTCTTTATAGCATTTAATTAGATCAATTTTTTTTGCTTTTGCTTTGTCTGAAATCATGATTGCTATACCGTTTTCTTTGCTTCAGTTGAAGCATAATTGATTCTGCTCTAGCCCCTTTCATTCAACCTGTTTATTTCTCTTTCCTTCAGATTTGTTTCTTGTAATACCACATTGTAGGATACTAGTTTTTAATCTATTATGCTATCCTCCATTGTTTTATGGGTGAGTTCATCCCAATCACATTTGTAGTTATGATAGGTAACTGTATATTTCCCTGTTTGCTATTGTTTGACTTGCTTGTCTCCCTCTCTTTTACACCCAATCCTTTCCTCCCTCACAAGTATTTTATTTCTGATTTCCCCCCTTCCTTCTAATAGTTCTTATACTAATGAAGTTGTCCAGTTATAAATACTATCTTGTCATACAAAATAATCAGTTTAAGCTTATGGAATTTCTTATATTTCTCTTTCTTGTATCTTTCTTTTGTACATTTTCTACATCTCCCTTGAGTCTTGTATCTGGAGGTCAAGTCTGTATTCATCTCTGCTCTTTTAATTACAAATGCTTGAAAGACCTCTATTTTGTTAAATGTACATTTTTCCCCTGAAAAGTTGTATTAAATTTTGCTGGGTAGATGATTCTTGGTTATAATACTAACTCCTTTGATTTCCAGTATAGCATATTCCAAGCCCTGCGGTTCTTTAATCTGGAAGCTACCAAATCACTTTACAAATCACTGTAGCTTCACAATATCTGAATTGTTTCTTTTCGGCTACTTGCAATACTTTCTTCTTGATATATGAAATCTGGAATTTGGCTGTGATGTTCCTAGGAGTTTTCACTTTCCAATTTGTTTCAGATGGTGATTGGTAGATTCTTTCAATTTCTATTTTGTCCTCTGGTTCTAATACAATTTTCTTTCCTAATTTCTTAAAATACATTGTACAGGCTTTTTTTTTATCATAGCTTTCAGGTAGCTCGAAAATTCTTATGTTATCTCTGCTGGATTTGTTTACTAGGTCACTTGTTTTTCGAATGAAACATTTCATATTTTCGTTCAGGTTTTTCTTTTATTTTTTTTTTATTATATCTTGATGTTCCATAGAGCCATTAGTTTCTATTTATTCAATTCTAATTTTAAGGAGTTTCTTTCTTCAGTGAACTCTTATACTTCCCTTTCCATTTGGTCAATTCTATTTTAAGGGAATTATTTTCATCAGTAAATTGTTATATATCTTTTCCCATGCTATAAACTCTTTATTCATAATTCTCTTGCACTACTCTCATTTCTTTTCCCAATTTTTCTTCTGCTTCTCTAATTTGTTTTTTAACCTTTTTTAAGCTCTTCTAGGAATTCTTTTTTGTCCTGAGCCCAAATTATATATATATATATATATATATATATATATATATATATATATATACATATATATATATATATATGTGTGTGTGTGTGTGTGTGTGTGTGTGTGTGTGTTTTTCTTTGAGGCTTCACATGTAGATATTTTGACAGTATTATCATCTTTTAAGTTTATGCTTTGATCTTCCATGTCAACATAGTAATTTCTATAATGAAGCTCTTTTTTAAACTCATTTTCCTGTGTTTCTTGTGACCTGATGTTTTTATGTGAGAGATGGGCTCTGATCCCCTACTGAAATGTTTCAAGCTTTTTGTGCTGGGGATTTGTGGGTTTTCACTGTGCTTCAGGGTTTAGCTACTTACTTTCTCTGGAGGGGAGACCTCCTTTCTGGCTTGAACTGTCGGGGGAGGGGTTGAGGACTCCCTATTGGTGTCCCCTGAGTAAGGGCTTTTGGTGCTGTTCTACCCCAGGAGCGGAACCTTGCTGTTGGGTTCCTATGGTAATGGAGTTTTTCTGGTGGCCAGCCCTGGAAGACAGATCTTGTTGCTGATCTGCCCTAGGGGTAGGGCCCTACTGCTGGGCTACTATGGAAACAAGGTCTCTCTTTTGATAGGCTCCAGGAACAGGGTTTTCTCTGTTGGCCAGCCCAGGGTTGGGGCTCCCTACTGGTCAACAATGGGGTCAATGGCTTGCTGGTGGCTTGAGCTGGGGGTGGTGTTTGCTGGGGTGGGACCTTGTTACACAGACTGTTCACTTGCCTAGTGATCTGATGGTTTGCAGGAGGGTAGGGCATCCTGGGTGGATTACCCCACACTCATAGCCCTGCTGCAGGCCTCCTGCTGTGAGGTTGGCTGCTGCTGTTCCTCTTTTGCCTCTCTCCCCTCCCCCTCCCCCAGTAAGACAGAACTTTTCTGTGGTTCTAGTAAACTGCTTCCTTGCTCCTAGACCAATTCTGGAGAGGTTTCTAGTTGTTTGGAAGGGAATTTGGAAGGGTTCCTTCCTCACTCCACCATACTGGCACTGGAAGTTCTCCTAAAACATTTTAAAAAGTTACATACAAAATTTTTAGAGAACTGCCACAAATCTGGAAGGCTAAAAGCCATTTTCCAATAGATTATTGGTTAAATATGGTAAATATAAATAATTTTTAGTTTTCTAAAAAATAAAATAATGATAAGCCACCTATAAAATAGTCTAAATCACTGCTAAACAGAGAAATGCAAATTAAAACACCTGCAAGGTATCATCTCATAGTATGTAATTGCTAAAGTGGATTAAATGTGGAAGTATTAAATGTTAAGGGTCTGTGGGGAAAAATGAATGCTAATTTGCTGCTGGTGGAGTTCTGAGTTAGAATGACCATTTTAGAAAAGAATTTAGAATTTTTTTAAGAAAAGTTGGAAAATTATTTATATCTCTGAACCACGGATCCTACCATTAGGTTCATGTCCCAGGGAGGTAATTAACAGTAACAGCAGACATAATTCTAAAAAAAAATCATACTGAGTTATTGGTGATGGGAAAAAGGCTGTATACCTTTCAATCAGAAATGATTCAACATACTGTGATCTTTGAATCAAATGAAATTTTACTGAATGATAAAAAATACAATAAATCTCAGAATCCTTGCTTGTGGTACCCATGAGTTGAAAGATTTTGTGACATATAAAACAGAAATAAAAAAAAGACTGGGGCTAATTCAGTAAGTACAAACAAAATAGTCAACAAGACATTGGACAAAAGAGCAAGATGGATGCTGAACTCTTAAGATAAAAAACTTCATTTTTAACGATCAGAGAATGGCAAAAAGAAAGCATGAAAATGTCATTGTCCTTGGTAATTATACTTGATACTTTGGAGGTGGGTTTTTTTGCTAACTTGTTCTCCTTTTTTCTACCATAAGAAAATGCAAGTAAAAAAAAACAAAATAAGAATTAAAATGATAAAATTATATCCTTTTAAAAACACTCTATTTTAGGGTATTTCAGCAATCCAGGTAGCAGCTGTTGTGGGGGTGAAAAACCAACACAAGCCCAACTACAAGTAAGCTACCAGAACTCTGCAAAAGCCCAAGTTCTTTTGATCTGCTTAGTAAGGAAAGCAACATTAAGGGGTTAAAAAGCCTATTTTAATCTGGCATACAAATACCATTCACTTAGTTCAGGGGAAAATGCCAGCACCCTGAACTTCAGAGCAGAATACAAAAAAATTACAGACAGACCAAACAATTCATAGTTACCAACATCTAGGTTCAGCCCGGGAACTCATGACAAGGGCTGGCCCAGAGTCATGTACACTACCATGGCTGTGGGTAAGAGCTCTGAAAAAGAGAAAGCCAACCCCTGGATTTACATCTTTTTCAGGGTCAAGGGTGAGTCACACATTCGAAAAATCATCAGAGAGGCAATTTAAACCCACAAGGTCTAAATGCCTCTTATCCCAAACATGCCACTCAAACCCATGTAAACTAAGCCCTCCACTGAGGCAAGGAGGTCACCAAGCACTCCCAATCTACTCAAGGAAACAAAGGCCAAACTCTTTAAGGGCAGTTGGTTGAACTGAGTGCTAAGAGCCCATTTTGATTGCCAACACACTCCACCCCTGTTCGAGGATACATAATCTAAATAGCCATGGATCCTGGAACAAAACAGAGACGTTATACATTGTGATCCAGTCACACAGGAAACTAAAACATATGATTCACAACAAAGCAAAACATCATTCAGTGCCATTCCCAAATATTTGTTTACAATTCAAATGACCACCCCTAGGTCAAAGCAAATTATTCTCTTTAGCTCATACTCATAAAGTACTTCTTGAGCACCACAGTGCCATTGCAGGCTTTTTCTAGTACCCTCAGGCATGGGCATGCTTTAGTTGGTAAAGTCCTAAAGCAAACAAACAACAAATAGGGTTCTTCTCCCCAGACTGCTGTTGCAGGCTTCCACTTAGTACCCAAAGTCCAAGCAAAGTTCTGTTGGGGTCTGTTTTCCCCATTATGTTCCAGTCCCCGGTTCCAAGCCCTGAGGGGTGACTGGGCGATAGAACCAACATGGTGGGGTCCCTGGGGGTCCAAGGCACTCCCTCCACCCACCATAAGCAAATCCACCCCTCCCTCCTGGGTCCCAAGCAGCCCAAGGGAGAGACACCAGAAAGGCTCACTTAGCCCCTTGCTTCAAAGTTTCCATCTTGCCAAAGGGCTGAATTCCAAACCCCTGGATTCCTGGTTGTCTGGCTTCAGCTGGCCTCTCCTGGCTTCCACCAGAATCTCAATTACCATGTAGGTTATTCTCCACTTTTCGCTCACCTCAAAGTTCTCTACTCCAGCTGGGGAAGGAAGGAAAAAACCACTTTGCTGCAAAATTTCCATCTTGCCCCAGAGCTGAACTCCAAGCTCCTGGGTTCCTGGTCCTCCAGGTCCTACTGGCCCCTCTTGGCTTCTGCTGTAATGCTGATGCCGGCAGCCACAACTCTCAACTTTCCAAACTTCTCATGTAGGCAGTTTTCCTTGCCACCATCTTCTGCTTCTTCTCTCTCCTCACCAGCGATTCCTGATCCTGTCAATTCTGCAGGGGAGTTATTATCCACTCCTGTTTCAAAACTTTTCATAAAATAAAATCTCAAGGCATTCACTCTTACAGCACAGTCTTCTTGAACCAGGTTTTTCAGCTCAAGCCCTTGGAAGAGGGGATTATCTCCCAACTCCCCTGCTCTGGGCCCCTGTGAAACCACTCCCAGCACTTCCTTTTTTCCTTCAAGCCTTTGTTACTCCTGGGGATACAAAGAACCATAGCCACCCCAAGTACAAAGAGCAATCCAAACACATGGAAACATTCTGCCACCCCAGTATTCCAAAACTCCATATTTTCATTTTAAAATGCAAATCCTGACCACTATGCCATTTTGTTTCAACAATCCAGCTAGCAGCTGTTGCGGGGGTGAAAGACGAACACAAACCTAGCAACAAGCATACTAACAGCATGCTGCAAAAGCTCAGGTTCTTTTGATCTGCTTTACTAAGGAAAGCAATGTTAAGGGGTTAATAATCTTACTTTAATCCAGCATACAAATACCATTCACTTATTTAAGGGGAAAATGCCAGCACCCTGAACTTCAGAGCAAAATACAAAAAAATTACAAACATCGACAGACAGACCAAATAAAATTCATAGTTACCAACATCTAAGTTCAGTCCAGGAGCTCATAACAAGGGCGGGCCCAGAGTCATGTACACCACCATGGCTGTGGGTAAGAGCTCCGAAAAAGAGAAAGCCAACCGCTGGCTTTATATCTTTTTCAGGGTCAAGGGTGAGTAACACATGTGACTCACCCACATGACCTAAAATAGTCACAAAGAGGCAACTTAAACCCACATGCTCTAAAAGCCTCTGATGTCCCAAACATGCCACTCAAACCCATGTAAACTAGGCCCTCCCCTGAGACAAGGAAGTCACCAAGGATACCCAATTTAATCCAAGAAACAAAGGCCAAACTCTTCAAGGTCACTTGGTTGAACTGAGTGCTAAGAGCCCATTTTGATTGTCAACACGGTGGGGGGGGGCAGTAATTTTGTGATTTTAGTGAAGTGATATGATATCCCTTCAGTACATTTCTTTAATAAATAATAATTCAGGGACAATTATCACATCTCACATTTGACTAGAGGTATATCGCCAAAATTAATCAATAAGGGGGGTGGAGCCAAAATGGAGGCATAGAAACTTGAGCTGTCCCCCAAATCCCTCCAAACACATGCACAAAATGACCCTAAACAAATTCTAGCGCTATAGAACTCACAGAGACGGACTGAAACAAGTCTCCATCCCAAGACAGTTGGATCGTCTCTGGGAAGGGTCTATCACACTGTGCTGGTAGTGCTGCACAGCCCCCGTGGGGCTGTGGCAGCATAGATCAGGCTAGAGCAGACCGGGTGGAGCTGGCTTAAGGGCCCTGAATCACTGAACTATGGCTGTTTAAAGCCTTCTCAACCCACAAAAGCCAAAGACAACTTAGCAGGTCAGTATGAAAACAGTTGGACTTGGGTGAGAGAAGGGAAGCATCAGGCACCAGGCCCAGAGAGACAGAGATGACTGCAGCTGTGGCAGCATAAGCAGCATCAGTAGATGCTGTAGCTCCAGGGACACAGATGGCAGTGGGAACCAAGCAGTTGATCAGAGTAAAAGGTGCAGGGGTCTCTCTGCTGGCACTAAGGCAGGATTCTCTTGCTTTTCCCTGTTTGGATCTGGGTGGCAGTCCTGATTGCCAGTCCTTGGGGGAGGAGGAGCACTGGTATGGCAGGGCTTGTGCTGGCTGCAGAGAGGGAGTCCTCCCGGGAGTTACACTGCAGAAAAGAATGTTTGCACTCACATACCAATACACAGGCCAGGAGAGGAGTATCGTACCACCTCAGAATAGAAATAGCTCTGAAAATAGCAGTGCATAACCCCTGAAGCTTGGGACAGAGCACTCTCCATTCTGGAAGCAGTCATACCCTGTCAAAGAGCTAAAAAGTCAAGTAATTGGCTGGGAAAATGAACAAGCATCAAAAAAGGACTCAGACTACAGAATCTTACTTTGGTGACAAAGAAGATCAAAGCATACAGCCAGAAGAAGTGAGCAAACTCAAAGATGCTACATGAAAATTCTCCAAGAAAAATATGAATTGGTCTCAGGGCATGGAAGAGTCAAAAAGGATTTTGAAAATCAAATAAGAGAAGCAGACGAAAAATGGGGACAAGAAATGAGAGTGATGAAAGAAAATCATGAAAAATGAGTTTATAGCTTGCTAAAGGAGACCTAAAAAGTACTGAAGAAAACAACAGCTTAAAAAAATAGACTAAGCTAAATGGCAAAAGAGCTAGAAAAAGCCAATGAGGAGAAAAATGCCTTAAGAGGCAGAATTAGCCAAATAGAAATGGAGGTCCAAAAGATCATTGAAGAAAACAATGCCTTAAAAATTATAATGGAGCAAGTAGAAGCTAGTGACTTCAGGAGAAATCAAGAAATTATATCATAGAAGCAAAAGAATGAAAATATGGAAGACAAGGTGAAATATATCTCACCGGAAAAAAACACTGACCTGGAGAAGAGATCCAGGAGAGATAATAAAAGATATTATCTGAGAGCCATGACCAAAATAAAAAAAAAAAGCTTAGACATCGTCTTTCAAGAATCTGTCAAGGAAAATTGCCCTGATATTCTAGAACCAGATGGTGAAATAGAAATTGAAGAAATCCACTGGTTGTAGAAAAAGCTCCCCAAAAGAAAGAAAATTCTTAGGAATATGGGAGCCAAATTCCAGAGTTACAGGTCAAGGAGAAAATATTGCACATAGACATAAAAACAATTTGAGTATTGTGGAAACACAATCAGGATAACACAAAATCTTGCAGCTTCTACATTAAGTGACTGAAGGGCTTGGAATATGATAAACTGGAGGTTAAAAGAGATAGGATTAAAACCAAGAATCACCTACCCAACAAAACTGAGTATAATACTTCAGGGGAAAATATGGATTTTCAAAGAAATAGAGTTCTTTCAAGTATTCTTGATGAAAAGACTAGAGCTGAATAGAAAATTTGACTTTTTAATACAAGCATCAAGAGAAGCATGAAAAGGTAAACAGGAAAGAGATTATAAGGTGTTTCAACAATTCTGCTAGCAGCTGTTGTGGGGGGGTGAAAGACCAACACAAGCCCAACAACAAAATACTGCTAGCACAGGTTCTTTTGGTCTGCTTTACTAAGGAAAGTAGCATTAAGGGGTTAACAATCCTATTTCAACCCAACATACAAATATTATTCCCCTAGTGCAGGGAAAAACACCAGCACCCTGAACTTCAGAGGAAATACAAACAAATTACATCAACAGACAGGCCTTGTCTGATTCAAATCTCAATTCATAGCTACCAGGGTTTACCAAAGTCGGAACATCCGGGTTTACAAGATGGGGAGCTCTTAACAACTGTCCAGAGTCTCTTCTAATCACATGCTCCTCTTCCAGTGAGTGGCAGCCCCAATCAAATAGCTGTGTTCTCTCTTTTTATACATTTTCAGAGGTTATCAAACGTCATCTGATTGATCAGAACTTAGGTGCCTACTATTGGCTCTTGTCTTGGCAACTCCCCTCAGGGCCTGGGCTTTTGCACCTAGTAAGGCTCAATCAAAGACACCTAATTAATTTAGCATTCTAAAACAGTAAAAAACTTAATTTCCCCCAACTTAATTTCCAATGCATAAGAGACTTACTAAAGTTTAACTGTTTACATTCCTACATGGAAAGATGATATTTGTAACTCATGAGACCTTTCTCAGTATTAGGGTAGTTGAAAGGAAAACACACACACACACACATATGTGCATATATATACACACACATATATGTACATATATATACATATACATATATATACATATACACATATATATACATCATACATATATATACACACACATTTTTACACACACACACATATATGTTGAGTATGAAAGGATGATATCTAAGAAAATAAAATTAAGAGATGAGAGAAGAATCTATTGGGAGAAGGAGAAAGGGAGAGATAGAATGGAGTAAGTTTTCCTATGTAAAAGGGGCAATAAAAAGCTGTTATAATGGAAGGGAAGAAGGGGTAGGTGAAAGGAAATGAGTGAACCTGGCTCTCATCTGATTTGGCTTAAGGAGGGAATAACATACACACTCAACTGGGTATCATACCCTACAGGAAAGTTGGGAGGAAGGGGATAAAGAGGGGGATAGTAGAAAGGAGAACAGATTGGGGGAGGATGTAGTCAAAAGCAAACACTTTCAAAAAGGGACAGGGTCAAAGGAGAAAATTGAATAAAGGAGGACAGGATAGGATGGAGGAAAATATAGTTAGTCTTTCACGACATGACTATTATGGAAGTGTTTTGCATAACAATACATGTACAACCTATATTAAATTGTTTGCCTTCTCAAGGAGGGTAGGTTGGGTGCAAAAAAAGGGAGAGAATTTGGAAATCAAAATTCTAAAAAGAAATATTTGAAAACATTCTTTTTACATGCAACTAGGAAATAAGATATATAGACAATGGTGTATAAAATCTACCTTACCCTACAAGAAAGTAAGGGGAAAGAGGATTTTTTTTGGTGGGGAGACAAGTGAGGTGATACAAAGGGAGGGCAGACCGGCAAAAGGAGTAATCAGAATACAAGCCATCTGGTGGTGTGTTGGGAGGGGTTAGACATGTGGAGAAAATGTGTAACTCAAAATCTTGTGGAAATTAATGTTGAAAACTAAAAATAATTTTAAAAATAAAAAAATCACTATTTCATAAATATTTGATGTGTGTCAATTCTCTGTGCTGAATATACTGAAAAAAGTTAATAAAATTTTGTTTGTTGTCAAGTTTTACATATTCTACTAAGAATTTACACTATAATAATATCTATTTATATTGTTTTCTTACTTCTAAGAGTTCCCAACCATTTTACAAGCATGATATCCTAAAGTTTTGCTTAATACTTGCTATTATGCCATGGTATTAATTTTCTAAGAAGTTGTTCATTCATTTCAGTTGCGTGAAATATATCATGAATCCATTTTGGGTTTTCTTGGCAAAGACGCTGGGGTGGATTGCCATTTCCTACCCCAGAAGCCAACAGGATTAAATTACTTGTCCAGTGTCACACAGCTAGTAAGTGTCTGAAGACAGAATAGAACCGAAGAAGATGAGTCTTTCAGACTCCAGGCCCAGAACTTTATGTACTGTGCAATCTAGCTCCCCTTTCTGAATCATAATTATATTAAGTGAATTGACTCCAGTCCTGTAACCAAGAATGAAAGTAAACCATAACTTTTTTTCTGTTTCTAGATTCTAAATTCAATATTGCAACAAATAATTTGTTGTGCCTCTTGAGAGACCATCGTTAGAACAGCAACAGTTGTAACAGATAGATTTCTGTGCAAGGGGCAAAAATAGCATTCAGTGTGAAATTAGAAGTTCTAGTTTCAAGTGCTGCTTTTTCAAGTGTGTTAACATGAACAAATTGTTCAACTCCTCTCTGAGTTTCATTTTCCTGATGTATATAATAAAGAAGTAATAGATGTTTTACCTTCCCTGAAAAGTTGTTATGAGGTACAAAGTGATGCAAAAGTGATTTGAATAGCTAAAAGCACTCTCTCTCTCTCTCTCTGTCTCTCTCTCTCTCTCTCACATACACACACACACACACACACACACACAAACACACACACACACACACACACACACACACACACACACCCCTCTGGTGTGAGCATGCCCATTTGAGGGCAGCTCATCCAAATATGGTGTCCACCTCATTCTTGCCCGTGGCTCCAAGATGCTGTAGCAAGTGCAGCAGCCACACCCCACTAAGTCACCTTGGCAGCAGCCCAAAGCAGTTTAAGGGTTACCAACAGTACTCAAATCTTTTGGTGCAAATATCTACTCAAAGCACATGAAGATTTCCCCAGTGGACTGGGTTGAGGAGAACAATTTTCTCCAAATACCATCTAGGTGCCTGAAGCAGGACATGTGGAGGCTTAAGAGTTTTGTTCAGCATCAAAGATACCAAGGTCATACACTGCATCTGAGGACATCATAAGTTGTATTTATTTTTTGTCCTGCCACTGGACTTCATTAACTCCAGATGACAGTATGAGGATGATGACTTTGTGCAACTCTGCTCATTAAAATCCAATGCACACTGAAGTCAAGACATAAGTCATGATGCATTGGTCGTCATCAAAAATGAAAGTCTAATAACAACAAATTTATATATATATATATGCATATATATGTATGTATGTATATGTGTACGTGTATATGTACATATGCATACACATATAAAACATATAATGTGTATATGTATGCATGTACATACACGTGTACATACATATATACACATATGAACAGGAAGGAAAGGAGGAGGAAGAAGAAGAGGATAGATGCGGAAGAGATGGACTAGATTGGAGATTCCATTGTTATAAGTATCTTCTAGATGCCTAAATTTGGTCTTTCAAACCAGATCCAAACCTTCTCTGCCCCTTAGTGCATTCAGAAAATTGCCCAGAGCGCTGAGATACAAAGTTACATTCAAATATGCAACAATTTTTTTTCCAATTCTATGTATGTTTTTTTTTATCCATGCTTTCCCATAAATTCTACATTGTATAGCTTCTTAACCTTTGAGTGTGGTGTGTGTGTGTGTGTGTGTGTGTGCATGTGTGTGTGAGATCCCTTTGCCAATATGGTGAAGCAAAGAAGCCATCCTAAAATAATATTTTAATCACATAAAATAAAATAATATGCATTCAACGCAAACAAATTATGTTGGAATACAGTTATTAAAGTAGGTAAAAAAATTCAGGGACCCCTAGTTAAGAAACTGTGGATAATATACTGATGATCTGACTCTATGCCTGCCAATATATCATAGCTACTAGCATAACAGCTAGATTATCAATTTATTTTCTTTCTCCCTTGCATATTGAGCAGATTGTTTCTTTTCTCCTTGTCACCAATCTCTTCGATGATATATTTCATAACCTCACGTCTTTATTTGTTAACATATTCACAGGATCTAAGCATAGAAAGGCATTCTCTCATCTTCTTATCTCAGCAGCAGAAGCAGCGGAAAAAATATGGATGAATGGCTTCCAAAGTGTCAGGCACTATGTTGTGCTGGGAATATGAATACAACATAAATAAATTTCCTGCCCTAAGGAGCTTACGATCTAACAAGGAAATATGACACATAAAGGGGAGCTAAAAAGGTTGAGGAGGGAGGCAGAAGATACTCACAAGAAGGTCATGGCAGTGTCAAGATTACAACTCAGAGAATGAAGACATATCTGAGCTGGGTGTTTCTCTTAAAATGACAAGTCTGAGAGGAACCAGCCAATTTTAAGAATCACCTTTAATGACTTCATGAAATCTACCTTGAAGCATAGTAGAGTTTTAGATGATTTGTTACATATGCTGTAATTATGATTCTTCAGACATTGTGGTATTCTAGGAACTAAAATCTTATAGCACCACTGGAAGAATATGGCTGGGATTTTGGTTCAGGAAAGGACCTGAGATAATCAAAAGTACTGTTTAACATTGTCTACATGACTCAGGACTTTCCCTTTCCCTTATTTATACAAATCATTATGCAATTCTATTGATTATGAAGATGATGTACCAAAGTGAAGTAGGGCTGAAGAAGCATGGCATAGCAGATGGAGATCTAGACTTGGGTCAGAAATACATGGGTTTAATTGCCAGTGTTGATATATCTTGCCTGTATGACCTTCGACAAGTCACTTAACTTAACAGTTCACTAGACTAAGCAATTCTCTTAAAGTTGGAGAGAATGTATAAATCTGCATTACTAGAGAGAATTTCCATCTCACTATCAACAAAATCACAAGTGCAATCCCGAATCATCATTGTTTAAGTAAACTTGTGTTGCAATGGTATAACCCAACGCATATCTTTTTTCCAGGACCATTGCATATTTTGCATAAACAAGTAGAAATACAAAGTTCCTTCCATGTTAGAATGTAAGGTTTCTGAGGGCAGAATGTTCTTTTTTCAGTTGTGTCTTTTTATCCCTAGTATTTAACAATACTACCTACCCCATTGTGGTTGATTTATGAATTCTTGTTCATAAATTGTACCATGTAACAAGCTTCATTTTTTTTTCTTAATTTGAAGGGCAAATTTCTTTTTGTTTTGTCCTTGCCCTTAGTATAGTATCTTAGCACAGAGTAGGCATTTTACAAATATCTGTTGACCTCTCAGAGAATAGAAGAGCAAACCAGTGGATTGAAAGAGAATTGTGCTTTTAAGTCAATGAGGGAATCTTTCCAAATTAGAACTGCCTTAAAATGAAATGACTGTGAAGAAGCAAGTTCCTCAGCTCTGAATATTTTCAGGTAGAGACTGAATGGACATTATTTTCTGGTATGTTATTAAAACATAATTCAAGATGTATGTTGTACAAATTACTAATCACCATGATCCCGAAATATCCACAATGTGATGCAATAGTAATATTTTCTTTTTCTTTGCTAGGACTCACAAGACATGCAAATCAAGATGCCTCCCTCAAGGCCAATTTTGTGGGTTGATATGGGAAAATTAAACAGGTGAGATGATAACAGAGCTCTTGGAAACTCATTCTAGAACTACACAACATAATTTTTTGAGGCCAGGGGTTCCATATTTACATGTGCATCCCCAATACCTAACATAATGTCTGACACAAAATCAGCGCATAATACATATTTATATATTGTTGATACTTGGGGCTTTTAAAAAATGTGAAACAGGACATTCTTCCAAAGTTGAATTGAAAATAAAAAAGAAAACTTTAATTTGAAACACTTTTGTTATTTCCTCTCCTAGGGGGATATGTGATGAGACCTACACCATTATCTTCCCAGTATTTCTTCACTCTGTCTCACTCCCCACCTCATACACTACTCCACCATGTGCTAACATATGTTAGGTATGTACTTTAATGGTAAAATGTCCTGAACATCTCTGATTACAGAAAGAGTAGCAGTAGTGACAGTACTCTGATAAGAATCAATTGGCCTGTCTCCAATTGGATTATTATCTTTTACTGCACTTCAAAATTCCTATAGTAATAAAATGCCCAAATTAAACTTAAAATCTCATAGTGGAAGGAAGTCCCCATTTGACAGTGACATATAGGGCAAATCTACCAGTCATTAGTGTAACGTAGAAATGGCAATTGGGAAATAATAGACCAGAGATGGGCTCACCTGAGCTGAATACATAATATCCTTTCCTCTAGCCAAGTCAAGTCAAGTCAACAAACATTAATGAAGCACTAACTAGGTGCCTGGCACTGTTCTAATGTTGAGGGATGTAAACAAACAAAACCAATTACTGCTCCCAAGGAGTTCACATTCTAATTGGTGGCAACAATATGCAAACAACTACATTTTTTTTGTACTTAAGCTTTAATTCAACCACTTTACAAAGTTGTTCAAAAATTTAAAAAAAATGGTTTTTGATACCAACAAGCCACTTTCAATTCACTAAACACAGTAGTGAACAAGGAGACTGGGTAAGGTGGACACCATTTACATTCTCTATGGTACGCACTTAATAAACTGTTCTATATATCTCATTCAATATTTTAAATAAATACTTGAGATGGATTGAGACTTCCTCAGGCTTTCTGAGTTGTCCTGAGATTTTAGATACATGGGGATGGAGGCAAAACAAGGCCTCCCTGAGTTTGAAATGTGACACACGCCTGTTTGTGACATTACCAGGAAAAGAGAGGGCCAGGCCCTTGTTGCCATGGAGAGTCCCCAAATGTCTCTTCTGCTGAAGTCTTGGTAACCCTAAGGCAAAGGCCTCTAAGATGTGGCTCAGCCTGGGAGAAAAAGATGCTGAGGTGGCGTCTGGTTTGGTTTGTATCAGTACTCAGAAGTCATAAAACAGCCCTACCTCCCAACCTGCAAAAAGTCTTATCCCTGAACAAACTCTGAATATCAGATTTTCTGAAAGATAAATTTGGACAAAAGCCTGAAACAGTTCCTTCCTTAACCCTGCCGCTTCAGTTGCCTCTGGGAAGTTGGCAGAATCCCAGGAAGGCCGAAATTGCAGGTCTCTCCCTTCCAACAAATAGATGGTCAGCAGCCCTACAATGTTGCCCCTCTATCTTTTCAAACGAATCTTAAAATGGAGGAAATCCGTAAACAATTCACCCCCTCTACTTCCCCCGCCCAACTCAATTGAAAAGTTTACAAACTAAGATTTCTTAAATCGGATACATTTTTGTACTTATCTAGAGGGGTACCTGCTCAAGCCCACCCATTAATTAAGGTAGCTGGGGTTTTATTTTGGAGATTAAAGACATTGTAAGTCTTTAATCTTCAAGAGTTAGGAAAAGGTCGCCTATGCTACCTCCACACGGAAATCAGGGACCTTCCTGTTCCTGGAGGAGCAGTCACTTGGCAGGCTGCCCTCCCTTTCTGTCTCCCGGCCGGAGACCCCGGTAAGAGTCAGTACGGTCTGGGGGCTACAGGCAGCGTCCAGGAGGATGAAGACCTCCTACAGTAAAGGCTGGCCCGGGTGGAGGATGAACTCCTTGGCCGCCTGACAGAAGGTGAACGTACTGGCGTTACCTGGGATCTCTGCCGCTGCCGCCGCCGGGAATACACAGACTGTACCAAAAGGTGGTGGCCACCCAGCGGCAGGAATCGGGGCCATGCTGGTGCCCACGAGGAGGCAGCCCGGCTGTTGGAGGAGGCCTACCTTCTCGGTCCGCTTCACGTGGACGTAGCGGGGGTCGAAGCCCACCAACCCCAAATGCGGCGCCCACGCTGGAATCCAGGGGCGCGGCCAGCCAGTCTTCTAGGCCAAAGGCCCCCGGGGCTCGAGCCCCACGCCCCGCTCCCCCTTTCCCCGCCCTGCGCTGAGATGCCCACGGCCTCCAACTCGACGGCCATGGCAGGGCTGCACAGCACTGATGCCTTGGCCCGAGCCCGCTGCCCAGCAGGCGCTGCGGGAGGTAGATGGCTGTGCAGTAAGCCCTGCCAAAAACCTCGGGGCGGTGCACAGATCCTGCCCAGGCTCTGCAGCTTCCCGCCGTAGCCCTCTCGGGCCGTGGGGCTGGTGTTGGTCAGGAAGTCCAGCAGCTCGCTCTGGGTCCGCAGCGCGGTGAGAGCCGCCGGCACCGCGGGCTCTCATCACCGCCTCACGCAGTTGCAGTCAAAGAGCCGCTTGTCCACCGTGGGATCAGAGAGGGAGGTGGAGGCCTTCATAGTCACCCGCCTCAGCATCAGCTATCAGTGCCCAGCCTGCTTGGGAAACAGAAAACAACTACTTAAAACAGTATAAATTTTAGCCAATGTCAGCGGGAAGGCACCAGCATTAAAGGGTTCAACAAATGCTTCTTACGGAATGTGGGAATCGCCCTGAGAATTGAAGGGTGACAGGAGATGGAGAAAAGGAGGGAAGATATTCCTAGCCTTGGGGACAAACAGTGAAATGGCACTGATATTGGGAGATGGGGCATCTTGTGTGAGGAAGAGGAAGGTCAATGTCACTGCCTCCTGAAGTATATTGATGGTAGAATAGTTCCAGAGGAAAGGGAGGGAAGGCAATAAACATTTAAACTGTACCTACTATGTGCCAGGCACTGTACTAAATATTTTAAAAATAGTCTCCTTTCATCTTCACAACAACCTTCTGGAAAGGTAGGAAGGAGACGAGTTGTTAAGGGCTATAAAAGTCAAGTAGATGATTAATGTTTTAACTGGAGGCAATAGGGAACCTCAATCAAGACTTTGCCAGATACCCCTAAGTAAAAAGTGAAGTGGTTATTCCATCATCTCAAGGCTCTGAAAACATGTTTTTTAAATAGTTACATTCACCCAAAGCTGTCTTTACAATTCTATTTTTTTTCATCAATAGAATAGAATAAGACACAATAGACTCATGAAATCTTAATTCTAAAAGATAACTCAAAGTCATTGGTATACTCTGAACAGGAATAATTTCTTCGAAATCACCATAGGTTGTCAGTTTGTCTCTCTTTGATAATCTCTTGTGAGGGGAAATCCACTATTTCCTAAAGCAGCTTATGAAATGTTTGGAAAACTTGGTATATTTTTTTCCCTTCTATTTTGACCAAATCTGCTTCTCTAAAAGTTCTTCTACTTGTTGCTGTTTTGGACTTTTGGATCAAGCAAAGAACTTTATTCCCTCTTTTGTATAAGTATTCACTACTTCAAAACAGCAGTCCTCTTTGAACTTTCTTTTCTCCTGGATAAAAGTCCCTTGTACCATCAATGAGTCCTCCTAATTAAAAGTCTCAACATATTTCACCATGCTGGTCATTGAAGTTCTGATGCTCTTCAGCATCTTACTTTCCTTTATAAAATGTATGGTTCAAGGCAGTTTTCAGATGAAATTAAGACTAGCTATAGTCATCAGAAAGCATTATCTGTAAAGGGGATAACCTAGATGCATTCCCAATATGATCAGTGGTGAAACAAAGATGTCCATTATCACCCCTATTATTCAATTTGGTACTAGAAATGTTAGCTTTAGCATTAAGAGAGGAAAAAGAGGGAGTGGAGCCAAGATGGCAGCTGGAAAGCAGGGACTTGCATGAGCTCCCCACCTGGTTCCTCCAAACACCTATAAAAATGGCTCTGAACAAATTCCAGAACTAATAGCAAAGGGAAGCAGGGCTCCAGCCCAGGGCAACCTGGATGGTCATGGGGCAAGGTCTATCACTCATGGAGCTGGGAGCAGAGTGGAGCAGAGCCCAACATGGGCTGTGCCTAGACCAACCAGACCGGGAGCCAGGCAGAACAGGCCCTAGCACTCTGAATCACTGAACTGTGGCAGTTGCCACACTTGTCAACCCACAAACACCAAAGACAACAGAGAAGGTTAGTGGGAAAAGCTGCAGGAGACAGAGTGAAAGGAGTTCCTGGTTCAGCAACCACCCCAGGGGCAGTGGAGGTGGTGCAGCTTCAGAACTACAGCTGCAGTGGCTTCCAGCCCCAGGCCCACCTGGTGGGAGGAATTAAGTGGTGGATCAGAGCAGGAGTGCACAGCCTGCTTAAGATCTGAGTCAGGTCTAGGTTGGTGGTCCTTGGGGGAGGTGGAGCACTGGTGTGGCAGAGTTTCCTGTGAGAAATACCTCTGAAAACAACAATGAATTCCTTCAAACTTGGAACAAAGCATTCTCTACTCTACAAGCAATCATTCCCCAACAAAAACTCAAGGCTCAAGTAAGTTGGCTGGAAACATGGCCAGGCAACAAAAACACTATCAGATTCAGACTCAGACTTAGGAATCTTCCTTTGGTGACAAAAAAGACCAAAACATACAGCCAGAGAAAGTTAACAAAGTCAAAGAGCCTATATCAAAAGCCTCCAAGAAAATCATCAGCTGGTCTCAGGCCATGGAACAGTTCAAAAAGGATATGGAAAAGCAAGTTAGAGAAGTAGAGGAAAAATTGGGAAGAAAAATGAGAGTGATGCGAGAAAACCATGAAAAACAAGTCAGTGATTTGCTAAAGGAGACCCAAAAAATGCTGAAGAAAACACACCTTAATGACTAACTCAAAAGACAAAAGAGCTCCAAAAAGCCATTGAGGAGAAGAATACCTTGAAAGGCAGAATTAGCCAAATGGAAAAGGAGGTCCAAAAGACCACTGAAGAAAATACAACCTTAAAAATGAGATTGGACCAAGTGAAAGCTAGTGACTTGATGAGAAATCAAGATATTATAAAACAGAACCAAAGGAATGAAAAAATGTAAGATAATGTGAAGTATCTCATTAGGAAAACCACTGACTTAGAAAATAGGTCCAGGAGAGATAATTTAAAAATTGTTGGACTACCTGAAAGCCATGATCAAAAAAAAAAGAGCCTAGATATCATCTTTCAAGAAATTATCAAGGAGAACTGCCCTGATATTCTAGAGCCAGAGCCTAAAACAGAAATTGAAAAAAATCACCTATCACCTCCTGTAAAAGATCTGAAAAAGAAAACTCCTAGGAATATTGTCACCAAATTCCAGAGTTCCCAGATCGAGAAAATATTGCAAGCAGCCAGAAAGAAACAATTTGAGTATTGTGGAAACACAATAATGATAACACAAAATCTAGCAGCTTCTACATTAAGGGAATGAAGGGCTTGGAATATGATATTCTGGAGGTCAATGGAACTAGGATTAAAACCAAGAATCACCTACTCAGCCAAACTGAGTATAATCCTCCAAGGCAAATATGGATTTTTAATAAAATATAGGACTTTCAAACTTTCTCAGTAGAAAAGACCAGAGCTGAATAGAAAATCTGACTTTCAAACACAAGAAACAAAAGAAGCATGAAAAGGTAAACAAGAAAGAGGGGACTTACCAAAGTTGAGCTGTTTTGTTCAAATTCCTACACGGAACGACAATGTATATATGTCATAGGGTGAGTTGAATATGACGGGATGATACCTAAAAAAAATAAAATCAAATTAAGGGATGAGAGAATACATTGAGAGAGGGAGAAAGGGAGAGACAGAATGAGACAGAAAGAAAATATCTTGCCTAAATGTGGCAAGAAATAGCAGTTCTGTTGGGAGGGAAGAGGAGGCAGGTGAGGGGGAATAAGTGAATCTTGCTCTCATCAGATTTGACCTGAGGAGGGAATAACATACACACTTAGTTGGGTATCTTATCCCACAGGAAAGAATGAGCAAGGAACTGGAGAAGATAGAAGGGAGAGCAGATAGGGGGAGGAGGTAATCAAAAGCAAACACTTTTGAAAAGGGATATGGTAAAGGGTGAAAACTGAATAAAGGGGGATAGGATAGGAAGGAGCAAAATGTAATTAGTCTTTCACATTATGAGTATTATGGAAGGGTTTTGCATGATGATACACATGTGGCCTATGTTAAATTGCTTGACTTCTTAGGGAGGGTGGGTGGGGAGGAAAAAGGGGAGAGAATTTGGAACTCAAAGTTTTAAAAGAAGTTGTTAAAAAAAAGTTTTTGCTTGCAAATAGGAAATAAGATAGACAGGCAATGGGGCATAGAAATTTATCTTGAACTACAAGAAAGTAAGAGAAAAGGGGATGGGGGGGAAGTGGGGTCACAGAAGGGAGGGCTGACTGGGAAATGGGGCAACCAAAATATATGCCACCTTGGAGTGTGTGGAAGGGCAGAAATGGGAGAAAATTTGTAATTCAAACTCTTGTGAAAATCAGTGCTGAAAAAAATATTAAATAAATTTTAAAAAATCCAAAAAAGAAAAAAAAGAAATTGATAGAATTAGAATAGGCAAAGAAGCAACTGAATAATCACTTTTTACAGATGATATGATGATTTGCTTAAAGAATCCTAGATATTCAAGTAAAAAAACTACTCAAAATAATAAACAACATTTGCAAAGTTGCTGGATATAAAACAAACCCACATAAATTCTCGTCATTCCTATATGTTAATAATAAAGCCCAACAGCAAAAGATAGAAAGAAAAATTCCATTTAAAGTTACTGTAGACAGTATAAAATATTTGGCAGTCTACCTGCAAAGACAAACTTGGGGATTACATGAAAACAATTACAAAACAGTTCTCACACAAGGTCAAATCTAATTAAATGGAATAACATCAGTTGTTCATGGTTAGGCTGAGCTAGCATAATAAAAATGACAATTTTTCCTAAATTAATTTACTTATTCAGTGGCATGCCAATCAAACTATCAACAAATTATTTCACAGAGCTGGATAAAATATTAACAAAATTCATCTGGAAGAACGAACTAGAATATCAAGGGAACTAATGAAAAGAAATGCTAGGGAAGGTGGCCATACCAGATATTAAACTGTACTATAAATCTTCAAAACGACTTGGTACTGGCTAAGAAACAGTGGTAGATCAGTGGAACAGGTTAGGCACACAAGATGCCGTAGTCACCTCTTTGTTAAACCCAAAAAATTCAGCTTCTGAACTAAGAATTCACTATTTCACAAAAACCGCTGGGAAAATTGGAAATTAGCATGGCAGAAACTGGGCATAGACCTATATCTTACACCATGCACCAAAATAAAGTGAAAATGGGTGCACAGCATGGCACAGCCAAGATGGTAGCTGGAAAGCAAGGACTTGTGTGAGCTCCCACCAGGTCCCTCCAAAAACCTATAAAGATGGCTCTGAACAAATTCTATGACTGCAGAACCCACAAAATAGCATAGGGAAGCAGGGTTCCAGCCCAGGACAGCCTATATGTGCACTGGGTGAGGTCTAGAATACACAGAGCTAGGAACAGAGGGGAGTGGAGCCTAGCGTGCGCGGTGGCAGGACCAACCATAGCAGGAGCTGGGCGGAACAGGCTATAGCTCTCTGATGCAGTGAGCTGTGACAGTTACCAGACTTCTCAACCCACAAACACAAGAGACAACAGAGAAGGTTAGTGGGAAAAGCTGCAGGAGACAGAGTGAAAGGAGCTTGCGGTTCGGCCACTACCCTGTAGGCGGCAGGGGTGGTGCAGCTACAGAACTACAGCTGCAGTGGCTTCCAGCCCCAAGCCTAGCTGGTGGGTGGAATTAAGTGGTGGATCAGAGCAGGAGTGCCCAGCCTGCTTAAGATCTGAGTCAGGTCCAGGCTGGTGGTTCTTGGGGGAGGAGGAGTGCTGGTGTGGCAGAGCTGGCTGTATAGAAATAGCTCTGAAAACAACAGTGCATCCCCTCAACCTAGGAACAAAGTACTCTTTACTCTGCAAACAGTCATACCCCAAAGAAAAACTCAAGGCTAAAGTAAGTTGGCTAGAAACATGGCCAGGCAGCAAAAAAAAAAATCAGATTCAGTCTCAGACTTTGGAATCTTTCTTTGACAAAGAAGACCAAAACGTACAATCAGAAGAAGTCAACAAAGTCAAAGAGCCTACATCAGAAGCCTCCAAGAAAAACATGAACTGGTCTCAGGCCATGGAACAGTTCAAAAAGGATTTGGAAAAGCAAGTTAGAGAAGTAGAGGAAAAATTGGGAAGAGAAACAAGAGTGATGCAAGAAAACCATGAAAAATAATTCAATGACTTGCTAAAGGAGACCCCAGAAAATACTGAAAAAAATGCTGACAAAAAAAAACCTTAAAAAATAAACTAGCTCAAATGGCAAAAGAGCTCCAAAAAGCCAATGAGAAGAAGAATGCCTTGAAAGGCAGAATTGATTAAATGGAAAAGGAGGTCCAAAAGACCACTGATGAAAATACGACCTTAAAAATGAGATTGGAGCAAGTGGAAGCTAGTGACTTTATGAGAAATCAAGTTATTAATATTTAACGTGAAATATTTCATTGGAAAAATGATTACAGCAATCTACTCTTTGATAAACCCAAAGAGGCCAGCTTCTGGGCTAAGAATTCACTATTTCACAAAAACTGCTGGAAAAATTGGAAAATGGTAGGGCAGAAACTGGGTTGATGATTTAGGAATAAAGGCTGAAACTATAAGCAATTTGAGAGAGCAAGGAATAGTTTACCTATCAGATTTATGGAAAAGAAAAGAATTCATGACCCAACGAGAGATAGAGAGCATTACAAAATTCAAAAATGGATAATTTTGATTATGTTAAATTGAAATGTTTTTGTATAAAAAAAAGCAGTGCAACAAAGATTAGGAGGGAGGCAGAAAATTGGGAGAAAATCTTGACAACTAGTGTCACTGAAAAAGGCCTCATTTCCAAAATATACAAGGAACTGAACCAAATATATAGGAATACAAGTCATTTCCCAATTGAGAAGTGGTCAAAGGATATGAACGCACAGTTTTCAGAGGAAGAAATTAAAGATAACTATAGGCATGTGAAAAAATGCTCTAAATCACTACTGATTACAGATGCAAATCAAAGCAACTCTTAGATACCATCTCTCTCCTGTCAGATTGGCTAAAATAACAAAACAGGAAAATGATAAATGCTGGAGAGGATGTGGGAAAATTGGAACATTGTTACATTGCTGCTGGAGTTGTGAACTGATCCAGCCATTTTGGAGAGCAATTTGGAACTATGCCCAAAGGGCTATAAAAATGTTCATACCCTTTGACCCAGCAATACCACTCCTAGGTTGGTATCCCAAAGAGATCACACAAGTGGGAAAAGGACCCATATGTACAAAAATATTTATAGCAGCTCTTTTTGTAGTAGCTAAGAATTGGAAATCAAAGGGATGCCCATCAATTGGGGAATGGCTGAACAAGCTGTGGTATATGAAGGTAA
>CM053625.1:317287634-317303175 GCA_028646595.1 Phalanger gymnotis
GAGCGGAGTAGAGCCAGGAGAACATTATACACAACCACAGATATATGGATTCTGTGATGACTAACCCTGACAGACTTTGTTCTTCTCAGCAACACAATATGCAGAGACAGTTGCAAGAGACTCACGATGGAGAGTGCTATCTACATCCAGAGAAGGAACTATGAAGTATGAATACAGATTGAGGCACACTTCATGTTCGCCTTTTTCTCCCCCCCTTTTCTTTCTCTCTTTTGTATTTGTTGTTGGGTTGTGTTTTTGGTTTTATTTTTGGTTCTGTTTCTTTTTTCTCATGATTCATTCCATTGGTCATAATTCTTCTCCACAACTTGATTAGTGTGTAAATTAATTCAATGGCAAGTTATACATGGAAGACATATGGGATTCCATGCCATCTTGGGGAGAGAGAGGGGCAGGGAGGGAAGAAAATCTGGAACTAAAAATTATGTAGAACTGTGTGTTGCAAACTAAAAATAAAAATTAAAAAAAAGAAAAAGAAAAACCACTGACCTGGAAAATAGATGCAGGAGAGATAATTTAAAAATTATTGGACTACCTGAAAGCCATGATCAAAAAAAGAGCCTAGATATCATCTTTCAAGAAATTATCAAAGAGAACTGCCCTGATATTCTAGAGCCAGAGAGTAAAATAGAAATTGAAAGAATCCACAGTTCACCTCCTCAAAAAGATCCCAAAATGAAAACTCCTAGGAATATTGTCGCCAAATTCCAGAGCCCCCAGATCAAGGAGAAACTAATGCAAGCAGCCAGAAAGAAACAATTTTAGTTTTGTGGAAACACAATCAGAATAACACAAGATCTAGCGGCTTCTACATTAAGGGATCAAAGGGCTTGGAATATGATATTCTGGAGGTCAATGGAGCTAGTATTAAAACCAAGAATCACCTACACAGCAATACTGAGTATCATGCTTCAAGGCCAAATATGGATTTTCAATAAAATAGAGGACTTTCAAGTTTTCTCATTGAAAAGACCAGAGCTGAATAGAAAATTTGATTTTCAAGCACAAGAATTAAGAGAAGCATGAAAAGGTAAACAAGAAAGAGAAATCACAAGGGACTTACTAAAGTTGAACTGTTTTGTTTATATTTCTACACGGAAAGATGATGTATATTAGGGTGGCTGAAGGGAATATATATATGTGTGTATATATATATATATATATACACACATATATATATATACATATATACGTACATATATAAAAAAACAAAATATGTGTATACATATATACACATATATGTATATATATGTATGTATGTATATATTTGTGTGTGTGCATGTGTGTGTGTGTATCTACAGAGGGCACAGTGTGCGTTGAATATAAAGGGATGATACCTAAAAAAATAAAATCAAATTAAGAGATGAGAGAGGACCATATTGAGAGAAGGAGAAAGGGAGAGATAGAATGGGGTAAATTACCTCACATAAAAGTGGCAAGAAAAAGCAGTTCTGTAGGAAGGTAAGAGGAGGCAGGTTAGGGGGAATGAGTGAATCTTGCTGTCATACAATTTGACCTGAGGAGGGAATAACATAAAAACTCAATTGGGTATCTTACCCCACAGTAAAGGAGGAGGAAGGAGATAAAAAAGTGGGAACAGTAAAAGGGAGGGTAGATTGGGGGAGGAGGTAATCAAAAACAAATACTTTTGAAAAGGGACAGGGTCAAGGGATAAAATTAAATAAAGGGGGATAGAGTAGGAAGGAGTTATGTTGGTAAGCATAATGGGCTACTTAGCACTTAGTTCAACAAGTGCCCTTGAAGAGTTTGGCTTTTGTTTGCTTTCAGTAATTCAGTGTATTTCATTGAGTCTTACTAAGTGCTAAGCCCCAGGCCCAAAACCCTATTAGGTGTAAAACCTATGCGGGTGTAGATTGGAAGCTATGGTGGGGCCCAAGGTGGGGCTAACTCCAGGGGGGGCCTAATTTACTTGTCTGGGACAGCAGCGGCTCTTAGACCACATGGGCTTTAGTCACCTCTTTGTGACGATTTTAGGTCACGTGGGTGAATTGCCTGTGTGACTCACCCCTGACACTGAAAAAGAAATAAAACCAGGGGTTGGCCTCCTCCTGCATGGAGAGGACGTGGGAAAATTGAAACATTTATACATTGTTGTGAAGTTGTGAACAGATGCAGCCATTTCGGAGAGCAATTTGGAACTATGCCCAACGGGTTATAAAAATGTGCATATTCTTTGACCCAACAATACCACTCCTAGGGCTGTATCCCAAAAGAGATCACATAAATGGGAAAGGGACCTGTATGTACAAAAATATTTATAGCTTCTCTTTTTGTGGTGGCAAAATTTGGAAATTAAGGGGATACCCCTCAATCGTACAATGGCTGAACAAGTTGTGGCATAGGAATGTAATGAAATGCTATTGTGCTATAAGAAATGGGGATGATACAGACTTCATAATGACCTGTAAATACCTATATGATATGATACTGAGTGAGAGGAGCAGAACCAGGAGAACATTATACATACTCACAGAAATATTGATTGTGTGATGACTAACTTTGATAGACTTGGCTCTCCTCGGGAATACAACATTCAAAAACAGCTTCAAAGGACTCATGATGGAAAAAGCAAGCTACATCCAGAGAAAGAACTGTGGAGTCTGAATGAAGATTGGGGCAAACTATTTGCTGTCTCTTTTTTTTCCTCTTTTTTTTGGTTTTGTTTCTTCTCTCTCATGATTCATTCCATTGGCCATAATTCTTCTTTGCAACTTGACTATTGTGTAAATATGTTTAATGTGAAGGTCTATGTAGGATCTATATCAGATTGCATACCATTTTGGGGGGCGTGGGGGGAGGTGAGGGAAAGGAAGAAAATTCGAAAGTCAAAAACATGTAAAACAGTGTTGTAAACTAAAAATAAAAAAATCAAATAAAAAAACTAGCTATAGTCATGTAAAAATGCTCTAAATCAGTATTGATTAGGGAGATTCTGAGGTTCAACCTCACATCTACCAGCTTGACTATTATGACAGAAAAGGAAAATGCTAAATGTTGGAGAAGATTTATGAAAGTTGGGACACTAATGCCTTGTTGGTGGATACATGAACTGAACCAACTATTCCGGAGAGCAATTTGGAACTATGCCCAAAGGGCTATAAAAATGTACATTCTCTTTTGTCCACCCATACCCCTCCTAGGTCTGTATCCCAAAGAAACAAAAACAGAGAGAAAAGGCCCCACATGCACAAAAATATTTATAGCAGCTCTTACTGTGGTGGCAAAGATTGGAAATTGAGGGGATGCCCATCATTTGGGGAATGATTGCACAAGTTGTGGTAAGTGAACATAACAGAAGACTATTGTGCTATAAGAAATGATGATCAGGCAGATTTCAGAAATATCTGGAAAGACTTACATTAACTCCTGCTCCATGAAGTAAGCAGAACCAGGAAACATCGTACACAGCAGCAGCAACATTGTGTGCTGATCAGCTTTGTAGACTTAACTCTTCTCAGAAATACAATGATCTTGGACAATTCCAAAAGACCTGTGTTGGAAAATGCTATTCATACTCACAACTGTGTAGTTTGAATGCAGATCAAAGCATACTGCTTTCACTTTTTTGTTTTTGTTCTTTCTCATGTTTTTTTCTTTTGTTCTGATTCTTCTTTCACAACATGACTAATGTGGAAATATTTTTTATATTATTGTACATGTATAACAAAAAGAAAATTTATTTTTAGACATTAGCACAGTACGGCAGATTTGTTTTGGTCATAATACTGTACAGTCTTGCAAATGTGGTCTAGATATAACTCAGACTTCCTTCTGAGTTATAGAACCTCTGATTTGTTTTTATTCATTGTATATAAAGCTGTAAGGGCAAGCAAAGTGAGACTTCTTACTTTTTTTGTCTTTTGGAGTGCTTCTCAGCATGAAGGCAATCAAGTGCCTTTGAGCGAATTTTGCCTTTTGCTAAGTAAGTCATGAGAGGTATGAAGACATGGAGATATTTGAAAGTCTCAGGAGGTGTGAAGCTCTTGGGCCCTGCAAAAGGGTATATATACTCTGAGGTAAGCATTTTTTTAAGGCTCACTCACTGGAAGAGCATTGAGTGATTTGACTGGACCAGACTCTGTGTAGCCTTTTAAGGAGTTGTGCTGCCCCCCCACCCCAGCTTCGAAAACACAGATGTTGGTGCGCCTTGGTGATGACAGTTTATGTATTGCTTAGACAGACAGCTGGAAGCCTGTTTACCAATTTGTGTTATTTTGCTGTGTATATAATGTATGCTTGTGATTTCTGTTTGTATTTACTCTGAAGTTCAGGGTGTTGACTTTTTCCCCTGAACTAAGTGAATGATATGTGTATGTTTAAGTAAAGTGAGATTGTGAACCCTTTAAAGTTTCTTTCCTTAGAAAAGAAGCTCAAAGAACCTGTGCCAGCAGCCCTCCTGTATGCTGGTGTTATTGGCTTTACACAGCCAAAGTAGCAGCAAGTAGCATTGTTGTTACAAAAACTTCATTGTGTTTTTGTCCCTGAAGACACTTTAGGGGTACGATTATTATTTTTTTTTCATTTGGGAGATTCATGAATATCCTGGTCATTTCATCGTTGTACATTAATGTTGCCAACTGATTTAGTAGGTCATTTTTTTTAATAGGCAGTATGTTATTATCTTAATGAATTTCCTCAAATGGAGAAGTTTTGTTTAGGCTGGAACTGACATTCTGTCTCCAGAAATAGTAATGGAATATATTATATGCTTAAAATACTATGGGATTTTGCACTCAGGATAATATCTCACAACTTAAATCTATCTAACTTCATGGATGGCAACCTTTTTTTTTCAGAACTACCTGTGCTAGTCATCTCTGGGATTTGGGGAACAGCACATTCCAAGTGAAAGATAGACTTTAGAAGAAGAATTAAGCTTGGATGGTCTATCCATTCATTAATCCTGAGGATTTTTATAGATGGAATTCAAAAATATCCATGGATAAGGAACACATTTTTAATTAGATTCTAGGTCTAAAATACAGCTGTGCCTGAGAATCTTAGGGCTTTAATTCTTACAAAACTATTTCTGTGATACAGAATTATTATATCATGAGGTTCATGGACTCCTTGGGAAAGAGAAAGGGTGGCTATGTGAAAAGGTGGTTTTAGGTCCTCCTAGTGAAGAATAGTGGAGAGAAGGAACAAGATTTTTTTTTAGGTTATGAGTCAGTAGAGGGAAACTGAGAGCAAGGGAGTGGTTTTTTGTTTTGATTGATTTAGCAGAAAAACAGCAACCACCAAATCTGAAGGTAGAGCTTCAGATATTTTGTTGGTATTTCTTTTCAATTTTTTTGCTATCCAAGTGTAGACATTTCCTTGAAAATCCCCTCAAAAAGAGGATGATTTTCAAGGAGGATTTTTTTCACCCATTATCAGTTTTACAGAAAATAATTTATTCCTACACTTAGTAGGCTAAATGCACATTTTCCTATTTATACTTATTGTTTTAATTTCTACTTACTAAATATAATTAAAAATAGATTTAAAATCCATTTAGTATTTACTTTAATATTTACTTAATGTTTTAATAAAATAAATAATTGAATTCTTAAATGAATATTGAGTTGATGTAATCTCAGAGATAGATAACTGATTTAGAAAATGGGCTTTAGTCAAATGAGGGAGCTTGAACCCTATACAAATGATATTAAACCCAGAAAGTCATGTAAGCCATAGTGAAACGACAACAAAGCTATATAAAATTACTTCTTTATCTAAAGTCCAGGGGCAGTCACTAGAGATGAAGGCCTGTGAGGATGTGAGGGTAAAAAAATGAAAAATGATGCAGACTCTGACCCTCAGGATCTTAGTCTTTTAAGAAAGTAATCAGTCATTCAGATTTCAAAAGGACATATGTAAAATTCTCTAGGCATTGTGCTCAAAACCTGTAATACAAAAAAGACGGGAAAATAGTCCATGCCCTCAGGGCGCTTATATTCTAATAGAGGAAACAAATAACTAGTTTGCATATACAATATATTCAGAGTACCTGGAAGGCAATTGAAGATATCATAAGCCTAGCAACTATAAGATTTGGGAAAGGCTTCCTAAAGAAAAGGAGATTTGAGCTGTGCTTGTAAGGAAGACAATGAAACTCCGAGACAAAGGTGAAGCTGCAGAAGATTCCAGGCAGGGGAATGGTCTGTGAGAATTTAAGGTTGTAAGACATATAGTGTCATCTTCAAGGAAGGTAAATTAGTCCAGTGTATCTGGATCATTGAGCGTGATGAAGGAAAATGTCCATAATGTTTTAATATGTAAGAAATGAGAAAATTCTGGAATTTTCAGGGATTAGGTAAGAATTTGTTCATTCATTCATTCAAGAAATACTTATTACATATCTGTTATATACCAGGAACTATGCAATGTAGGGGAGTTAAAAGACAAAAATGAAAATCATCCCTGTGATAAAAAAGCCTAAGTTCAATTGGACATGAAATAGAACATGTACAGAAAATTTAATAGGAAGTATAGATGAAATAATAAGGCAGTAAAAACTAGACAGAAACCAGATAGGTTTCCAAAAGAAAGTAGTACTTGAGCTAACATCTGAAGTATACCAGGAGCTGTATGAGATAAAGGTGCAAGGGGGTGCCTTCCAGTCTTTGGGCACAGCTTACTAAAAGGACTATATGGGAGGCAGTAAGCAGGTCAGTTAAAGATTGTGAAGATCCCCTCACACACATTCCTAATGGGCAATTCTCTATTTAGCCTATGCTTAACTATGGTATCAGTAACTATCCTTCTATCACTTGCTTTTCCTAAAAACCAGGAATTCTGGTGAGACATTTAGGTGGTACAGTGGATGGAGTGTAGGCCTGGAGTTGGGAGGCTGTGAGTTTAAATCTGGCCTCAGACACTTACTAGTTGTGCGACCTTGGGCAAGTCTGTTTGCCAGCTCTTAGCACAGTACTTGACAGTGTTAAGAGTTGTACAGAAACTAACTGTTATCATTTCCAAGTGTTGTTCAAATTAGACTTCATACAAGATTTTAAAAAAAAAGGTAATACTATGGGATTCCTTACTAGTTTTTTGCATCTGGGCTATGGGAAATATCTTATTTATTTAATTAAGTGTATTTTCCTTAAACTTAAGTTCTTGACTTTTTTCTTTCACTTATTTAACCCAGACATTAGTGTCGGAATCTTTTAATTAAGGTAGGAGTTCTGATGATTACCAATTAATTAATCTGACTATAATCCAGGTTTCTTGCAACAATATTCCTGCATGAAAGTGAATGGAAAGGTTTTTTGCATGAAAAGGGACTTTAGCTTAGACTCAAAGGAAGTCAGGGAAGCTAGGAGGTGGCAATAAGCAGTACCAGAATTCCAAGCATGAGGGATAGCAGGTGAAAACATTCAGAGCTGGGTGAGTCCTGTAGAAGTTAAACATGTAAGTCAGTGTTATTGGATTGTAGATTATGTTGTGGCAGAGGGGAATGTAGGATGTAAGAATGGAAAGGTAGTAAGGATCCAAGTTCCAGAGGGCTTTATAAAGTAACCAGAGCATTTTATATTGAATCTTGGAGGCAATAGGGAATTACTAGAGATGACTAAATGAAGGGGGTGACAAGGTCAGACTTAAAGAAAAGCAATTTGACACTTAATGGATGATGAACTAGATCGGGAAGAGACCTGAAATAAGGATAACAACTAGATTTCCAATAGTCCAGATATGAGGTGATGAGGGCTTGTACAAGGACAGAGGTAGCGTCAGAGGAGAAAAGGAAGGGGAAGTATAAAACATTTGATATAGATACAGGTATTGACAATTTATTGGATTGTAGGGGGTGAAAGAGAGTGAAGAGCTGAAAGATGATGTCTACGTTGGGATCCCACTGGACAGGGAGGATGGTGGTACCATTCATAGTAATAAGGGAATTAAGAAAAAAAAAGAAGGGGAGATATTTGGGGTGGGGCAATAATGAGTTCAGTTTATAGTGTATCTATATGTAAAGACAATCAGTAAGTGAAAGATCATTCCTGCCTATTGAATAGACCTCAGGTCACACCAACAAAAGGAGGCCTGATTAGAGACAGACCCACACCGTTTCACTAACTAAGTGTGAGGCCCCAGTCTAGTTAGCAAACTAGTTTGATATTTTGTGAAAGGAATGAAGCCCTCAGGGCCCTAAGGGTAGTTGCTAAGACCAGAGCCAATGGTATGTATGCTGAGTTCTAGTCAATCAGATGAAGGCTAGGACTATATAAAAAGAGAGCCTAGAACTGGGAGCAGCAGAGCAGAGAGCAGCAAGATTCAGAAGCAGAGAGCCAGCGTGGAGAGAATGCAGAGTGGAGAGTGCTGAATAAGAGAGAGTTGAAGATATCAAGGAAGTTCAAGTGAGCAGAGCTGCAGGAGAGAGTGTTGAGCATGGTTAGGATTCATGAGTGATTTTTTATAGGAAGGCCCTAGCAGGGGAAGTTACAAGTATGGTTGGTTCCTTGCTGTAGTATTTTGTTATGATTCCATTTTTACTACAGTGAGATAGGCATGCCAGTTTTGGAATATTATTACTACTATATCAAATTGGGGGCATCAGTCCTTTGAATCTGATCCTCTGGAGTCCAAATAAATGTTATACTTCCTCTGCCTTCTACCTAGAGGATTCCTTATCTGGCAATTCCAAGCCACTCTGGGATGTCCAAGGCCCTCTCTGAGGTCAGGAATTTTGCCTTACTTCTATACTGAGACACATAGAACCTTTTCTTCTCTCTTTGACTTGGGATATATGCCATTAGTGATATATCTGAGCAAAGGGTAGGATCAGCTTGATCATATCCTGGGTATAGTTCTCAATTACTTTCAGAATATCTGGACCATTTCCCAGCTCTTCTTGGGAGTGTACTACTGTACCTATTTTCCTACAGTCTCTCCAACACTTGCTATTTTATTTTGTTTTAATCTTTGTCAATTTGATGGGTTTCGGTTGGGCCCTCATTTCTTTGATTATTAGCAATTCAAACATTTTTGGAATAATTATTGATAACCTGGATTTCTCACTTTTAAAAATCCCTGTTCATATCCTTTGACTATTTATCTAAGGTGGAATGACTCTTAGTTTTAAAGTTTTGAATCTTACCCTTATATATCCTAAGAATTAGACCTTTATGAGAGAAACTCAATGCCAATTTTTTCCTGTTACTTCTCTTCTAATTTTTGCTACATTATTTTATTTTCTGTGATCAAAATTGTTCACATTATTTAATCTCAATTTGTTCTTGCAAAATTAACCATGATCAATGAATTCTTCCTCACTTGGCTTTCTAATCAATTTCTCTAAATAATTATTGCAAACTTCTTCTCAAATCAACAATTTAAGCATAATTTCCATGCCTCTTGACATACCTAATTTTTTGCATTTATTTTATTCCAGAAATAATACTGTTTTACATATCCACACATTATGGCCCTCTTTTCCCAGTCTATGTGCACGAGACAGCTATGTATCATGTATTTTAACCTTTGGATTTGTCCCCAAAATTTTAATCTCCCCCCTCCATGTTCTCTGGGTACTTGTATCCTTTATTACTCCCTATCTTGTCTTCAGTCTTTGTTTACTGGACTATGCCATGCTGCTCATGAACATGCTTAGATTTCCAAGAATTGAAAAAAAAACATCCCACCATCCTCTCAATCTATCACCCTATCAGGAAAAAATGGCATATGCCCACTTCACATAAAATGGAGGCACCCATGTGGCGGACAACAGGGACCTGCTTCTGGGAGAATCCATTTAGTGTTCCCCTATCACATAGATGAGAAAATTGTAAAAACAGAAATGAGCCCAGCCTGACTGGAACAGAGGAGCCCCATTGAAAAATAAGGACATAAGTAGAAAATAGAAATGTGGAGGATTTGACTACCAGGTAAAAAGTTTATGATCTGATCCAATATGCACTTATAAAATATCAGATACCTCAGGAATTAAAAGTTATAGCAGAGGAGTGAGTACACACACACACGTGTGTGTGTGTGACACATAATTAAAAAGTACGTCCTTTCCTGTGATGAAGCTTATAATATTTCAGTATTTGTAAATAATTTGAGTCTCGGCAGTGCTCTCCAGGGTAAATATGCAGCAGTCAGCATTGCAGAGGCTAAAAGAAAGTGCTATTTATCACACACTTACTGATCTAAGAGGTGAATAGAGGTTAAAATAAATCTGTACCTTTCAGCACATTGTAGGGCATTAGAATTCATCCCCAAAGGGGATAATATATATATATATATATATTGCTATGGACAGTCATTGTTCCAGCTCCTTAGATAATTATGAAGTAAAATTCCATCCAGCCTCAGACACAAGCTAAGGTAAAATGAAAAGAAAAAGAAAGAAACATGTATTTCCAGACACCATTGGTTGTCTGCAGTTAAGTGCATATGGGCAAGGGTCCCAGGCTATCAAAGGAGCTGGGGCTCATCAGGAACTGAAAAATGAGATACCTACTTGGTCAGACAACTGGTAAGCCATCTTAGGGGCCATAAATTCTTAATTTCTATTGACTTTTATTAATTAAGGATGTGCAGGGCCAGTTGGTCTGGTGATGGTTCCATCAAATGGGGTGAAAAGTCCTCAGTTATTGAGATCCATTTATAGAGATCACAGGACTGCACTTACCATTATAAGATCAAAGACATGAAACTAAAAGGGAACCTTGGAGTCTGCATAGGCCAAAGGGTAATCATGTAGAGAAGGAAACTGAGGCCCAGAGAAGTTACTACTATTAGTACTACTACTACTACTACTACTACTACTACTACTACTACAACAACTACTACTGCTACTACTACTGATAGCTAAGAATTATACATAGCTTTAGGGTATTCAAAGTCCTTTACATATGTTATTTCATTGGATTCCCATAAATCTAACTCTCTGCAGTCTACTGAGTTCATAGCAAGAGTGGTCATTTAACATGGAGTTTTAGGGACAGAGGTAGTGATTGACTCCTTGATTTTGTTGGAATCAGGAGCTTCTGTTGAGAAACTCCCACTAGCTATATAGGTTGGCCCTTCTTTTTCAAAGGCTTAGAGAAGTATCTCCATAATGGAGAGGTTAGGTGATTTGCCCAGTATCATAAAATCAGAAAATTCCAAGGGCGGGACTTGAATCCAGGTCTTCCTGATTAGTCTCAAAGTACCAGACTGAATTGCTTTCTAAGGGCATTACAGTTGACAACTACAAGATCTCTTCAGTTTGTAGGTCAAATAACATTGTGCCTATAAAATAGCCTGTCCATAATATTATACATCTAAAAATAGCAGATCTAAAATTTAATTAATTAAGATTTTTATATTCCAAATTCATTTCCTCCCATAAAAATTAACTTATTTCATAGCTGTCTTAAATTTATAACAATAATCAATCAGTGGACATATATTAAGCAAAAATGATGGCCCAGGCACTTTTGTAGGTGCTAGAGATGCAAACACAAGTTTAAAAAGTCTACAGTGTCTAAGAACTTATCTTCTATTGTGGGAGGCAATATATGTTAAACTGTGCACAGAATAAATATACAGTAGTTTGAATAGAGAAACTAGAATTTGGAGAAATAAATAAGGTATTATTTGTGAGAGATGAAGGAGGAGTGAATTCTAGACATAGGGGACAATGCATGCAAAGGCAAAGAAAGAGGGGGTGGAATGTTAAGCCTAAGAAATACACCCTCCAAAAAGAGAGTGTGTTTATGCTGATGCTTATGTGAGGGGGGAAATGTACAGTTAGGATGGAAAGACAGAATTAGAACCAAGTTGTGAAAGACTTAAATGGCCAACTGATGAAAACAGACTTTGTATTTCATTCCAAGAGTAATGGGGTGGGGAGATGATAGTCAAGCTTACTGAGAATTAGTGACATTGGTCAGACTTTTGCTTTCAATAATCTGTGATTTAGTATCTGTGTTTCAAATCACTCTTTTCATCCAGTTCTTAACATAGCTATCAGTGTTCTTACTGAGAGATTTGAGAATTGGTTAAGAGAAGAGACTGGAGACAAAGAGACCAATTAAAAACTATTGTAATAATCCTTGTGAGAGATGACGAGGTACTAGACTTGTAGAGTAGTGGGTAAGTAGGTAGAGAGAAAGGGACAAATGAGAAAGACACCGTGGAGATGAAAGCAACATGACTTGGGAACTGATGTGGAGAGTAAGAACAGCTGAGAAGATAAAAGTGACACCATGGTAGGAAACCTGGGTGGCTGAAAAGATTCTGGTGCCTTCCACGCAGATAGTTGAGTTTGGAAGAATTTTTGTTTTCGTTTTAGAGGGAAGGAGTTCTGTTTTGGACTATCGAGTTTAACCTATCTTTGGGTCATCTTGTAGCAATTGACCAATAGTTTGATAGAGATTTGGGACCATAGCTCAAGAGAGGGATGAGGCTGGATGTATCTATGTAAAGATGACTGTTGAGTCCATAAGGTTTGGGGAGGTAATTTAGAATATTGGAGAAGAGAAGAGGGATCAGAACAGAACTTTGAGGGGGGCATCAAATTTACAGGGAGCTATCTGTATGATGATCAACGAACTGAGAAAAGACTGTTAGGTTAAGTGGGAGGAGAATAAACAGAGAAGAGCATCTTGAAAACCCAAAGAAGAGAGATAGTCTAGGAGGAGAGGGTAGTAGTCAATATTGTCAAAAACTACCAAGAAGTCAAAAAGGATGAGAATGGAGAAAAACGATCTCAGACTTTTCTCATAGCAGATCTGTGAGGTCGGTAGTGTTAGTGTGAGTCTTCAGGAGTTTAAATGTGTCACCAAAATTCACAACTGTGTAAGTGTCATGAACAAGCTACCTCTCATGAGAAAAAAAGGCCAGAAATAAAAGTCTTGCGTTTTTCTTTTTTTTTTTAAATCATTATTTGTTCGTTTGATTCTTCTGTGGAAATCTTAAAGTCCTCCAAAAGCAGCTGCAAGAGACTGTAATCTAATCAGAAGTTATTTTGAGTAGGACAGCCATTTCTGTATAAGAACTTTAGCTAAATCGACATCAAAGTTCATAAAAAGTTTACATGTTATTTCTGGCTCCAAGTAATCAAACATACTGACATAGACTCTTGCCTGTAGTTCTGTCTCTCTGTCTCTCTCTGTCTCTCTCTGTCTCTATGTGTTGTTAAGCAAAATTGTCTCTTTAGCATGTCTTTTGTTTCTTTTGAGTGGAAGTACTTTCAGCTGTTAAGTGCTAAGCCCCAGGCCCAGGGCCCTGTCAGGTGTGAAACCTGTGTGGGTGTGGATTGGTGACTTAGGAGGGGCCAGCTCGGGAACCAATGGTCTCTGGTCCTTGAGATGGGGCTTGAGAACACCAGAAGCTCAGCTGTGAGGAAAGGGGAGCCAAGAGACAGTTTCAGCGGAAGCAGAAGCTGCTGTGGAAGCCGGAAGCTGCGGAAGCAGGCTTTCCCAAGTGCGAGCAGGAACGTGAGGCCAGTAAAAATGATTTGGCTAAATGATATCTTGTTTTTCTGTGGCCTCCTGGGTGCTCTTGTGAGATGAGCTTTCTGGGCCTGGAGTCTTTTTGTCAAGATGTTGGAATGGGGAGGCTGGTTCAAGGTTCTGCTGTGGTGGGGCCTAAATAAATTTCTTGTTGTTTTCTCCTTAGAGAAGCTCTCATACCTTGCAATTTCGGACCATTCAAACATATACATGATTATATTTGAGATCATAAATTCAGCCTTCCTACTACACTCTATCTCTGTCTCTCTCTGTCTCTGTCTCTCTGTCTCTTTCTTTCTCTCTGTCTCTCTGTCTCTGTCTCTGTCTCTGTCTCTCTCTCTCTCTCTCTCTGTCTTTCTCTTTCTCTTTCTCTCCTCTCAGCTAGGTGATACGAGAGGCTTGTCAATCAATCATATTACAATAATAATTATTGAAATGTATATAATGCCTTAAGATTTTTTTATAAATTAGCATACAAATATCATTTGATCCTTATGATAATCGTTTGAGGTATTTTTTTTTATCAGTTTTCTCTTTTTACAAGTGATGAAACTGAAGCTGGGAGATCTTGAGTGACTTATCCACCATAACACAATTATTAAACATCTAAAGTGAGATTAGATAAAAATCATATACCGTTTAGTACACTGCCTTGCACATTGGAAGAGCTAAATAAATGTTAGCTATAATTTTGTTTGTTTGTTTGTTTGTTTTTTGGAAGGGGGAAGGCAGGGCGATTGGGCTAAAGTCACTTGCCCAAGGTCACACAGCTACCAAATATGTCAAGTGTCTGAGGCCGGATTTGAACTCAGGTCCTCCTGACTCCAGGGCTGGTGCTCTACTCACTGCGCTCCCTAGCTGTCCCAGCTGTTATTGTTATTAGAGTACAGAGTAGCAGTTGGCACTAAAGGTCATACTTCAGGCATGGATTATAGTTGAGAAAGAGTACTAGTTTGAAAAGCAGTTTATTAGCAAATTTATTACCAATAATATTTGCTACTCAATGATGGAGGTGGTGAAAAGTGTTAGTAATCAAGGATACAGCCTTTTCCATAAGGGAAAGAATTAAAAGCCAGGACAAAACCAAGTTATTCCCTTCACCTTATTAAAAAAAAACACTAGATAGTTTAAGAGTACTTAGGAATGAGACCTATGATATGGAAAATACAGCTTAACCACAATGTCTGGTGGTGGTCAGCAGAGACTATCACCTGATGGGAAGCAGGGTTATCAGAAAGCAGGATGATGGCATCTAGACAGATTATAGAACATACACTAAGTACTTGACATATGCCAGGAATTATGCTAAATATCAGAGATACAAATACAAGAAAATAAGATATTCCCTATATTGAAGAATCTTGTGTTATGATAGGAGAAGAGAATACATAGAAGGGAACTAGAAAGGGGGAAAAGGGGAAGGAGAGTATTTGCATACCAACATGGAGAAAAAAAAATCTGATGGTGAAAAGAGGTTGATGTTGGACTTCCTGACGATAATCTACAAGCTCTCCTGCCAACATTTGCTTATTAAGACCTGGCAGTGGGGGGCGGAGCCAAGATGGCGACTGGAAAGCAGTAACTGGCGTGAGCTCCCCACCAAGTCCCTCCAAAAACCTATAAAAAAATGGCTCTGAACCAATTCTAGAACTGCAGAACCCACAAAGTGGCAGAGGGAAGCAGGGCTCCAGCCCAGGACAGCCTGGATGGTCTCGGGGTAAGGTCTGTCCCGAATGGAACTCCCAGTCCCCAGCTGAGGGGAGCAGAGCTGAGCCAAGCAGAGCCCAGTGCTCGAGGCGTGGCGCGGCAGACCGCGGACCGACGAGACCAGGAGTGGAGTGGAGAGTGCCCTAGCATGCTGAATTACTGAGCTGTGGCATGTACCAGACCTCAAAACCCACCAACAGCAAAGACAACACAGAAGGTTAGTGGGAAAAGCTGCGGGACGGGACGGAGTTTGCGGTTCGCCAACCACCCCTGAGGCAACGGAGGCGGGGCAGCTTTAGAAATTCAGCTGCACTTGCTTCTGGCCCCAGGCACACCTGGTGGGAGGAATTAAGTGGCTGATCAGA
>CM053625.1:317303675-317340978 GCA_028646595.1 Phalanger gymnotis
GAACAGGGCAACCAGAGTGTATGCCATCTTGGAGTGGGGGGGTGGAAATGGGGAGAAAATGTGTAATTCAAACGCCTGTGAAAATCAATGCTGAAAACTAAACATATTAAAAATAAATTAAAATAAAACAAAAGACCTGTCAGTGAACTTGACCACTAGTGGGTTGTTGTAACTTGAATTTTGTGTTTTTATTTGGAAAATAATGTAATTATTATGAATTTAATTCTGTTACACAGCAGATGAAACATGTATCAATGTTTTTTTTTCAAAATTTTCTTCTCTTCTTTCATTATGTTTCTACCACCCACCTTATTCTTATGCCAAGCACCCAACTGCACCCAAGGACACTACTACAACCCCACACCCCCAATTCCCTACACCCAATCATTCCAGCACTCCTGGGAGTGGTATTCACCACTGTGGTAACCCCTGAATAAAAACACCAGAAATTTTGTAGCTCATAAGACATTTTTTTGCCCCATACATAGTGTGCTATGCCAAATATGATCCCCACAGGATTCTTAAGCAGATTCACTCTTCTCTCTCTCTCTCTCTCTCTCTCTCTCTCTCTCTCTCTCTCTCTCTGTGTGTGTGTGCATGTGCATCTGTTGGAGAGTGAGCTCATGGTATATGGGGAATACATTCCATTGTTATTTAGTTATATTTTTACTTTATTAAATGATTTTTGAAATAATTGTGTTCTTTGACTATTAAACCTGATTATATCAATAGTGCCTTATGAGCTATGAACTGGAGAGTATTCTGGCCTACAAAGAATATACAACTTGAGGTAGTTGACTGGGAGAAGGAAGGCAAGTGTTATGAAAAGAAAGAGAGAAGAGCTGTGGAGGATCAGCTTTGTGTATATTTCAGGAGCTGGGGTTGGGAAATGCTGATTTTGAGGAGCCAATGAAATATTCTGGTGAACATTCACTGTAGACAATTTCAGATTCATATTTGGAGTTCAAAAGAAAGGTGATGATTAGAAATATGCCTTTCATTGTCTCCAGCATAGAAGTGACAGTTAAAGACAGAAGAATGAATGAGATTTCTCAGGGAGAAGGTATAGCATGAGAAAAGATGAAAGACAATGATAAATTGCTGGGAAATACTCCAGAAATAGTTGAGAATGGAATAAGGCAAGTGAAGAAGATGGGGAAGAAGTGTTTAACACAGAAAGAGACTAAGAAGACAGGTTGTTTCTGAAGTCAAGGGAAGGGAGAATATCCAGTAGGAAATGAGAAGTCAAATAATGTGTTATTTTAATCTAAATTGTATTGATATATTCTGTTTCTTACAGCACTATATTATCCCACGTATCTTTCCCCTTCTCTCTCCCAGAGATCCATCCCTCTTGACAAATAGTGGGTTTTAGGGAGGAAAAAATTTTTGCACAACTGATGAATACCCTGAAAAATACTGAAAAGATGTGCAAAGTTTTAACGCCTGTGTGCCGACTTCTTATTTCGATGAAGTGGTAGGTTAGGGGCATCCCATATGTATTCATTTGAGTCCCACTTGATTTTTATTTTTTATTACTTTTTGGTACTTTGTTACTTTTACTTTTGATTTTCAATGCATCATTTTTATTTATCTTGTTATTACTGTATATATTCTTTTCTTTGCTCTGCTTACTTCACTCTGCACCAGTTTATATAGACCCTTTCAATATTTGTTTTTTTATTATTAAATCTTATTTTTAATTTATGATATAAAACAAGAATTTCTATATTCATCACACAAATCATGTCATTCAGCATAGTAAAATCATGTTCAATAATTTATTTATCAATTCCCTGAGTATCTATTTGTTTTCAATTCTTGTCTATCAAAAATAGTGCTACTATCAATGCTTTGGAGCAATTTTTCCTTAGCGATGGCTTCTTTGGAGTATAACCTCAGTAATGGACTCTCTGGTTCAAGGGGTATGGGAATTTTAGTCCCAATATTTACATAATAACATTGTTTTCCAATATGTTTGTGCCTTTTCATATCTTCACTAACAATATATTACAGTGCCTCTCTTTCCACAACTCTAAAATTGTTACATTTTCTTTTGCCAATATGCAGGGTGTGAGGTGAAACTTCAGAGTAGTTTTATTTGCATTTATCTCGATAGTAATTTAGAATATTTTTCATGTAATTGTGAATACAGTTGTAAGAAATGTTTATATCCTTTGGTGATTCTTATATTAGAAAATGTCTGTCATTCATATGTATTTATGATTGTTTACTAAATCTTGTACGTCAAAGTATTATCAGAGAAATTTGATACAATGATATTTTCCACTTACATTCACTCATTTTCTTTTTTTGTCCTAGATGCATTAATGTTGTCTGTGGAAAACATTTCAGTGTAAAGTTCTTTCTTCTTCTGTAGATAATCGTGTTTCTTCGGTTTATTTTTTTTTAAAGGTGGTCACATTCCCGCTAGCTCTCTTTCCTTTATTCTTGACATGCTCTTTTTATTTGATATTCCCCTTTCCTCTCTTGCCTTCATCTACTCCTATTCATTAGTTTGCATATTTCATCTTTGTGTACACATTTCTTAAAAAAATCTCTTATTCTCTTTATTATTCATCTTTTCTCTTTGTTTACTCTAGAATCTGATTCTCTTTTTCATTACATCTTTATCTGATTTCTCTTTTCTCTGCATTCTTCATGCATTCAAGGCTTCCGAGGACCATCTTAGGCTCTCTCTTTTAGGCACTTTCTGGCACTGCCCATGGGGTTTGCCTCACAGATTCTGCTTACTTCCAAACAATATCAATTATTGCAAATTTCAGGTATCAAAGGGATACTGATCCATAGCAGGGGCCCTCTTCCGCCACATCTCTCTTTATGCAGTCTGACACTGATCTATATCACCTTCTGTTGATCTTTTTTTTCACACTTTTTTTGCCTGCAAATTATTTCTGTTTCCATGCTTTCCAACTCCTCCAGTTGGCAGTTGTTGCCAGGGATTCCAACTACCCCACTCTGAGGAAAAATAGAATTTTCAAGTATCAAATTCCTCAATCATCAAGCAGTGCAACATCCTCGTATCTCTTCCCAGTCATCTCTCTTTTTCCATAGGAACTGTCCATTAGTGAAACCCCTCCAACCTCCAAAGAAAGGTCTTCCTGTACCTCTCTTTTCTTTTTTTTTGCAGAGGGAGGACAGAGAAATTGGGGTTAAGTGACTTGCCCAAGGTCACACAGCTAGTAAGTGTGTCAAGTGTCTGAGGCTGGATTTGAATTCGGATGCTCTGCACTCCAGGGCCGGTGCTCTACTCATTGCGCCATCTAGCTGCCCCTGTACCTCTCTTTTCAAACTTTCACCCGTCTTTCTCCCCATTTTCTGATAGACTCTTCTCTTTTTGAAATCACAGAAGTCATTTTCTACTCATTTCTAGCCCTTGATATGGTCCCGGCACATCATACACTCCTTTCCGTCCCTCTGTTCTACCCTCCCTTTCATGTACCTTTCTATGCCATAATGTAGCCTCTGTCAAAAACCAACAAAAATTTATTTGCCTATAGGCAGGATGTCATCAGGTTCTTTCTATAATGCCCGCTTTCCACCTTTTCACTGTTATGTCCAATGTTTTTGCACTTTCACCCGATCTCCGTGTGCACATTTAGAAAGATGTCTGTTACTGGTCTCTGGGTTGTCACTCTGTTACTATTCTTGCCTGCTATATGTATTCATGCGTCCCGAATTTCTGTCGTTTTGAGTGTCTGAGAGACAAATCATCTCTTTATTTCTGATTTTCCATCTAAAAATATTTAAAACATTGTTCTTGAACATCCATTGTTTTTATCCTGTAAGTTTAAGCTTAGATTTGCAGATAGTTTTCCTGGCCTGCATCCTAAACTTTCTTTGGAACACGTTACTCCAGCCTCTCCTATTTTTTTTTCTCAGTGGACAAGGAGTAGTAATGTGTTATTCACGTGTCTTTTCCTTTGTAGGTAAAGGTGATTCTCCTGATGCCTTGTGGAATTTGTCTTTCCTGAATTGAATATTTAAATTTAGCTACCGTGTGTCTTGGCGTTTTCAACTTTGTTAATTTGTTTTCTGAGGGTGATCTGTGAATTATTGCATTTAGGATTTTATTTTCTGTGTAAGAAGCTTGAGGAGGTTCTCTTATTTCCTCCATCATGATTTTAAAGTTTTGTTGTTCTTGTTTTGTTGTGTTGTGTTGTGTTCTTCTGGGAGACCTATGATCGTTGGGTTATTCCCATGCAGCCTATGTTATGTGTTGTGCTTGCATAGTGAACATATTTTCTTTTAATGCTATTATTATTATTATTATTGATTCTCTTCTTCTAATTCATTCTTCATTTTCCTATATTTGCATCCACAAAACATTAGTGCCTCTTTTGTTTGCTTGGTAATTTTAGCCATTTCAGATTCAAGTTTGTTTTTATTTTCTTCTAGTATCTTCATTATTTTTGCTCTAAAGAATATACATAAGCCATATTTCCTCCCGTTACTGTTTTTTTCTGTTAATTTATTTCTTTATGTTCATAGTCTTCAAATTTCTTTTTCTGAAACCATTGTTATTTTCAGTCATTTTTTGGCCCTTATTTTCAGTATCACTCAATTCCTTCCTCAATTATTCCTTCCCCAATGGTCCCAACTCACAAATTAGGGAATGTGAATGCCAAGCAGTCTCTTATGTTCCTTGGGAGTTGTTTTCCCCCTAATTGGCACCCCTACCAAGTTTGATTAAGGGTAAGGTGTTCCTTGCACATCTGGGCTGGCTCTATAGCAGGTGCAATGTCTCATCTGGCAGATTAACCTGTTGTTGAGCTAGGTCAAGCAGGTCACTCAAATACTTTTTCCTGATATCTCGTCAGACTAGGCTCCTACTAAAGCTGACACCTATTTTTTGTGAAAGGCTGCTTTGATGATTTGACATATTTCCTGATCTACCTTCTCTCCTTTGCATTCTCCTCTTAAAAGGTTCATTCAACCATAATCATGAATTTAAACAAAGGGAGAGAAAATAAATATAGGTCCCTTGCATTCAGGGATACATGACAGCAAGGGGGAAGATTACGTCTGCTGTCCTTTTCCAATATGGCCACTCAGAGCAGTCTTCTACACTCAGGAAAAACCAATGAAGAAATTAAAAGATTGTTTGCTAATTGTTGTTGCTGTCATGTAACCTCAATTTTAGCTCTTTAGTCATTATAACTCTTCTTCACCATAGAAGTAATATCTCATTCACACATGGCCTGTCAGGAAGTTAAGAAAAACAGGCTCATCAGGAAAGGAATATTAGCCATGCTAGGTATAACCAACCTTGAAGAAGCTTTGTCCATCCTCTAAAGACTTATGTGTTCAAAAATGTATAGAAATGCATATATATGTATGTGTATGCAATACATATATATGCATTATATTGCAGCTTTAAAATAATATGTATATAAAATATGCATATGATTAAGTAGCTGTACATCCATGTATTTATATATTTGTGTGCATGGACATGCATGGTTGTATCCAAATGACTTTTATGCTTTCTATTCATGTCTTTGTAAATATGTGCTTTAATACATACTTTCATGTATGATTGCATTTTCACAACAAGATCAACTGCTACATCGGGGAAAGTTATTAAATACAATCCACAAATATATAAAAAAGAGTGTTTTCTTGTTTTTTGCCATTTTTAAAGGAGAAAAAGAAATCATTCAATCCATCCATTTGTGCTGTTTTATAAGAAGATAAGTGTGGGTATCTGCATTTGATCATTCTGTACAGTTTGTAAGACCAACATGAATTCATAGAAAGGAGATTCATTTCAAATGGAAATTAGTCAAGGAAGAGATAATGGAACAGATGGAAATTTAAAGGATACATAGTCATTGTAATGAATCTAAGAAGTGATCAGGATGAATAATCTTGCAATGGTCCATGCCTTAGTGTTGGACTGAATGATTCCTGAGGCACAAAGCCCACAATTGTCACTCATTCCTCCAAAATCATGAACTGCAGACCCCCACTGATCAGAAAGTTTGATGGTGAGAATTTGCATGTTAAGGGTCACTTAGGGACTAAAATTTTTCTGGAGGCAGTCACCTGGCACAAAGTTATAAAAATTAGTTGAATGATGACAACTTAGAAGACCTAATGATCTGATCTAAATGGAAAATAAGCTCAAACTTAGAGAAGACCCATTCCCAGGATGTGCTGGTTTTTAACAATTCATTTTTCATGCAACATTGACTTTCTAGGATGAAGTTAAACCAAAAAAAAAAACACTCAGGGTTACAACAGTTCTGCAACTTGCCAAATTACCCACAGCATGAAAAGAGTATACCAATGTTCATTTTGGTATGTCCTTAATGAAGAGAAAAATCTATGACCATACGGCTTTGGAATGGCCCTAGTCCAATTACTCCTGGAAGGAAATTACAAGTACGCTTAGGGGCATCATTAAAAATGATATTTCCTTAACCTAATCGCACAGAATTCCACTTTGTGGAAGTTATTTTGACATTTATAGACCCGGGAGAAAGTATTGAATGTGGGTTTGATGGGAGTGGTTAGAAAGGCAAAACTTCAGACAGGGAGAAATCTAGCTTTTGAAGTTGTAAACCTCTTTTGATTTCAACAGACATGGAATATTTAAAGAAAATGATACATTTTGCTTTAAAAAAGTCCAGAAAATCCCTACCCTGAATAAAACATTCTGCAGAATGAAGGAAAATTGACAATGAATAGATGCTTAAAAATTGATTACCAATGTGAGTAATTTCAGGAACCCAATCTCTTGGCTGCTAGTGTGAAATTAATTTTGTGTTGCTCCTTATAAAATCAAATCAATTTAATGATTAGTGAGACTTTCAATGAACTGTAATTTATTGGTTAGAACAACTCAAGGCAACCCATTTGATTTGCATCAGTCGTGATGTGATCACTCTCCAGTAAACAATAGTTATTCCATGTTCTTAGAGATATCTTCCTGACAGCTATTTCCTCTGCTGTTTTGTCATTCACAGAACTGTACCTTTTTCTTTAAAAAATACTTAGTTTCACTATTATGTAAGATTTTAAGGAAACGGGGCAAAAGAAGATGGGTTAAATATTCTGGTCAAAGAGGATTGCAAAATCAAAGGCTTACAAACTGTAAGATTCCATCACATCCTTAACACTGATGGCAAGATTTTTTTTTGTTGCATTTTGTTTTCTCAGTTGACCTCTTCTTTATTATGCTTGTTGTGTTATATACATCAATCGAAGGAACAATATTCTATAATATTAGCAAGGTATTTGGAAACCAAACGATCGTGTGTTTTAAATACTGTAATCAAGACATCATATCATGTGCTAGAGACAACCAGAGAAATTTAAAGTTTTTTATCATAATTATGACATGGTCCAATTACAGTGTTAGGATTATCAATTTTGTAGAAATGGAAAGTAGGGATTGTGGAGTGAAGAGATTTAAGAAAGAGGCAAATTAGATGGATATTGAAATAGTCTTGATCAGATATGATAAAGGCTTGAGGTAGAGAGTAGAAATAAGATGACAGATAGGAAACTTTTAGCTATAGAATTCTCATGTTCTAGCAAATGATTTAATATACATGAACTATAATCAAGAAAGTAAAGTCAACAGAGGCAGGATGAGATTTTTTCAAGTTCCTTTTTGGGGGGCAGGAATGACAACTACAACAAGAATGAAGATTCATTGAATACTAATATGTGACATATAGTCAATATAAAGGAGATATAAGTATATCTGAGATATAAATAACAACAACAAAAATAGTCCATGATATTTTGTGTAGAACATGTATGAAGAATTTATGAGATAGAAAATAACTTTGAAGGATATAGATGTATGATTTGGAAGAAATGAAAGGAAATGAACAGAGTAAGCATTTATATAGCACCTTCTATGTGTCAGGCATTTTTTATATTTTGTAATTAATTGTCAATACACATTTTTAATTTATGTATCTTTCAGGTACTGTACTTTACATATATTGTCTCATTTCATCTTCAAAACTTAAAAAAAACTTGATGGAAAAGAGGGAAACAAATTAAGTGACTTACCAGGGTAGCAAAGATAGTGTCTGGGAACAGATATGAACTCTAGTCTTCCTGATTGCAGGGCCAACAATCTATCCTTTGCACAAACATCACTGACCATAGAAATAAAGTCTTAGAAATCAGATTCATTTATTTTGTTCCAATCTTGAGTACTTTACTTTTACTATAATAAAAATAACCATAGCTAATATTTACATAGTACTTTAATTTTCATAAAACACTTTGTACACATTACCTTATTTGATCCTCATGACAACTCTGATGTTATCCCTATTTTAGTAGTGGAGAACCTGAAGCATGATTTGGAAAACTTTGGTATTCCTGCCTCCAAGTTCAATTTTATATCGGTTACAAAACGTTTCCTCCAATAGTAGGTGTTTAATCAAAGATATATATTTCAATTGAATATAATTAATGCATAGTCAGATGTGTTAACATAAAAAAAAGCAGCATATATTTGCCAAATAACCAAAACACCAACCTCACAAAGTTTTGTGTGGAATTTTTTCCTTTGTTGTTGTGGTTGCTGGTTAATAGATTTCTATTGATTTCTTATTTAAACCTCAACTACATTTCCTCCTAAAACTCTGCTTCTCCTGACTTCCAGAAAGCTATCCCTTGTAAAAACATGAATCCTAAAAATGAAAGAATTAAGAGAATAATCCATTAAAACTATTCAACAAAAATATGATGTAACTATTACATACAATGTTCCATACCTATCATCCCCAAATTTTTAAAGGGAGCAAAAGATTTCTCATATTCTTTTGGAGCTAACCTTGTTGTAAACAACTCTGCAATACTTCATTTCATTTTTGCTGATTTTTTTTAAACTCACATTTTACAGGCATTGTGTGTATTTTTTTTCTAGACTTGTTAATTTTAATTTTGCATGTTTATTCAAGTTTCCTGCCACCTCTCTATGCTTCTCTGTATTTGTCATGTTTGTCATTTCTTATAGCACACTAATATTCAATTTTATTTAGGCATCATGGTTTCTTTAGTCATTTTCCATTTGATGGACATGTATTTTTTTCCTGTTCTTTTCCAAATCCACAAAGTGCTGTTATATGAAAACTTGAAACTATATCAAAATTTTGTTTTTTGCTGAGTTTCTCCATGGGTTATATATCCAGCAGTGGGATGTTTGGATCAAAGAGTATGGATGTTTTAGATAAGTATTGGCATAAAATCCAATTAGGGGAATACAATTTTTAAGTCTGGAACTGCTACATAAATGGGAACTAATCAACAATAGGCACACCAAAATCATAATAAGGAGAAAGTAAATACAGTGTACATATGAAGTAGTATCAAATAATGCTAATCCAGAGAAAACAATAGCAATAATGTTTTTTTTTTTGAAGGAGTGATTTGGGAGTTTATTTTTTTTATAAATTAATTTATTTTTAGTTTTCAACATACACTTCCATAAGTTTTAAATTTTCTCGGCCTCCCTCCCCTCCCCCTTTCCCAAGATGGAAGGCAATCTGATATAGGCTCCACATAGTCATTCTTATTAAACATATTTTCACATTAGTCATGAATAATAAGTTTTAAAACAAGGTCTCAGCAAGGAGATGGCCCCTGACCTGTCCTTTGAACAAACAATTAAATCAACTAAAACACAATGATCTTCCTTCAATATAATATTAAGTTTCAGAGCACTTCTGCACTTCCTAGCAGAAAATGTCAAAACCTGGATGTTTTTCAATTTTTAATACTCCTTTATGGAAAATTTCTCTGTGTCTTCCATAGTATTCAATTAGATCAGACTTGTGTAGTATTTAATTGACCAAAGATTTTGCTTCAATAAAGTTGCTTTACCTTGATAAATATCATCATATATGGAAGGACAATGTACAGCTAGATTTAATGATGAGAAAATGGGGAATCTTAAAAGATTATCATTGCTTCTGTTAACTCTTCATTCATTACCTTCCATTTCCAATCCATTGCCAAGGCCTGTCCATTCTGCCTTACAATATTTTTCATAACCTTCTCCTTCTGTCCTTGAAAACAGAACCTACCTCAGTTCAGATACCTGTGTCCTCTCACTTGTACTATTGCTGTAACTTCCTTATTTATTTCCCTTCTTGTTGTTTCCTCCTTCACCAATGAAGCTTCTACAGAACAGTACAATTGATATTGCTAAACACAAGTCTTAAATCCCTTTGATGTTGAAAATACTTCACACTCTAAGTAAGCCTATTTTTTCCATCTAATTTCTTAGTTTCCCTCCCTCAAACACTTCAGGTTCCAGTGAAACAGACAAACTTCTTTTCCATTTCCTGTACACTAGATTCCTTCTCCTATCATTTGCATAGACTAAATCCTTTGTTCTGGTGCTGGCCCTTCTCACTTCTTCTTGGAAACCAAAGGCCCCTTCAAATGACACCTTCTACAAATGACCTCCATTCAAATGACAACTTCTACAAGATTCCATTCCTGATATACCCCTTTTTAGTCATTCAAAAGATTAGTTTGTTTTTGTTGTGTAAATATTTTCCATCAATCCCTCCTCATGTGTCATTTCTCGCCAGTAGAATATAAGCTCCCTCCTCAGATCACTGCCTTGTTGTCACAGAGAGGCTTGTCTAACTCAATGAACCTATGAACTTTGCTATGTAAGATTATCCGAGATGGACGAGTCAAAGTAGGGAGTTCTGACAAAAGGTTATCAAATTGAGAAGTGGCAAACCACTTCATTATCTTTGCCAAGAAAATCCTATGGATAGCACGAAAATGATAAAAGAGATTCCATCTCTCAGGTGGGAAGGTTACACACTAGGGTGTGAAAGCAGAGGATAGGTAAAAATGGTTCTAGTACTAATGAAGTGACTAGGCCAAGCTGAAAGAAAGGTCAGCAGCAGATGCATTTGATGATGAAAGGAAAGTCCAATGCTACAAAGTTCAATATTGCACAGCAATGGAATGTAAAATCTTTGAGACAAGCTGGATTTGGTGACAAAGAGAAGAAGAAGAAGAAGAAGAAGAAGAAGAAGAAGAAGAAGAAGAAGAAGAAGAAGAAGAAGAAGAAAAAGAAGAAGAAGAAAGAGAGAGAGGAATTTATTAATTGACATTTTGGGTATCAGTGAACTTAAATGGATAGGAATTGATGAATGTAACTCAAATTACCACGTCATACACTACTGTGAGCAAGAATCCATTAGAAGAAATAAAGTAGCCACAATACTCAATAAATGGGTGAGCAAAGCAGTATTGAGGCACAATCTCAAAAGTGACAAAATGATATCTATTCAAATCCAAAGCAAACCTTTCAACATCATAGCAAGCACAAGTCCATGTTCCAACCACTAGTGCCAAAGAGACCAAGGTTGATAAGTTCTATGAAGACCAACACCATCTTCTAAAAATACTCCCCCCCCAAAAAAAAAAGATGCTCATATTCATCATAGGGGATGATTCATCTCAAGGGGATAGAATGCTGAAATAGGAAATCAAAAGATGGTACAATAAGAGCCAAGTTTGGTATTAGAATTTGGAATGAAAAATAAAGCAGAACAGAGATTAATAGAGTTTTGTTATGTTAACTCTCTGGGCATAAAAAACACTCTTTTTCAACAACCCAAAAGATGACTCTACACATGAACATCACCTGATGATCACTATTGAAATCAGACTGATTACCTGCTTTTCAGCCAAAGGTGGAGAAACTCTATATTGTCTGTTCAAACAAGACCCCACACTGACTGTGGATATGATCTTGAGCATCTTATTGAAAAATTCAGACTAAAATTGAAGAAAGTAGGGGAAACCATTTGACTATATATATTTGAACTACATAACATCTCTTTTTAATATGAAGTGGAGGTGATGAATAGGTCTAAGGGATTATATCTGAGAGACAGAATACCTGAAGAACCATAGAGGTCCACAACATTGTATAGGAGGCAGCAATAAAACCATCCCCAAGAAAAAAAAAAGGAGCAAAAAAGAAAAATAGCACTCTGATGAGACTTTTTACATAGTTTGGAGAATAAGAAAAACAAAGGGGTAAGGAAGAAGGGCAAGATATTTAAAATCAAATGCAGTATCCCAAAGAATAGCAAGGAGAGTACAGTAGTGTGTTGTTTGTACAACACATTGTATTGTGGTTTGAGTTTATTATAATAAACAAGTGGTTTGAGATTATTGTAATCTCAAATATAATCATGTATATGTTTGAATGGTTCGAAATCGCAAGGTATGAGAGGTTCTCTAAGGAGAAAACAACCAGAAATTTATTTAGGCCCCAACGCAGCTGATCCGTGAACCAGCCTCCCCATTCCGACATCTTGACAAAAAGACTCCAGGCCCAGAAAGCCCACCTCACAAGAGCAACCAGGAGGCCACAGAAAAACAAGATAGTATTTAGTCAAATCATTTTTACTGGCCTCAAGTTCCTGCTCGCACTCCTGGGTCTACACACAGGTAAGACCTGCTTCCACAGCTTCCTGCTTCTGCAGCTTCTGGCTTCTGCAGCATCTGCCTTCCGCAGCTTCTGGTTTCTGCAGCAGCTTCCGCTTCTGCTGAAACTGTCTCTTGGCTCACCTTTCCTCGCAGTCGAGCCTCTGGCGTTCTCAAACTCCACCTCAACGACCAGAGACCATTGGTTCCCGAGTTGGCCCCTCTTAAGTCATTAATCTACTCCCATGCAGGTTTCACACCTGATAAGGCTTTGGACCTGGGGCTTAGCACTTAACGGCTGAAAGTACTTCCACTCAAAAGAAACAAAAGCCATACTAAGGAGACAATTTTGCTTAACAACACAAGTGGGAAGACAAAATAATGACCTTGGAGAAGGTCATGGACATGCCTGAGTGGTTTGTAATCAAGAAGTATGTACTAAGTAGAAGGCAGAGGATATATAACAATTATTTAGACTCCAGAGGATCAGATCCAAGGACTGATGTCCCCAATTTGATATTGTGGCAATAATATTCCAAAACCAATAAGCCCACCTCACTGAGGGCTTCATTACTTTCACAAAATATCAAAGTGGTTTGCTAACTAGACTGGGTCCCACCCTTAGTGAAAGGGTGTGAGTCTGTCTCTAATCAGGCCTCCTTTTGTTGGTGTGACCTGAGGTCTATTCAATAGGCAGGAAAGATCTTTCACTTACTGATTGTCTTTACATATAAATACGCTATAAACTGAACTCATTATTGCCCCACCCCAAATATCTTCTCTTTTTTTTTTCCTAATTCCTTTATTCCTATGAATGGTACCACCATCCTCCCTGTCCAGTGGGATCCAAAACTAGACATCATCTTTCAGCTCTTCAACTCTCACCTCCTACTATCCTAGGGAATTCATTAATGGCTTGCTCATTTTCTTTTTCTGAGATGGGTTATTTAGGTATTTTACTTCCTCTTCTGTTAACCTGGTTAATTTATATTTTTGTAGATATTCATAGATTTCCTCAAGGTTTTCAAATTTATCAGCATATAATTAAACCAAATAATTCCTATTTATTGTTTTAATTTCCCCTTCATTGCAAGTTAATTCACCCTTTTCATTTTCGATACTAGTAATTTGGTTTTCTCCTTTTTTTTAATCAAATTGACTGAAGGTTTATCAATTTTATTGATTTCTTCATAAAAACTGCTCTTGGTTTTATTTATTAATTTAATAGTTTTCTTGATTTCAACTTTATTAATCTCTTCTTTGATTTTTGGTATTTCTAATTCGTATTTAATTGGGGATTTTCAATTTGTTCTTTTTCTAGCTTTTTCAGTTGCATGCCCAGTTGATCTCCTTTTTCTCTATTTCATTCATGTAAGCATTTAGAGATATGAAACTTCCCCTAAGATCTGCTTTTGTTGCTTCCCATAAGTTTTGGTATGTTGTCTCATTATTGTCATTCTCTTGAATGAAGTTATTAATTGTTTCTATCATTTGTTCTTTGGCCCACTCATTCTTTAGAATTAGATTATTTAGTTTCCAACTAATTTGTAGTTTGTTTTTCCATGGTTCTTCATTACAAATAATTTTTATTGCATTATGATCTGAAAAGGGTTCTTTAACTATTTCTGCCTTTCTGCACTGGATTGGGAGGTTTTTATGCCCTAGCACATGGTCACTTTTTGAGTATGTGCCATGTACTGCTGAGAAGAAAATATATTCCTTTTTATCTCCACTCAGTTTTCCCCAAATGTCTATCATATCTGCCTTTTCTAAAATTCTATACACCTCCTTAACTTCTTTCTTGTTTATTTTGAGAATAGATTTATCAAGTTCAGAGGTGGGGAAATTGAGGTGTCACACTATTATACTTTTGTGGTCTATTTCTTCCTATAATTCCCTTAACCTCTCCTCTAGGAATCTGCATGATATACTACTTGGTGTATTTATGTTAAATAACGATATTGCTTTATTGTTTATGGTGTCTTTTAGCAGGATATAATGTCTTTCCTTATCTGATTTAATTAGATTTATGTTTGATTTTGCTTTGTCTGAGATTAGGATTGCTACTTCTGCTTTTATTTATTTATTTATTTTTCTTTAGCGGAAGCATGATATAATCTACTCCAACCTTTTACCTTTACCCTGTGTGTGTCACTCTGTTTCAAATGTGTTTTTTGTACAGAACATATTGTAGGATTATGGTTTTAATCCATTCTGCTATCTGCTTCTGTTTTTTGTGGGGATTCATCCCATTCACATTCACAGTTATGATTACTATCTTTGTCTTTTTCTCCATCCTATTTCCCCCGTTTGTGCTTTTCTTTCTCTCTTCTCCATTTCACTCCTCAATAGAGTTCTGATTTTGATCGCCACCTTCCCCAGTTTGCCCTCCCTCTTGATTTCCCTCCCTTATCTTACCTGTTTCCCACTGCTACTTCTTCCCTCCCTTCTGACCACCCCCTCCCTTTTCTTTCCCTTTTATCTTCCTACTTCCTGTAGGACAAATTTGATTTCTGTACTTATCAGGCTATGTTATTCCATTTTTGAACCAAATCTGATGAGACTAAAGCTCAAATATTGCTCTCCTCTCTCTCTTCTTTCCCTGTAGTATAATATGTTTTCGTGCCTCTTCATGTGATGTAATTTACCCTTTTCTGCTGCCTCCTTACCCATTCTACTAGAACTATCCTTTTATATCTCTTAATTATATTTTTATCATTATATCAATTATTTTGTACTGACATCCACATTCTATGATTATCCCTTTCAATTATCATAATAATTGTACTATTTTCAAGATTGACATATGTCTAAAACATATATAAAACAAAATAATACTATATAGGGATGTAACGTATTTGCCTTATTGTTTGACCAGGGCTTTTTCCCTCATTTACCTTTTTTGTGTCTCTCTTGAGTTTTGTATTTAGAGATCAAATTGTCCGTTGAGCTCTGGCCTTTTCATCAGGAAGGTCTGGAATTCCCTTATTTCATTGAATGTACATCTCCTTGCCTGGAATATTATGCTCAGTTTTTCTGGGTAGTTGATCTTTGGTTGTAGTCTAAGCTCCATTGCCTTTCAGGAATGTCATATTCCAATTTCTCCTGTCATTTAATGAAGAAGCCAAATGATCCTGGGTGATCCTGACTGTATTTCCATGATATTTGAATTGTTTCTTTCCAGCTACTTGCTTTCTTTTCTCTTTGACCTGGTAGTTCTGGAATTTAGCTATAATATTTCTTGGAGTTTTCAATTTGGGATCTCTTTCAGGAGGTGATCAGTGGATTCTCGATGACAATTTGATCCTCTGCTTCTAGGACCTCTGGGTGATTTTCCTTAAGCATTGCTTGGAAGATACTGTCTAGGCTGGTTTTTTTTTCATTATGACTTTCAAGTAGACCAAAAATTCTTAGATTGTCTCTCCTGGATCTGTTTTCCAGGTCAGTTGTTTTTTCCAATCAGATATTTCCAGTTTTCTTCTATTTTTTTTCATTCTTTAGATTTTGTTTGACTGTTTTTTGATGTCTCATAGAGTCATTAGCTTCTACTTGCCCAACTGTACTTTTTAGTCTATTGTTTACTTCCTTTAGCTTCTATATCTCCTTTTCCATTTGGTTGATTTTATTTTTCATTGAGACATTTTCTCGATTTATATTCTGATTCTCCTTAACCATTTTGCTGATTTTACTTTTTAAAAGTGTGTTTTCATAGGTGATTTTTTCTTTCCATTTTTTCTTTTACCTCCCTAATTTGGTTTTTAAAGTACTCCTTGAGTTCTTCCAGGAATTTTTTTTTTCTGGAGACCAGTGCACTTTCCCTTTTGAGGTTTCAGATGTGGGTATAGTGGCTATAATTGGTCTTAAACATTTAAGTGTGTTTTTTCATGTTTTCTTTTTTCCTCTCTTGGCTTCTAAAGTGTATCTCTGCTTCTGGGGCTCAGGGGTCTCTGTCCCAAGCTTCTTGGGATCTGTGGGCCAACTCACTGGCTTTATGTGCTATGGCCTCTGGTTTTGTGCAGTGTGAGGGAGGGGTGGTCTGGCTGCTGGGTGTCCGCTCTTCTCCGGGACTATTCTACAGAATGGATGGTCTCAGCTGTTGTCTGTGCTAGTGTCTGCCACTTCCCCTGGCTGTGCAAAGCCAAGTCTGGGGTCCAGGTATTGATGTTTGTTAGCTTCAGTCCCTGGGGCTCAGTTACTCTTGTTGTTTTGCTGAGGCAAGGGTTGCTGGGACACCTCTCTTCCTGCACTGGTCTCCTTCTGCCACCACAAAAATGCCCTCTCCCCAAATTCTCTAGCTATTGAAGGCTGCTTTCTGGTAGTTCTGTTTCTCCCAAGGTAGCATTCTCTGGGTTTACTCAAAGAAGGGATGAGAGCAATTTTACCTGCCATCATGGCTCCCAGAGGTTCAAGAAAGCAAATTTCACACCTTTAGACTGTGGTTTGGAGGCCTCCAGGCTATCTGCTCCCACAGCCACAGGCTCTGCCCTGGTGTCTCCCATCTGACAGTCTCCAGTTGTGGTCTGAAAGGCCTTGGGCACGATTGCAGCTGTAGCTGGTACTTCCACCCTGGGCCTGCTCCTCTTGCCATGTTGAGCTCATCCAGCAACCTCCCAGATGGGCTTGCTTACTGGATTCCTCTGCTGTTCCTGGTTGGTTTGGTCTGGTGCCCTGGTGTGTGTCTAGCGCTCCTGCCCCTCTCAGTCTACTAGTAGCTACCAATTCTCTCAGATCCATTCAGATTAACTTTTTTTAGATGTATCTGACAGAATTTGTGAGACAGTTCCAGTAGTGCCTTCCTTTTACAATGCCATCTTTGATCTGCCCCCACAAAGAGTTATTTTTATATTCCATGGAGTAGTGGTGGATTGTAAAAAGATAATTACACCCTGCGATTATTTTTCTTAAGTATATTAGGAGGCCAAATCCCACATCTAACAATATTACATGAAACAACTTTCAAACTTGTTAGGTTAACTCTCAGACTACAAGAAATTTATTCATTGTTATACTTAATTTTCTCCTGAACTCTAAAATATTTCAAAGGTAACTTTTGTTATTTTCTTTTTTAATTAATACACTTGAAGCCTCTTTATCAGTTTTAAGGAGTGCTTCCTTTATAAACTCTTCTCTGATCATCCCTCTCATCACTCTCTTAGATGAAATACTCTTTCAGTTAGTCTTACGATATCACCTGGTGCAAAAGTCTCTTATATTCTTTTTAATATTCCTTTAGTCCAAATAAACTGTTAGTCTGATTTTGTTTTCATAGATCTAGTGTTAAATTTGTATCTTGTTAACAGAGAAACAGTTTTTGATTTCCATCTCCCATTTTTCTAATAACTGTCTTTACAAGAGTCGGGGGAAGAATATTTTAAGTCTAATAAGCAAAATGGGAATCCAGTCTTGAAAAATAATTAGGCAGTTCATGGCAATGTAAAAAAAAATACAAGAGATTTACATTCAAGTTCAGGCTTTGCAAGTGATTCAATAGATAAGTTTGTTAAATCACTTTAATGTTCTGTGTCTCAGTGACTTCTCTGAATGGATATGTTTGAACCAGATCATATCTAAGACTACTTCCAGATCCAAGATATCATGATCCTATATACCAAAGGTAAATCTAGATAAAAAACCCAAAATAAATAGTTTGTATTCTTTCTTTTCTTGCGTTGTTTTCTCTTCCCATTTGCCAATTATATTTGATTAATTCATTTATAAGAAATCATAGCAAGATTTATTGTTTACTTCTTATTTTCTTCCTAGTGACCAGGGGCTAAGTAAATAGAAATATAACACATTCCCCCCCAACCTCTTTACATTCAAGATCATTGTTATATTCATGTACTTCCACAGCCTCCAGGAACTTTGAAAGATTGCACCTTCTTAACATTGAATTGGGAAAAAAGATTCTCCTCCAGCTTCTCTCATACTCTGCCTATGGGGATGACATTACTGAAGTTAAAGATGCATTGAGGATGAATACTAGATTTGTAATAAGAAACCTGGGTCCAAATCTGTTAACTGAGGCCCATAAGTCTTTGGACAATTTATCCCCACTAGTTCCCTGAGCACAAGCATTGAATATTTTTGCTTTATTTTAATTTATTTTTGCATTTTCCCTCACGGAGTCTAAAACATTGCAATAAATCAATATTTTTGTGCCTATTTTAGTAAGCTGGTAAATCTTTGTATATTTTTCTTGTATGCACTGATTTCTTTTCCCAATTTTTCTTCTAACAGTCATATATTTCTTTACCTATTCTACGAATTTTTCTTTAGCTTGTTCCCAATTTGCATTCTTCTTTGAGGCCTTTTCTGTTTTCACATTGCATTATTTTGAGTTTGTATCTTGATCATCCATAGTAGATGAATGTCAAGCTTATTAGATTTAATTTTTTTTCTTTTTATTTCTTTTATGTCTCCCCAGTTACATTTTAAAACAATTTTTTAACACTTGTTATCAAAGCTTTGAGTTCCCAATTCTCTCCTTTCCTCCCTCACCCCCCATTGAGAAGGCAATTAATTAAATTCCCTAAATCATGTTTTGAAAGAAAACATAGGCCAAAAAAACCCTCAAGAAAAATAAAGTTGAAAAAGTATGTTTCAATCTGTATTCAGGCACCATTTGTTATTTCTCTGGAGATGGAGAGCATTTTTCACCATAAGTCCTTCTGAAGTGTTTTGGATCATTGTATGGCTGAGAATAGCTAAGTTATTCACAGCTGATCATCTTACAGCACTGTGATTACTTCATACACAGTACATTTCACTTTGCATCGTCCCATGAAAGTCTTCCTAGGTTTTTCTGAGAGCATCTTGCTCATCGCTTCTCATAGTGCAATAATATAACATTATAATCACATAAAATAATTTATTCAGGCATTCCCCAATTGAAAGGTATCCCCTTAGTGTCTAAGTCTTTGCCCCAGCAAAGACCAGCTATAAATATTTTTGTACTTATAGGTCCTTTTCCTTTTTTTTAAATCTCTTTTGGGATATAGATTTAGTAGTGGTATTTCTAGATCAAAAGGTATACCTCATTTTATAAGTCTTTGGGCATAGTTTCAAATTGCCCTACATAATGGTTGAATCAACTCACAACTCCTCCAATAGTGCATTAATGTTTCATTTTTCCCACATCCCCTCCAGCATTTGCCATTTGCCTTTTCTGTCCTATTAGCCAATCTCATATGTATGAGGTATTACTTCAAAATTGCTTTAATTTGCATTTCTCCACTCAATAGTGAGTTAGAGTACTTTTTTTTTTCCATAGGGCTATCAATAGCTTTGATTACTTCATCTGAAAACCGATCATATCTTTCAATCATTTATGAATTGGGGAATGGCTTGTATTTTTATAAATTTGACTCAGTTCTCTATATGTTTGAGACATGAAGCCATTATCAGGTTGCTTCAAATTGTTTTTCCACAGTTAGTATTGCTAACTGTATTTCAGCCTATCCTTTATCTGCCTTGTTTATTCTATTATCTCTCTCCTTTGCCCTGTCCCGCCTCAAAAATGTTTTGCTTCTGACTACCCTTTCCCCCAATCTGTTCTCCTTTCTAATACCCCCCACATTCTCTTATCACTTTCTTCTCCTACTTTCCCGTAGGTTAGGATCTATTTCTATACCCAATATGTGTGTGTATGTTATTTTCTCTTTGAGCCAATTATGAGATGACACTCTGCCTCACCTCCCCCTCTTCCTCTTCATTGCAAGAACTTTTTCTAGCCTGTTTTATGTGAGATAATTTATTCTATGCTACCTCTCCCTTTCTTTTTCTCCCAGTGCATTCTTCTCTCATCCTTTGTTTTTTTTGTTTTTTTTTACATATCTCTCCACATAAAACTCATATCTTTGTCCTTTATCTTTATATACTCCTTCTAACAACCCTAACATGAGAAAGATTGTATGAGTTAAAAATACTATCTTCCTATGTAGGAATATAGTTTAACCATATTAAGTTCCGTATGATTTCTCTTTCTTTTACCCCCTTCTTATTCCACTCTTAAATCTTGTATTTGTATTCTATTGTATTCTTGTATTATATTCAGCTTTGGTATTTATATCAAGAATGCTTGAAAGTCCTCAATCTCATTGACTATCAATTTCCCCCCCACGAAGGATTATACTCAGTTTTGCTGGGTGGGTGATTCTGGGTTTTAATCCTAGCTACTTTGATCTCCAGAATATCATATTTGGAGTTCTTTGATGCCTTAATGTAGAAGGTGTTAAATCTTGTGTTATTGTGACTGTGGTTACACACTACTTGAATTGTTTCTTTTGGCTGCTTGCTACATTTCCTCCTTGACATGGGAATTCTAGAATTTGACTCTAATATTTCTGGGGGTTTTCATTTTGGGAACTTTTTCAGGAGGTGATTGGTAGATTCTTTCAATTACTATTTGAGCCTCTGATTGTAGAATGTGGGGTAAGTTTTCCTTGATAATTTCTTTGAAGATGATATGTAAGCTTTTTTTCATTATGGCTTTCAGGCAATATAATATATTTTAAATTCTCTCTCCTGGATCTATTTTCAAGGTCAGTTTTTACACTGAGATATTCCATATTCTCTTCTATTTTTTATTCCTTTGGTTTTGTTTTATGGCTACTTGGTTTCTCATAACGTCATTAGCTCCATTTGTTCCAGTTTAATTTTTAAGGAATTGTATTCTTCAGTGAGCCTTTGGACCTCCTTTTCAATTTGGCCAATTCTGTTTTTTAAGATATTCTTCTCATTGGCTTTTTGGACCTCTTTTACAAATTGGCCAAGTCTGTTTCTTGAGATGCTATTTTCTTCAATGTTTTTTGTGTCTTCTTTACCAAGCTGTTGACTCATTTTTCATAATTTTATTGCATCACTCTAATTTCTCTTCCTGATTTTTCCTCTACCTCTCTTACTTGATTCTCAAAAGACTTTTTGAGGTCTTCCATGGCCTGAGAAAAATTCCTGTTTTTCTTGGAGCTTTTGACGTAGGAATTTTGACTTTGTTGTCTTCTTCTGAATGTGTATTTTGATCTTCCTTGTCACCATTTGACTTTGTTTAGTCAGAGTTTTTCATTCCTGTTGATTGCTCATTTTCCCAGCCTATTACTTGACTTTTAATTCTTTGTTAAAGCTGGGCTCTGCTTCCACGGTGGAGGGAACACTGTCCTAAGCTTCAGGGGTTTTGTGCAACTGCTTTCAGAGATATTTCTAGGGACCTGCAAGTTTTCAGTTCTTCCAAGGTGGTATGGCCTAAGGAGATGTGTTTACTCCTCTCCTGGCCTATCTTCTAGTCTGTGAGCAATCACACACACTCTTTTCTGCCCTGAAACTGTGAGGAGGTCCTTCTGCACTGGTGCTGCAAGGTCTAGTGTGCAAGTTCTCCTCCTAGTCCTGGGACTGCCACACAGGACTGTAACCCAGATCCGAGTATGGGCAAAGAAACTGAGTCCTGACTCTGTACTAGAGTCCTGCCTCAGTATTAGACAAAAGACCCCATAGTCTCCTTCTGAGCAGTTGTTCAATTCACTTACCATCTGTGGGCCAAGAACTCCAGAAGCAGCCACTTCCAATGCAGCTGGTGATTCAGTCACTTCCAAGGTTTTCTGTGGCCTTTTTCCCTGCTGTTATTCTGCCATCTTGGTTCCATCTCTACCATAGTGGTATTTTATGGTTAGTTGTATTTTTCTTGCTTATTTTCTCAGCCTATGTCTTGTTTTTATGCTAAAGTTTATTTATGTAAAATTAACGCTCCACTCAATCTTGGAATTGTGATCATGTCCCTTACTCCTCTGTAACCACAAATGCCAGTATTCATGTATGCCCTTGAACTGTGACCAGGACTCCTGATATCTTCTCCACCCTACTATCTCAACCAAGAATTCCTTATGGGAAGGGAATTGCCAAATACACTTAGTCTGTGCCCATTGCTAGCAAAAATATTGCCTGTTATCTTGTTCTGACTAGTTGTTAGACCTCCTTAACATCTCTGGACTGAGTTTTGGATACTTTTGTTGCTGCTGGATTTCTTCTTTCAAATCCCACTGCTGGTGCTTCTGCCCCCATGTGCATTCTCTTCTGGCCCCCCACTCCAGCATCACAGACCTTTCCTGCCAAGTTCCTAAGTTGTCCTGGGCTGGTTCTTACTCCAACCTTTTGTTGTCTATGCTGCTACAAAGTTGATTTAATGCATCATTTTAAAGTTATTTAGAGGGGAATATTGGGCGAGTTCGGCTGTGTTCCTGCCTCTATTCCACCATTTTTACTCTACCTCCCCACATCTGTAGAAAAAAAAATGTGCACTGTGGAACAAAGTCCAGCCAAGGAGACAGAGAAGGAACATTAGAAGAAAACTGAAAGAGGGCAGTGTCTCAGAAAACACAGGGAACAAAAAAGATTGTACCCAAAAGGAGAGAATGATAAACAATGTCAAAGGATACAGAAAGATAAAGGAAAGTAAAGATTGAGAAAAGTTGAGAACTATGAGATCATTGCTAATTTTGCAGAGAACAGTATTCGTGGAATGATAAAGTCAGAAGCCAAATTGAAAGGGTAACTCCTTACAAAAGAAGAGAGTGATAGGAGAGAAAGTGGAGGTACCTATTATGGTGTATTGGCAATCAAAATGGGCTCTTAGCACTTAATTCAACCAAGTCCCCTTGAAGAGTTTGGCCTTTATTTCCCTGATTAAATTAAGAATCCTTGATGACCTCTTTGCCTCAAGGGAAAGCCTAGTTTACATGGGTTTGAGTGACATGTTTTTTAGACCATGTGGGTTTAAGTCGCATTTTTGTAACGATGTTATGTCATGGAGTGAGTCACATGTGTGACTCACCCTTGACCTGTAAAAAGATATAAGAACAGAAGTTGGCTTTCTCTTTTTAAGAGCTCTGATGCACAGCAGGAGTGGCATGACTCTGGGCCAGCTCTTGCCGAGCTCCCTGCTGAACTCAGATGTTGATAACTATGAATTGCATTTGGTCTGTCTGTTGGTGTTTATAATTTGTTTGTATTTGCTCTGAAGTTCAGGGTGCTGGCTTTTCCTCTCAACTGAGGGAATGATATTTGTATGCTGGATTAAAGTAAGATTGTTAACTCCTTAACATTGCTTTCCTTAGCAAAGCAGATCAGAAGAACCTGGGCTTGCAGCATTCTGAGCTGGTTGTTGTTTGTTTTTAACCCCCACAGCAGCTGCTAGCCAGATTGTTGAAACATATACTCTAATGGTTTTTGCTCTAGTGGTTTTTGAGGAGTTTAACTTCGACAGAAGAGATGGAGGATTATACAAAAATGGAATGATCAAGTGAGGATTTTTTTCACAATATGAAAGACATATTCACGTTTTTAGTCATTAGAAATTAGGCAGTGGAAAGGCATAAATTGAAAATAATTGAAAGAGTGGATATCGCAGAGGGGTAATATGTTACAAGAGGTGGCTTCAAATAGTATCACTTCAACAAGTAGAGGGATTAATTTTAATACCATAAGGAGTAAGTCCACTTCATTTTGTGAAAAACAGTGAAGGAGGAAAAAGTAGCAGACAATACCAAGGTGACAGAAGAGTAGGAAGAAGGAAGAAGACAGAGTTCATTGTGAATTATCTGAATATTTTTTGTAAAACATAAGACAGAGTTTTCAGCTGAGGGAATAAGGAGAGGAAGAGCACACACCAGGCACTCACAAAAGGCTGGTTGAATTGATTTTTAGTCATGATCTCTCTGGACCTCTGGTTCCTCATCTGTTCAATGTTAGAATTGCCCTAGCTTCTTTTCTTATGTTACTTTTAAATATACATCATTGTCTGTTTCTTTTCAAGAATTAAGGACATACGTGTCAATCCAGAATGTTATTAAAATGAAGTCTACATTATAGACAACCTACTATTAATTTTGATGAAAAGTAAATGAGCCAAATTGTTTTTATTTGGTATCACATGATTATAAAGAGTATATTAGTAGCACCAATTCATACAGTGCATTAGTTACGCAGAGGAGAAAAAAGTAAAGTGTTTAGGAAGGAAAAGATTGAGTTACACAAAAGAATGAGAGCCATGGACCAAAAGAATAACTGCAATGACAACCACTAACCTCACACCACTACCATCACAACAATAACAACAAACACATTAAATGTCTTTTATGGACAAATAAAAACCCATTTGGTAGGTGATGCGAAAGTGAGACACATTATGTTCCCAGCACTCAAGAGTTTCCCCTGTTACTAGGGACATTTGAGCTGATGTAAATGTTATTTGTGCTGGTAGTCATAATATCCGTTTTCATCGCCTCTTCCACTATAGAATCATTTCCTTCCAATGCCAAAATGTCTTTAAGAGAGCTAGTATATGCAGTAGTAAGAACCCCAGATTTAGAGTCAGATGACCTGTGTTCAATCTATGTGAAACTGATTAAGTGACTCAGCTTCCCCAGGCCTGGTTTTGATTTGTAAAGGTAGTGAAATGGATTAGTTGATTTCTATATTCCTTCTACTATAAATCAATGATCAGGTGACTCTTCTCAAAATAATGTAAACTGATTTAATAATTAGAGCTACCTAACAGTGAGATGGGTTTCCACTAGGAGATAAGATGTCACTGAAGATCATCAAATAAATGCGAGATTACACGGTGTATAGGAAATTCTTGTTTAGTCAGCTAGCAAGCAGTCAACCAATGTGTGCCAGGAACTAGTATATCCCTAACCTAACCCTTAAAAATGACATACATTCAAGGCCTTTCATTGACTTTTTAAATCTAACAACCAAGTAAGTCTGATCTTCTCTAACATTTTTTTTGGGGAAAAGGAGGCATTTGCTACAAGATGTCCCCTTTTCACCCCTTAAAAGTCTACCACTGTCTTTCGCTGTTGATTTCAAAGCTTAGCCTTTCATTTTATATCTCCATAATTATGATATGCTAGATTTATGTGACCTATAAATTCTTTATTTACACATTCTATTGATTGTTTTCATTTAGTTTCTTCCCTTAGTTTTGAGGGAAGCCGCTGCTGAAGACAACCGATTAATTCATTATAATTCCGACTTCTCCCTGTATAGGATGACTATGACAACCACGGCAGCTAGCATTTATATGGTGCTTTAAGATTTGCAAAGCATTTTGCCTGTGTTATCTCATTTGGTCCTCACATCTCTGAGCAATAATGCTGTGACTATTCCCATTTTACAAATGAGAAAACTAATAAGAAGTGTCAAGTGACTAACGCAGAATCACCCAACAAGTAAGTGTATGAGGAAGGATTTGCACTCAGGTCTTCTTGAGTCCAGAGCTAGCACTATATCCAAGGCAACACTTGGCTGCTTCCAAAAACAATTAAAAAAGGTAACTCAAAATTACACAATGCTTTCATAGCTGAAAATCCATTAACATACAGTATCTTCCCCTTTACATTGCTGCTATTGTCCCTCAAAGGATTCAAAGCATGGAAACACTACAAACCTCTTTTGCTTTGTTCTCTGCTGGTCTGTACCATCCTAGGCAGTGCTGATTCCTCAGATTACAGAGGAGCTCTTTGTTTTAGCTTTTCAGTCACTTGCCAATTCTTCTTTGGACAGTGTTATTTTTCCAAGCAATGTGAACCAATTTTGTACATGAGGCTCCATGAGCCAGTTCATCAAATTCTTTACTTCGACCCAAATATGTAACATCCGCCACACACTTTTCTTCCACTAATCTTATAATTCCATCTCTGAGCGCTTGATGGGCATGATTTATTCTCACCTTCTGCTTCACTTATCCTCTGTGCGAAATTGCAGGTCCATGACTATGAGAGATTATGTGGAATAGGGAGAGATGGAAGCAAGTCAGAAAATTTCAGGGTTGGAAACAGGTATAATAGTAGCTAGCATTCATATAACACTTTAAGGTTTGCAAAGCACTTTACAAATAGGATCTAGATTTATCTTAAAACAATCTTGAATCAGGTGAGAGGTCAGAGGCTTGTACGCATGCGCATGCTTTTTGAGAAAGCAGTCAGGGGAATTAGAGAGGCCAAACGGCTTGAACCAGTTCAAGCTTATCTAGGGTCTGATCTTGGTCAAGAATCCAGGCCTACTGATTTGCATAATTTGCATATGTTAAAGAGGGGAAGTAGGGGAAGTAAAAGAATGTAGTTTAATCCTAGACTAAGACAAGGAAAATCTAATTAACTTCACTTTTGCTTCTGTATCCTTATTATCCTAACTATATAAACTGTATAATCTAGAAAAAATATGTAAAACATAAAGAATGTAAACTAACCATAACTCTAGTAGCAGTGGAGGGAATGGTTACACCTGCTCCTGCAGCTGTATCAGTGTGAGTGTTCCAGTGAGCACTACACCTGCTCTCTCGAGGAGCGTAATAAAATGCCTTCTTCTGCCCACTCTAGTCCTGAGTTCTTTGGGTGAGAATGGGCAAATCACATGGATTTTCCTAAGGTTAAGGAAAGGAAAGCAATGATCAGCAGAAGCTCGTCTCGGGCTTAGTTCCTGTTCCTGCCTCAGGGAGTCCTGTGATCCCCACTGTGGTGTTAAGAGGGCGACCACTCGGGATTTCCCTGGGGAACCCTGTGGTCTGCATAGCCTTCTTAAGGGGACATCACTTGGGACTTCTGGCCCTGTCTCGGGACCCTTGTGATCTTACAGCAGTTCTAAGGGGCCATCACTGGGGTCTGCCTTAGGGTCTGACCCCTAGGAGGCCCTGTGATCCCCACAGATTAAGGGGGACTACCACTTGGCCTTCCTCTGGGAGTCCTGTGGTCTGCACAGCCTTCCTTAGAGATTATCACAGGGTTCTTCCTCAGGACTTTGTCCCTGTCTAGGAAGTCCAGTGATCCCCAAAACCACATTTCTCACAGTATTCAGTCCAGACGTCAAGCTATGGACGTCAACTCTCGAAGCCATTTTGCTACAGACATAACAAACCAAAAACACACACCTGAGGAACCCCTTTCCCCAGTTTCCAGTAGTGAATGACACTAAGTTATCACCTAATTAGTATATCTGCCAGATTACTATACTACTTTCCTATATAAGCTTTACAATCATGACTGTTAAGTGGCAAACTCCTTAGGGAGCTCTGTCTAACATATTGGCCTTAAAATAAACCTTTGCCACCTTGAAAATAAAACAATCCTGAAAGCTATGTGCAACTATTATCCTCATTTTACAGATAAGGAAATTGAGTCAGAGAGAGGATAAGTTGTCCTAGTTCACACAGCTAGATTCGGAAGCTAGAATTGATATTGGGTCTTTCAGACTCCAGTTTCCAGGTCCAGTGACCCAGAAAAGAAAAGTAGCCCAGTATAAAAGGGGAAAAGAGAGAGGGAGAAAGAGAGAGAGAGAGAGAGAGAGAGAGAGAGAGAGAGAGAGAGAGAGAACTGATTTTCCATGCACACAATGGTATAATTTTTATCTAAGATTATTATAGATGACTTATTTCAGGAATTAAAAAACCCTATCATTAGTTATAACTGCAACATTTATTAATTTCATATTGGTAATTCACCATTTGAAATTTATAGCTCATCTGTAAGCATCACCATAACAAAATGTCTAAGATTTACCTAAAAACCCCTACTCCTCCACTCTCATCCTAAGTTATGTCTAAATACATTAAGTAACATCCAATATATAATTATTAATTTATCTGTTATAAGATAGGGAGTTCCAAAGTACCTGTCATGAAGGAACTTACAAAAAGCACCAACACCAAATCCCCTAGAATTCTCTATTTCTCATTTCAGTTATTGATAAATGGTATTTTTTAAAATTTATTTTACTGCAATTGCATTGATGAGTGATTTCCTTTGTGCAAGGAAACTTCAGTGGGAAACTCTTTTTACAAATGCAAAGCATAAACTTCTTAAAACTTATGCTCTTAGATAGTTACTTTGATTGTCTAAGACTTAAGTGACTTGGCCATGATTTCGTATCTCAAATTCTTCAATGAAGCCATTTGACCTAAAATTTCCTGAATATAAGAGCAGCTCTTATCCATTAGTCAACAATGGTTCTTTCTCCTCTTCTCTCCTCTCCTCTCTTCTTCTCTCCTCTCCTCTTCTCTCCTCTCCTCTCTTCTCCTTTCCTCTCCTCCACTATTTCCTCCTCTCCTCTTCACTCCTATCTACTTCACCCTTCTCTTCTCAAATTTTACTTCCTCTTTCCTTGGGAAACAGTAAAGGAAAAATGCAATTTTAGAGTATTTTGTTGTCCAATTTGACTGCAGTACAGAGAACATAAAGTGGAATGATCTGTAAAGACCTAGAGAAAGGTCATGAAAAACTTTGAAAGCCTGGCTAATGAGTCTGCATTTCATTCTATAGTCAGCTGGAAATAACCGAATCTTTGAAACAAAAGTGATGTGATCACATCAATGTATAAGGAAAAGATGGTAGTACTGTGAGAGTGGGTTTGGATAGAAGTGAGAAGTTGTGTTGTTAAGCAAAATTGTCTCTTTAGCATGTCTTTTGTTTCTTTTGAGTGGAAGTACTTTCAGCTGTTAAGTGCTAAGCCCCAGGCCCAGGGCCCTGTCCGGTGTGAAACCTGTGTGGGTGTGGATTGGTGACTTAGGAGGGGCCAGCTCATGAACCAATGGTCTCTGGTCATTGAGGCGAGGCTTGAGAACCCCGGAAGCTCGGCTGTGAGGAGGGTTGAGCAGGGAGACAACTTCAGCGGCGGCGGAAGGTGTGGAAGCTGGAAGATGCAGAAGCAGGAAGCTGGGAAGCAGGGCTTACCCGAGTGCGAGCAGGAACGTGAGGCCAGTGAAAATGATTTGGCTAAATACTATCTTGTTTTTCTGTGGCCTCCTGGTTGCTCTTGTGAGATGGGCTTTCTGGGCCTGGAGTCTTTTTGTCAGGATGTTGGAATGGGGAGGCTGGTTCAAGGTTCTGCTGCGGTGGGGCCTAAATAAGTTTCTTGTTGTTTTCTCCTTAGAGAATCTCTCATACCTTGCGATTTCGGACCATTCAAACATATACATGATTATATTTGAGATCATAAATTAGGCCTTCCTACCACAGAAGTATAGAAAAGCAGCCTAAATAAGAGAATGTTGCAATTGTTTGTGTCAGAGAAGACAAGGACCTGATGGGTGCTGATAATACAATGAGGACACAGAATTGGACAGATGCGAATTATAGTGCAGAAGCAGAATCAGTGGTTTTGAAAACAAATAGGATGTGGAAGCTGAAAAAGAGTGACAAGTCGGAGATGACTCATAGGTTTTGATCTTGACTATCAGGGAAGAAATAGGGCCTGGGAGTTCAGTCTTCTCTCAAGATGAGCAAATGAATCTTGAGTAGAATGTAACAAAGTCCATAAAAAGTTTTTGGAGAATATACAAGACCTCAACCCATTTAAAGAATGTTGTAGAGATGAAGATATTGGAGGTGATTGTGAGAGGAGATAGGCAATGGAGCTAGCTCTTGGAGGAGATTTGGGTGGGGATGGTTAAAGTATAACGCTTTACATTACGATGGAATGAACCTTCGGTTTGGCATCAAGAAGCATATATTTGCATCCCAGCTCAGTTGTTTACTATTTGAATATGTTTGAAAAGTCATATCATTTAGTTGGAACTTGGTATATTTCTCTGAAGTATTTGAAGTTGGAGTTCTTTAAGTCTCCCTTCCAAGTTTCAAGCTCTAATCCAATCATCTATATTTAAGGTCTATATGTCAGTAATCAAACTTGTCCTAGAGTCTCACATAGTAATTAGATAGATGAAATGTATTTAGGTTTCAAAGTTATTAAATGTATATTAATGAAATAATAATGGATTAGAACAATCCATTATTTTATCCATGTTGGTTCTTCCAAGCTATATGTTTCCTACTGTGTGAGCATGAGTAAGGAAATTCATCTCTTTGGGCCTTAGTTTCTTAATATAAACAATGAGAGAGTTGGGTCACATGGACTTGAAGTTCCCTTACAACTTGAATATATGACATTCTGATTTCTCATAGAACTTTGGAGCTTCAGTTGGGAGGCATCTGTGTTCCTAAGATCAGATTAGATGACTGAGGTTTAGGAAATAAAATTATTCACTGAAGATCCCTTGGCTATAAAGCATAAGTCATCTAACTTGACCCAATCAGTACCTAGACCACTGCATTGCATGCATTCTGAGCAAACGTTTGTTGAAATAAATAAAATATTCTCACTACAAGCCCTTTAGCCATTCTTCAGACATTGTTTTGCCTTGAAAGAAAGATACCAGATCAACCACTATTACCACAGAAGAAAACGTAGGGATGAGCTAGTAACGGACCTAATGAGCAGAAGCAGCAAACAAAGTGTCTTCCTTTCTTAGGGACTGCTTTTGAGGTGGACATATCCAATCCTTCATGAAGAAGGACTAAAGGAAACACACACAGGGACCCACCAAAATGCTGAGTCACCGTGCTGCAAACAAATAGCAAGCAATGGCCTGACTGCTGTGTCACAATTAGCTAGAATTCAGTATTTACTTTCCTTTCAGCCTGACCTTCGAAGACATCTGCAGACAGATAACCATTTCAGGTTGATACATGGGAAGAGAACAACATTTTTCAGCAGTAACGAGGCCATATCATAAAAAGGAAAGTACAATTAAGTCAGATAGTGCTACAAATTTGTCACCATATGAAGACAGCATGAGGAATACATCACAGGCAGTGGAAGTGCACAAGCAGGGAGAAAAAAGGAACTTTACTCATAAAAGTTAATGAAACAACTTTCTTACCCTTAGTCTTTCTATGTCTATCTATCCCCATGAATGTGATTTCAGTCCAAGGATGTGGATTTGTTAACATTTTCCTACATTTATTGCCCTCGGACTTCATCTATACATCGCTGAAATGCCGGCTTGGTTTAGTTGATTAGAAACCATCAGATCAGCTCATTGCTGCGCTGACAGCTAGGTACGCGTTCAGTGTTAGAGGTGGTAGGAGTCAGCATGCTGCGGTGAAACTCACTTGATCCTAACGAGCTGATTGATGGAGGTATTGTCATTATCACCATTTCACACGTGAGGAAACTGGTGCTTATATGGGCTGAATGATTTGCTTAGGAACGCACTGCACGGAATCGTCTGAGTCAAAGCTCGTGTTTAGGTATTCCTGCCTCTAGGCCCAGCATTCTATTCGTTATACTTCATAGCTGCCTTTGGTGAATAGAGGAACAAGGTTCAAATTCATGTCCAAATATATGACTTTCTGTATATCATATCACTTCTACGAGTCTCAGTTTCTTCATCTATAACTCTTTTTTGAAGTTGTATTCATCCATTTATTTGTAGTTCAGTGATTTTTGGATAAACATTGCCCCTTTCTGTATATTTTGGAATTAGTATTGGAATACTGCAGCATTACAATTTCAGGAGACAAAATGTGCTTTAGAACATATCTAATTGAAAACGACAGAGAAGTAACCAGTTAATCTCATAAAGGATATCAGCATCTATTGCTAGGCTTATAGCTTTTGCTAAGGGCAATCCACTCAAGTCATTTCCAAAGCAGCCGATAGGTGTTGAAAATGAAGGTCACTACCCAATATAATTTGCCTCTTCTTTACAGAAATCGCATAAGCCATAATTAGGCAATGCAGCGCATTATCATCTCCATATTTATTCTTGAAATAAAATTGTATTCCTATCATTTGGGGGGATTGAATTGTGTGATATCTAGCAATGTATATGTAGAAATATTCTATTCTTATTACATCAGGGTGCTTTGAACTCTTCCAAACTTCAATAAAGAATGCATTCAAAGGTTAAGAAGTAAGGAGGAGACACAAATCCAAGCTTTCTTTAGAAAAACAATAATAACCATCCCCAAGCCTCCATACAGAGGCAAAATAGAAGATCTTAACTTTCCCAGTGAAGCATAGGGCATCAATAATAGCTTGTGTATACATAGTGTTTATATTTTGTCTCCCACATTATGTTGTGAACTCATTGAGGGTAAGAGTTGTCATTTGCCTTTCTTTATACTCCCAACACTTAGATCAGTGCCTGGTGCATAATTGGTGCTTACCAAATATATATTGATTAAATGGCTACTGTCAAATGCTGATCAAAGTGTTGAGGCAAGAGGATGTAATGGATAGAGAGACCAACTCAATAAAGGAAACCTATGGTCACATCCTGTTCCTGAAATGGTGTAATGCCAGACACGGTATGTTAGCTCTCTGAGCCTTAGTTTGCTTGTCAAAAAATGGAGACAATAACAACACAAAATTCTAGTGTTTGGCCTGAAGAAGACAACGCATCAACACACCTTGCAAATTTCAAGGTGATATTTGAATATCACAAGAAAAATAAAAGAATAAAAGGGTTGATTGAGTTGTGCAGAAACTTAGAGACACTGCAGTTTACCACTGATGCACTCATCCTCAACTTTAGAAGCAACAGAGAAGTAACCAGTTGTCATACACACACACACACACACACACACACACACACACACACCACAGTTGTCAGAACTGTGAAAACTTTAAACATCATATAGTCTCATCATCTTAATTTAGAGATGAGAAAACTAAATCTGTTGATTGAATTATCTAAGCCCCCATTATTAGTTCATTAATAAGATTCTATCCCTTGCCATGTATTATTTTATTTGAGACTCACAATAACCCTGTTAGAGAAGGTACTATTATCCTCATTTTACAAATGATAAATGCATGGATTCAAGAGGATGCGACTTGCCCAACATCACAAAGTTAGGCAGTATCAAAAGAAAAATTGGAAATTAGTCTTCTTGACTGAAACTTCTAGTATGTTATATATTATGGGATAGAAATACAGATGTGTCGTATGATTTATTTACTTATTTTTTGCATAGAGAATACCTGGGCAAGAAAATTTCGTCTTGGGAGAAAAAGAAGTCTACTTCTTCTTTGCAACTTCTGGTCTTAAAGAATGTTCTAGAACCTTAAGAAAGCAAAGGAGTTGTCCAAAGTGGTGCAACAAGCAACTGCTAGCTTCATGGCTTTGGGCTAGCTCTCTACCTATCATACCATATTACCTCTCCAAATATAATATACTTTAACAGCTTCCACAAGAGAGTATATGATTACCATCTTTGTAAGTAGTACAAGTAATAGACGTGAGTAGAACATAAAAAGAAACAGATTATCTTGGCCGGTTGTCACTTGAATGGGTTTCACAGAGAAGTCTAAACTTGAGTTATACTTTGTACTATATCTAGGAATGGAGAAAAAAAGGTGAACAGGGATTCTGATAAAGGGAGGGTGATCTTAGACCAATAAAGATTCGAAGGAATATAACATCTTTGAAACACAGTGAAAAAACCACTTTGGATAACAAGGAGGTTTGTACAAAGGATAAGCAGAAAACGTAGGGCAAGTTGGATTTCTTTTGACCTATTAGATATAGGAAGAGGATTATTAGCTGATCATTTAGAGAACTGACACAATTTGAGTGTAGATGTGTGTATATTTGTGGGGAGCTGTTTTGAGATTATGCATTCTCTTTAAATAATCTCCACATGGATTGTGCATAAGTATCTATCAGTCACCTATGATTTACACTAAATTTTGGTATAATGATTAATTATTGAATAGTAGCACCTACTTCATAGATTTTTTTAAAGATTAAAATAAGATGACATTTGGAAAGTGCTTTGGGCATCTGAAATAACATACAGCTGGGAACTATTATTAGGAATAAGACTATTAGAATCTCCTAGAATTGTAAGGTAGAGGCTAAGATTGGTAAGAATGTTCTTTTTGGAGAAAATATACTGATGAAAATATACTGATGGCAGTGATGGTGGCAGTGGTGACGACAACAATGATGATCATGCTGTGTATGAAGACCTACATCCATAGAAGCACACAATTTGAGTTGAGAAGGGAACAAAGGAGTTATCTCCTTCATTCCATGCCAAAAAGAAATCATGTCTAATGCTTTGCAATTAATCATCCATCAACTACTTGAAGAATTCCATTGAGGGGGATAGTTTGAGAGCTGCCCCTAACAAGTATGAGCAGCATAATTAGAGGAAAGCCACTTAACAATTTAGAACCAAAGGAAATCCAATAATGATTCAAGGGAGAAGTTTATTCATCAGAAAGAATAATGGAGCCACACACAGGTAGTGAAAGAATATATAAACAAATACATTTATCTAATTCTTTTCCTATAAGATTATAAGTTTCATGAGGGTAGGGACACTTAAAATTTCTCTGTACTTTCCCAAAGGGTCAAACATTTCCAGTAGAGGCTAATCGTGCAGGTTGATGTCAATCAATTTAAAATAAATTACTAAAAACATCTCCCACACCTGATAGTGATTCCAGGCAAGAGATTCCTATCACCAGGGGTAAATGATCATATCTATTTGTAACTATAAGTATATTTTTAACTCTATGTCTAAATCTTTATCAGTAGCTCTATAGATAGATGTATAGGATATATGTGTATGTGTGTTTACAAGTACATATATATGAATATTTCCATAGGGACATGTATACACAGACACATACATGCACCTTTATACATTCAAAGAAAACAAGCACTCACGCATGTGTATTTACATAAAGATACATGTGTGTATATATATATATATATATATATATATATATATACATATATCTCTATCTACATATCCACATGTCCTTAAGTGAATGTATATGTGCATGCATATGACTCCTTTCTCCAAAACAAATCAGCAAATTCTTGGCAACTTCTCTTCCTAGGAAGCTGCCTGCATCTCTCAAAAGTAATGTCAGTGGCCCAAGGTCTTAAACCCAACTCTTTCTCTTTCTAAGGCTAGCTTTCTATATATTAAAACATTCTTTATGTATGCGTGCATGTGTGTACATGTGTATGTGTGTGCATGTCTGTGTGTACTTGTGAGTGTGTCTTTGATATAAAGTAAACTTAGGCTCGGTTTCTGCTTCTGACGCATGTTTGCTTTGTGGCCATGAGCAAATATTAACATCTCATTTCTGTAGACAACCCCTTGAGAACATAAATTATTGACTGGGCTGCAAATTTCCATAATTAATGGTAATTCCACACCAGTAGTCCCATAAACCAATGAAATCACTGGTCTGGATCAAAGCACAAACAAACAAATAAATAAAAGTGTCCCAGGTGACTAGTGGCATAATATCCAATTTCCTACATGATCCTCTTACTGAAATATCCTCTGGCTAACTAGATTCACTGAATATTGATTCAATCAAATATGACAGATATTGATTAAGCATGACCTCTCTGCAAGGCTCTAAGGGAGATGCAGGCTTTAGATAAGACATTGTCTCGGCCTTCGTGGAGCTTTTAAAAGCATTTATAGAAGGACTTGACTAATGACAGGTCAAGATCAAATTATTGAGTAAACATGTAGAACTACTGATTTAGTATATTCAAAATAGGATCCATTTTGGGAAATGGCTTTAAAGGATGTGAAGGATGTAATGGAAGAGAGACAGAATAGCTAAATGACTACAGGGAAAGATCCCCTTTGAGAATCTTGTTTTCCTGTTCTGGAATTGAACAACTATTTAACTTATTATTGCCATTACCTGCTATATTTCAGTCAAAGGCTTTTTATAGGAACTAGTCATTAACCGTGTAAAACTAATTGCAAGTTGCATGCCACATTAATTTTTCTCATAAACAAACACCTGAGAAATAAAATATATGCTGATGGAGGTCCGATAATTTTACCCACATACCTGCCAAGACAGATGGAAAATACATCAAATGGAATTTTGACAAAACAGCAAGCCTCCCTAGAAAGAGAGTGCCCTGGAAAAGTTCTTGGCAAATTAAATGGGGATTATGACCCCTAGTCATATTCAGGTGCTATTTTCCCCAACTCGACTACATACTCTATTAACTTGATTTGATATGACAAGCCTGTATAGTCTTAGATCCTGGCATCCTCAAACTTTGAAGACATGTTAAGACTTCAGTTTGGATCTTCTGACTTCACAGGCAAATGGTTTACTAAACCAACCAATATAGGTAGTTTCCTTGCATCTTCAAGAAATACTGAATGCTTATTTTGAAGGTCTCTAAGGATAACAACTTTCAACTTTTGCTCAACCAGTCAGGATGGTTGCTCATTTCTGTCATGCTGTACAGAGGAATCAAGAGAGCAGACAATCATTTGTGTCTCTATAAATGATAGGAAACTTGTGAGCAGTGTGTTTCTTTCTTTCTTTCTTTCTTTCTTTCTTTCTTTCTTTCTTTCTTTCTTTCTTTCTTTCTTTCTTTCTTTCTTTCTTTCTTTCTTTCTTCCTTCCTTCCTTCCTTCCTTCCTTCCTTCCTTCCTTCCTTCCTTCCTTCCTTCCTTTCTCTCTCTCTCTCTCTGTCTCTCTCTCTCTCTTTCATTCCAGCCTCCTTTCCTTTCTCCCTAATTTCCCTGAATGGAGCTCTGGAAGCTTGTTTCAACAATTGGGCTAGCAGCTGTTGTGGGGGTGAAAGATCATGTGTTGTTAAGCAAAATTGTCTCCTTAGCATGGCTTTTGTTTCTTTTGAGTGGAAGTACTTTCAGCTGTTAAGTGATGAGCCCCAGGCCCAAAGCCCTATCAGGTGTGAAACCTGTGTGGGTGTAGATTAATGACTTAAGAGGGGCCAACTCGGGAATCAATGATCTCTGGTCTCTGGTCATTGAGGCGGGGCTTGAGAACACCAGAAGCTCAGCTGCGAGGAAAGGTGAGCCAAGAGACAACTACAGCGGAAGCAGAAGCTGTGGAAGCAGGGCTGACCCGTGTGTAGACCCAGGAGTGCGAGCAGAAACTTGAGGCCAGTAAAAATGATTTGGCTAAATACTATCTTGTTTTTCTGTGGCCTCCTGGTTACTCTTGTGAGGCGGGCTTTCTGGGCCTGGAGTCTTTTTGTCAA
>CM053625.1:317341078-317353663 GCA_028646595.1 Phalanger gymnotis
AATGATGAAACAAAAGGCAAGATCTGCCTTTTATAGGAAAGCATGGAGTTTTGGGGTACTGGGTTGGTTGAATGTTTCCCAGTTTTTGTATTGCTCTTTCTACTTGGGATGGCTATGGTTCTGTGGAGCCTCGGGAACAACAAAGGCCTGAAGGAAAATAGGCAAGTGGACATGCTGGGAGTAGCCCTGGGAGATAATCCATTCTTCCCAGGGTTTAAGCTGATAAGTCTGGCCCTGGAGGACTGTGCTGCAGATTTGGCAGGAGGGGCTGGTGAGGAGAAAGAAGAAGCAGACATTGGCGTGTGAAATATTGATCCAGACAGAGCAGAAGACTGCCTGCATGGGAAGTTTGGAAAGCTGAAAGCACTGAGCTGCCTTGGAGCTGACTTTGGTGAGAGGATTCAAATGGTGGAGAATCACCTACACTCCAGCAGAAGCCAGATGAGGCCAGCAGAAGTGAGAACCCAGGAGCTTGGAGTTCAGCCCTGGGGCAAGATGGAAACTTTGCAGCAAAATGCTGAGTGTGCTTTTTCCCTGTCTTCCCAGCAGATAACTTTGAGGTGAGCAAAAAGGTGGGGAATCATGTACATTGCAATGGAGATTCTGGCAGAAGCCAAGAGAGGCCAACTGGAACCAGACAACCAGGAACTCAGAGGCTTGGAATTCAGCTCTGGGGCAAGATGGAAAATTTGCAGCAAGGCACTGAGTCTGCTTTTTGGTCCCTTCCTCTTGGGCTGCTTGGGATCCAAGAGGGAGGGATGGATTTGTTTTTGTTGGGAAAGGGGAAGTGCCGTGGACCCCCAGGATTTTATCCCCATTGGCTTTTATCACACAGTCACCCCTCAGGACTTGGAACCGAGGACTGGAACATAAAGGGGAGAACAGACCCCAAAAGAAATTTGTTTGGACTCTTTATTTGAAATTGGGACTTTGGGGTGCCATGTGGAAGCCTGCAATGGTGGGGGGGAGGGAGACATCCCCAAGAGAATTCTGTTTGTTTGTTTGTTTGCTTTAGAACTTTACTAACTAAAGCATGCCTGTGCCTCAGGGTACTGGGAAAAAGCCTGCAATGGCAGGGTGATGATCAAGAAGTACTTTATGAGCTAAAGAGATTAACTTGCTTTGACCTAGGGGTGGACATCTGAATTTTAAACCAATTTTTGGGAAGCTCACTGAATGATATGTTTTGCTTTGTTGTGAATGATATGTTTTAGTTTCCTGCTTAATTGAATCACAATGTATGTTCCAGCATCCATGGTTGATTAGATTATGTTTCCTGCAACAAGGAGTGGAGTGTGTTGGTAAGCAAAATGGGCTCTTAGCACTCGGTTCAACCAAGTGCCCTTGAAGAGTTTGGCTTTTATTAATTCAGTGTATTTTAGTGAGTCTTACTAGGTGCTAAGCCCAAGGCCCAAACCCTATTAGGTGTAAAACCTATGTGGGTGTGTATTGGTAACTAAAGTGGGGCCCAAGGTGGGACTAACTAAGGGGAGATACTAACTCCAGAGCCAATCATAGGGGCCTAGGTTCTGGTCATTCAGATGATGCTTGATGAGTCTGAAATGCTTTAAGAAGAGAAGACAGAACCATTTGTGCAGGGCTCTCACTCGCGGTGGTGCTTATGCGGAGACTCTGGGCAGCTGTAGTTAAGAGCCCTCCAGTTTGTAAACCCAGATGCTGGGACTTTGTTAAACTCTGGTAACTATGTAATAGGTTTTGAATAATACAAGGTCTGTCTGTAGATGTTTGTAATTTGTTTGTATTTGTTCTGAAGTTCAGGGTGCTGGCTTTTTCCCCTGAACTAAGTGAGTGATATTTGTATGCTGATTTAAAGTAAGCTTGTCAACCCCTTAATTTTGCTTTCCTTACTAAAGCAGATCAAAAGAACCTGTGCTTTTGTAGCATGTTGGCAGCATTCTTGTTGTTGGCTTGTGTTGGTGTTTTACCCCCACAACAGCTGCCAGCTGGATTGCTCTTTCTTTTTCTTCCTTTCTTCCTTCCTTTCTTCCTTTCTTCCTTCCTTCCTTCCTTCCTTCCTTCCTTCCTTCCTTCCTTCCTTCCTTCCTTCCTTCCTTCCCTCCTTCCTTCCCTCTTTCCTTCCTTCCTTCCTTCCTTCCTTCCTTCCTTCCTTCCTTCCTTCCTTCCTTCCTTCCTTTCTTTCTTTCTTTCTTTCTTTCTTTCTTTCTTTCTTTCTTTCTTTCTTTCTTTCTTTCTCTCTTTCTCTCTCTCTCTCTTTCTCTCTCTCTCTCTCTCTCTCTCTCTCTCTCTCTCTCTCTCGTTCTAGCCCCCCTTCCTTCCTCCCTCATTTCCCTGAATGGAGCTCTGGAAGCTAACTGTAATGTTGTGCTTCTACACAAATTAGGCTACAGTGAAAAGAGTAAGGAAGTTGGAATCAGAATGCTGAGGTTTTAATTTTACCTCTGCAAATTAAAACATGTGTGACCTTGGAAAATCTACATAATCTCTCAACTTCAAAATTATTTTTAATTGTTAAATTAAGGAGTTTTGGGGTGATTTTTAACATGCCATAATTTGTTTACAATGTCCCTATAGAGATGTGATGGCTTTCAGATTCACAAGGACGTATTATTTATTGTGAATATGACCACTGTGGGAATTGTTTTTTGTTGAACACTGAATTATTGTTGCAAGCATTTTTATTTATTTATTTATTTATTTATTTATTTATTTATTTATTTTTCAGTTGGGGAAAGTGGAATTAAGAGAAAATAAATAGTTTTCTTTTTAAATTGAAAATAAAATAAAATCAGGAAATTGATTTTTATTACCTAGAAGTTTTCAGCCTCTCCATATGTTTCTATGACTTTTGATATGTTAACAGGTATTCTACAAATTCAAAATTTCATAGCCTGACTCAGTAACTTAGTATAGACTCTCTCTCATATGTTAAAAGCATTTCTTTTTTCTTTTAAATTTATTTATTTTTCTATACAATATTTAACTCCACAAGTTTTTGAGTTCCAGATTTTCTCTCTCTCCTTCTCCTCCCTTCTTCTCACCCAAAACAGCAGGTAATTCAATATAGGTTATACATATACATTCACATTAAACATATTTTCACAATAGTCCAGTTGTAAAGAAGAATTATAGCCAATGGAATGAACCATGAGAAAGAAGAAACAAAATAATTAAGCAATCAAACAAATAAACGAATAAATAAAAATATAGGAGAGAGCAAATAGTTTGCTTCAATCTGCATTCGGACTCTGTAATTCTTTCTCTGGATATGAATATCTTTATTATTTCCATGAGTCTTTCGGAGTTGTCTTATAATCTTGCTTTGCTAAGAGTAGCTAAGTCTATCAAATTTAGTCATCACAGATATCATTTATCTATAATTGTATACAGTGGCCTCCTGATTCTTCTCCCCTCACTCAGTGTCAGTTCATAGTAGACTTTCAAGGTTACTATGAAGTCCATCTGCTTCTTATTTCTTACAGCACAATAGTATTCCATTGCATATATATATCACAACCTGTCTAGCTATTCCCCAATTGATGGGCAACCCCTTGATTTCCAGTTCTTTCCCACCACAAAAAGAGCTGCTATGAACACTTTTGTACATATGAGACCTTATCCCATTTGTATGATGTCCTTGGAATATAGTCCTAGAAGCTGTATTTCTGGGCAAAAGGGTATTCACATTTTTATAGCCCTTTGGGTGTAGCTCCAAATTTTTTCTCCAGAATGGTTGGATTAGTTAACAACCCCACCAACAATGCAATAGTCTTCCAATTTTCCATCATCTCTAGAATTTATAATTTTCCTGTTTTGTTGTGTTAGCCAAACTGACAGGAGAGATGTGGTACCTAAGAGTTGTTTTGATTTGCATTTCTCTAATCAGTAGTGATTTAGACCATTTTTTTCATATAACCATAGATATTATTAATTTCTCCCTCTGGCAACTGCCTGTTCATAGCTTTGGCCACTTATCAATTGAGGAATAACTTGCATTGTTATAAATTTGACTCAGTGCCCTATATATTTTAGAGAAGAGGCCTTTATTAGAGATACTGGATGTAAAGATTCTTTCCAAATTTTCTGCTCCCTTCCTAATTTGGTTGCATTAGCTTTGTTTGTACAAAAATTTTCAATTTAACATTATCAAAATTATCCATTTTGCATTTTGTAACACTCTCTATCTCTTGTTTTGTCATGCATTCTTCCCCTCTCCATAAATATTATAGTAAACTATTCCTTGATCTCCCAAATTGCTTGTAGTATCAGACATTATACCTAAATTATTAACCCATTTTGACTTTATTTTGGGATATGGTGTAAGATATTGGTCTATGCCCAGTTTATGCCATAACATTTTCCAGTTTTCCCAGCAGTTTTTTTGTGAAATAGTGAGTTGTGAGTTCTTATTCCAAGAAGCTGGATTCTTTGGGTTTGTTGAAGAGTAGATTACTATAGTCATTAACTACTGTGTCTTGTTTTCCTAACCTATTCCACTGATCCACTACTGTTTTTTTTAGCCAGTACCAAGTAGTTTTGAAGATTGCTCAAAGTATTTCCTACTCACCCACCTTCTGCTCTGAGCTTGTCCATCATCAATTCATTGTCTCAACCCATAAGAAACCTTAGTTTATATTCCCAATCGTTACCTTTCAATCCCTTTCCAAATAAAATTCTATGTGTCTCTTACTTGTTGCATACTATAGGTTGTTCCTAAAGTCTGGATAAATAGGCAAAAATACATTTTTTCAAGAAATGAAATGAATGAAATTTTCAACAACATTTTATTTAATTGGAATATTAACAAGTAACATCTTCCATATGATTTCCATCATTTGTGATGCAAAAGTTGATGCTCTTTGCAAGAGCCACATGAACTCGATGCAATAACTCCACATTGCCATCAATTTTAGCACATTCACTCTTTATGTGCTCAATCAAGTGTGTTACATCTGTGATTTTCATTGAGTACACCTTCTCCTTTAGCATACCCCAGAAAAAGAAGTCAGTAAAAACACAGAGTCTTCAATGAAATGGTGAATGAGATGTTAATGAGATTTCCTATGTGTCTAGACTTTAGGGACACCCTGTACAAAAGAATACTGGTTCCTTCAGGTCAGCAGACCTGTTCGTCTTTCTCTTCAACATATGAGTTCTAAGAGGCAGATGTAATTGAGTGATTATAGATCAAGGCTCAGAATCTTGGAGATGTTGTTTGAGTACTACACCAGAAATATATGGGACAGGAGAATTTGGGCAAGTTTCTGAAACTTTCATACCCTCAGGGAACTATTCTCTTATTAGAATGTAAACACCTGGAGGGTATGGATTGCTTTTTCATCCTAGGCCCTTAAGATTTTATCTACTAAATAATACATTTTGTTAGTATTTTCTAATTTAAAACTTTAAATTTAAGAGAAATAGTTTATCTGTGTAGGTAGCAATAGTTTCCTCACTAAGCATAAGCAAAACAATGAAACCATAGTTCTAGTAAAAACCAAACAAAAATAAATTCCTAGTCATGACATGGACTTTCTTTTTTAAAAGTTTATTTTTAGCATTGTTTTTAAGTTTTTAAACTGAAAATCCCTTCCTTCTCCCCTCTCCCATCCATTAGTCAATTGAGCAAGCAAACAATATGAATTTTATACATACATACATACATACACACACATATGTATATATATATATATATATATATATATATGAAATCATGGGATGCCTTATTTCCACATTAGTCAGGTGGCAAAAAAGAAAGAAAATGGGGAAGCTATGTGGCACCATGAATAGAGTGCTAGGCCTAGACCCAGAAAGACTCCTCTTCCTAAATTCAAATCTGGCCTCAGACACCAGCTGTGTGTGACCTTCAGTAAGTCATTAACCCTATTTGTGTTTGGTTTCCTCATCTGTAAACTTGAGCTGGAGAAGGAAATTGCAAACTACGTCATTATCTTTTCCAAGAAATTCCCAAGTGGGGTCATGAAGAGTCAGATAAAGTGGGAAAAAAACAAAACAAACAAAAAATGGAAAAAAAAGGTTTTTATGAAACTCTCCTGCTAGTCATTTCTTAGAAAATAATGTATTCCATCACAATCATAACTACAAATTGGTTAGCCTTTCCCCAATTGATGGATATTCCTTCAACTTTCAATTCTTTGCTAACACAAAAAGGTACTACATAATATCTAGGCTATATGTGTGTATATGAATATATATATGTATATATATATACACACATATGTACACATATATACACACATACATGTATTTGTACATACACATATATCTGTGTATATAAATATATACACATACGTACATAAAAATATACATGTGAGTATGCATGCACATGTTTGTCCCATTCCTTTTGCTTTGATATATTTGGAATACAGATGTAATATTGGTGTTGCTGGGTCAAAATGTATACATTGTTTTATAGCCTTTTAGGCAGAGTTACAGATGGTTTTCTTAAATGGACCATTTCTCTACTCTATTAACATTTCATCCATCTACATATTTATCCACACCTTCTCCACCATGTGTCATTTTCCTTCTCTGTCAAGGTAGCCATTCTGATGGTGTGAGGTACTTTATATTTCCCTCATAGGAGTGATTTAAATTATTTGTAAAGTTTTTTTTTCAATTTTTTCTTCTGAAGACTGCCTAATCATATGCTTTTTTCATTTATCAATTAGAGAATGGCTCTCTCTCTCTCTCTCTCTCTCTCTCTCTCTCTCTCTCATACATTTGTCTCATTTCCTTATATATTTGAGAAATGAGTCCTTGATATAATTTTCCTAATGTTTCCTGCTTTCTTCTAATTTTGGCTGAAATGTTTGTGTGTATGCACAAATTTTTGAATTTCATATAATCATAATTATTCATTTATCCTTATAATTATTCATATCATATTCATAATTATTCATTATCCCATTATTTATATTCAGTTATCCTGTCTAACTCTTATTTGGTCATAAACGTTTAATTTATCCATAGATCCCACAGGTAAATTCTTCTTATCTCCCATAAATTACTTATGCTATCATTTTTTATGCCTAAATCATGTACTGATTTTGAACTTATTTTGTTATACAATATGAGATGTTAGCCTAGTGTTTGATAAAGTGCTTTGCAGTTTTGTCAGCAATTTTTTGTCAAATGATTAGTTCCTGTCCCAAAAGTTTGGTTCTGTGTATTTATCAAACATGAGATTGCTAAGGTCATTTACTAATCTTTGTATCATCTACTAAATCTATTGCTACACTACTCTTTTTCCTAGCCAGTTACAGATTTTTTTGATGATTATTCTTTTGTAATATTGTTTGAACTCTGGCACTCCTAGGTACTGTTATTTTTCAAGAGAAGTAGAGTAGGTATGTTCAAAGAATATGCCAGGTCAATTTCTGGATCTGGTTGTTTCAGTTTGGTTTCAGTAAGAAAATACATTCTGTAGACATTGTGAAAATAATAAAATAATACAAACAAACCAAAAATGAATATGTGGTTAAGATTATGTGTTACTTGGAGAAGGGCACAGAGAAATGCTTGTTAAACCTACCACTTGACTGTTATGATAATCCTGAATAGACATAGCAAATAACCAGAAATCTCCTTCAAAATAAACCAATATCATATCACAAATGTGAGTATTTTTTGTCAGAAAAAGTGTCATGCTTTTTCTTGAACTTTTCTTTCTCTTCACCTGCTTGTAGTAGGACTAAAGATACAATATGTGGTCTAGAGCACACATCATGGATCACCTTCTCTAAAACACTCATTTGAGAGGTGAGAAAACTTGTTCAAACAGAATAATCAAATTAATCCATTACCAATTAATATAATGAACAATAGGACTAGAATCCAGGTTACTCCTGCTGTCTCCTGAGAGAAGGTATCTTCTACCTGCCCAAAGTGACTTCACCCTCTGCAAGGATTCTGCCATTTAACTGCTTGTTCCCAATCTCTAGCCCTGTATCTGCTTTATTGACTCAGTATTCCACTGTACACAGTGGCTCTTCCAACCATTTTTGTTTTTAATCCTTCTTAAACTTCCCATGGATTCCCCTTCCCCACCCTCTCAAATGAGCTCCCTCTTCACCATATCATAATACTGATATTCCTTCTTCCACTTTCTCTTTCTTCACTCTTATTTACATAATGAGCCCGATCAAAATTATGAGATGGAAATGAGGAAGCTTATTGTGAATGGTCTTATTTTTTCCTGTAATAAATGAAGCAATATTCTCATTTGAGAGGGCTGAGGAGCCACACAGGACAATGTTCAAACAATGCCACAAAACTTTTCTCCTAATTCACACAACTAAATAAAGTTTTCTTAAAATTGTTGTATATTTCCCTATTAGCCATATTTCTTCTCGGAATATAACAGCTTGATTCCTTAGGCAAAGCAAGTAAGCAACTGGTATAGTGGATTGGAGATTGACAGAGAGAGGCTCCCAGCACCCATTGTTCAAGTTGTCATTCATAGGGACATCAACCTGACTCTTGTACAGGGTATGTTCTTCTTGAGGTTTGGACATGAAAGGGACTTTTTGATGCATATCATCATGATGTTAAGGGTGCAGAACCTAAAGCTCAGACACTACAAGGGACTTGGCTTAAGGTCACACAGGAATTATCAGAGTCAAGTCTTGAATTAGGTTCAATAACTATTTATCTGTTATACTTGGTACATCTCATAATAATCATTAAAGAATATTTGAAACTGAAGATTGTATTTTAAAAAATGACCATCTTCAACATTGTCATTCTAATTTCTTTATTGTTCTCTTTGGCCATTTACACATTATATTAGACATATATCATGGTTTAGGATGTGTAAAGCACTTTATAAAAACCCTGTGAAATAAATGCTGACAGTCTAGTGTAGTGGTTACATTCCAGAGCTTAGAATGAGCAAAACTTGAGTGTAAATTCTGTTTCAGACATTCCTGCCTGAGTTATCTTGGCCAAGCCAGATGAAGTCTGAACTTAATTTTCCTCAGCACTCACCAGGTTGTCATGTGTAGTGAATGATGTATGTAAAGCACTTTACAGAACTTTCTTGTTTGTTTGTTTTTGGTTCTTTTCAGTTTATTACTTGAATGAGTTACACTAGCTCAAGTTAAACAGCAGACCCCAAATGGTTACATTACATAAAGTGTGAAGTTTTTAAACTTGTGACAAGGGACAGAAGGAAATTTTTCTACTCATTGCAAGGAAATCCTCAATTAAGCTTCACCGAAACACAAGCACTTAAAACCCAGGAACCTTCAGCTGGGTGTCCTAAGCCAGTCCAGTCTTGAGGATTGACTGTCATCTTAGGTATTGGTAATTAAGGCAGGCTTTTAGCAGTTATTTAATCAAGTGCCCTTGAAGAGTTTTGAACTTGTTTCTTTGATTAAATTAGGAAACTTTGATAACCTCCTTGCCTCAAGGGAAAGCCTGATTTGCATGGGTTTGAGTCCCAGATTTGTGATGCTGTTAGGTCATGTGGGTGAGCTGCATGTGCGACTCACCTTTGACCCTGAACAAGATATATAAACCCAGAGGTTGGCATTCTCCCTTGGGGCTCTCAGCCAATGGAAGAGTGGTGTGGGACTCTGGGCAGCCTCTCTAAGGGCCTCCCAGCATGTGAACCCAGATATTGATGCTTTCATTTAACTATGAATTGTGATTTGGTCTGTTATATTGTGCATGTTTGCAATTTGTTTGTATTAGCTCTGAATTCAGGTTGCTGGCTTTTCCTCCTGAACTAAGTGAATGATATTTGTATGTTGGACTAAAGTAAGATTGTTAACCCGTCAAAGTTATTTCCTTAGTAAAGCAGATCAAAGAACCTGTGCTGGCCACTCTTGTTGCTGTCTTGTTGGGTCTTACACCCCACAACATTTGCTAGCCAAATTGTTGCTACATCCTATAGCTGAATTATTTCTCCACATCCTGGATGCTAGATTACAATACCATTCCAGGCAAATTTCTTCTTGAGTGCCTTCACTAATTTCTTTTTATTGTAATCATCTGTCAACCCCTGTTTCTCTGTTGAATTCTTATATGGTTGTAATCCTCAGTCCCAGCAGGAAGCAGGTCATCACCTTTACTTGCATCAGCAAATGGGGTCGAAAGAGTGAAGGTTCTGTATAGCAGATATAAGATACTATTCTTTTCTTTTCTGTGGAAAAAGCTGCGGAAGATGGTGGCAGAAGAAGGTGGACACTGTGGACGTAGTGTCGGGAAGCCAGGAGTCTCGAGTGAGCCTGCTGAGTCCTCCAGGGTGGCTCAATGACTGGCATACTTTACAGAATACAAAGTGCCTAATGTGTGTGAGATGTTATCATCTCTACTTTGTAGAGCAGAAAACTGCATCTCCGAGAGGCTGACTTGTCTAAATTCACAAATGGAGAAAAATTCAATGAGATAGGAGCAGAGTGGTCAAGGAAAGGAAATGCTTTAGGAAACTAAAGGAGGAAACATGCATTTTAACTGTAGAATCCAGAAAAACCTCACAGACAAGATGATGATTGAGCTGGATGATGAAGGGATGTATCTATGTTTTTCTTTTTTTTTTTTTGTTGCTTTTCTTTTCTTTTTTTTTGTTTCTGTTTTTCAGTCCCGGTCTCCTCACACAATATTGTACTTTTAACATATGCTTCCCACGTGGGAAAAGGAAGTCTTAAACTTGTTTGAATGTCTTAAGAAGAACTCATTATTTTTCTACCACATTAAATATTCGTTGGTGGATAAGTCCATAGTGTTCCCCTTTGTTCCTTTCGTAATTTTATAAATGTCCACCCAACTACATTTTGAATGTCATCTTTCCAGTCCCATTCTTTAGTGCCTGCCCCTAAGTAGTGGCCTCTCCAGATGTTTCCTTAGTTTATTTAGCTTCCTCTGGATCTTCTTTAGTTTCATTTCATGATGTTGTCATGCTCATTCAGAATAGGGAGAGAAGGTCATACAGGAAGAGATATCAGAGATAAGTTTCTGAGTTCAATGTCCACAGATTGTATGAAGTAATTAAACTAGATGGTGTTTTTTAAAAAGGTAATGTCTCTTTTCAGAGCTTCTATTTCAGGACAGAGCCTAAGTCTTCATTTCCCACAGCTACACTCCTCTAGACTTTTCCAGCATGAACAAGGAAATTTTCATCCTTCAAGATTTTATTAGCTGTAGATCTCATACATAGTATATACATTTTGCAGGGGTGACCTTCACTCCTTCTGATTTGATGATGGAGAATCTCTCAGAATTTCCATTGAAGAAAGGACTTAAAGATCTCTTCATTCTTCACTTCTCTCCTCTAGACTTTCACATCATGCATCTGTCCATATCCCTTCTTTCTCTATCCCCATTTTCTGCTTCCTTCTGTATGTATTCCTCCCCAGTAAGTTCCTTATAGGAAGGGATTTCTCTCTCTCTCTCTCTCTCTCTCTCTCTCTCTCTCTCTCTCTCTCTCTCTCTCTGCGTGTGTGTGTGTGTGTGTGTGTGTGTGTGTGTGTGTGTGTGTATGTTTCCCCTTTCTTTCAATATCAAGGGCTTAGCACAGTGACCGGCTGAAAATGCAACCACAAATTTCTGAAGTCTTGAAACATCTCATCTCTTCTATGCCAAAATTAATGAGGAAATTAATGTAAAGCTGGCCACTGCACACTACAGCATTTCAGCATCAAACTTTTCAGATTTTAAGAATAGATTTTTGTGCTGATGTGTGAGCATTGTGATTTCTTTCTCTAAATGGAAACGCATCATGAATTAAACTTGTCCATACATGTGAAAACTTTCTAACATATTGGGTTCAAATTCAGAAATGAAAATCAAGTGTAAGTGGGACTATGGAAGCCTGAGAGCATGGGTAGGTAAGTGTGTTAATCTTTTTTGTCAAAATTTTTGCTTCACACTTCCATAGGCCATTTTTTTGCCACTTGACTTCAAAAAAAAAAATTAGAACTGATAGAATAGGGGTGGAGCCAAGATGGTGGTTGAAAAGCAGGGACTAGCATGAGCCCCCTGCCAAGTCCCTCCAAAATCTCATAGAAATGGCTCTGAACCAATTCTAGAACCGCAGAACTCACAAAATAGCATAGGGAAGCAGGGCTCTAGCCCAGGACAGCCTGGATGATCTCTGGGTAAACTCTATCCTGCATGGAGCTGCGAGCAGAGAGGAGTGGAGTGGAGTGGAGAAGAGCCCAGCATGGGCAGCGCAGACCAACCAGACCAGGAGCCAGGCGGAACAAGCCCTAGCGCCCTGAATCAGTGAGCTGCAGCAATTACCAGACTTCTCAACCTACAAACGCCAAAGACAACAGAGTAGGTTAGTGGGAAAAGCTGTTGGGGACAGGGAGTTTGCAGTTCAGCCCCCTATGGGGGCAGAGGAGGTGGGGCAGCTACAGAACTACAGCTGCAGTTGCTTCCTGCCCCAAGCTCACATGGTGGGAGAAATTAAGTGGCTGATGAGAGCAGGAGTGAAGAGCCTGCTGAAGATCTAAGTCCAGTCCAGGTTGGGGGTTCTTGGGGAAGGAGGAGTGCTGGTGTGGCAGAGCCGGCCCATCCTCCCAGGCTTGGAACATAGAACTCTTTAGTCTATAAGCAGTCATACACTGCTGAAAAACT
>CM053625.1:317361157-317375847 GCA_028646595.1 Phalanger gymnotis
CCCACCTTAGTTGCCAATCCACACCCACATAGGTTTTATACCTAATAGGGGTTTGGGCCAGGGGCTTAGCACTTAGTAAGATTCAAAGAAATAGCTGAATTACTCAAAGCAAACAAAAGCCAAACTCTTCAAGGGCACTTGTTGAACTAAGTGCTAAGGAGCCCATTTTGCTTACCAACACAATGAGCCAATTCCAATAAAAGTAAAGTTCACAAGCTTCCCCATGCCTCCCCCATTTTCCCCTCCACTGCAAAAGTTTTTTCATGCTTCTTTTATGTCAGAAAATTTACCCTTTTCTCTCTATCCCTTTCTTCTCCTTCCACTGAATTCCTCTTTCTTACCCCTTAATTTTTTTAAGCTAATTCAACTCATGCCTGCATCCTCTATATATACTTCTAACTGCCCTAATAATGAGAAAATTTTTAAAGTTTCTAGGAGATGCATGTATCATTTTCCTTTATAGGAATGTGAACAGTTTAATCTTATTATCCTTTCTCTTTCCTCTTTATCTTTGTATGCTTGTCTTGAGTCTCATATTTGAAAGCGAGTTTCTATACAGCTCTACTCTATTCAAGGGAAAGGCTTGTAAGTCCTCTTTTTCACTGAATATCCATTTTCCCCTCGGAAGGATTATATAATTTTGCTGGGTATGTGATTGGTTGTAATCATAGCTCTTTTGACCTCTGTAATACTGCATTACAAGCCCTCCAATTCTTTAATATCAAAACTGCTAAATTGTGTGTTACCCTTATTGTGGCACTGCGATTTTTGAATTGTTTCTTTTTGGCTACTTGCAATATTTTCTCTTTGATCTGGGAGATCTGAAACTTGGATCTAATATTCCTGGGGGTTTTCCTTTTGGTATATCTTTCAAGAGGTGTAGACATTTTCAATTTCTGTTTTTTTCTGCTGGTTCTAGAATATGAGGGCAGTTTTGTTTGCTAATTTCTTGAACGATGATGTCTAGTCTCTTTTTTAATCATGGCTTTCAGGTAGTCCAATAGTTCTTAAATTATCTCTCCTCTATCTATTTTCTAGATCATCACTTTTTGGTTTGTTTTTGGTGTATTTTTTCCAATGAGACCCTTTACATTTTCTTCTGTTCAAAAAATATTTTCATTTTCTTTGATTGTTTCTTGATGTCTCATAAAGTCATTAGCTTCCCCATGTCAAAATCTAATCTTTAAGAAATTATTTTCTTCAGAGAGGTTTTGAATTACCTTTTCCCCTCAATTTGGTCAATTCTACTTTTTAGGTGTTCTCTTGAGTGATGTTTAAAAAAAATATACCTTTTTTTCCATTTGTCCAATTCTGACTTTCAAGCCATTCTTCTCCTTGCTCTACTTTTGTGCCTCCTTTAACATTTGCTCTTTTCTATTTTTTTTCTAAAGGCGTTATTTATTTCAGCATATTTTGTACTTCCTTTACAAGCTATTGACTTTTTTTTTCTTAATTTTCTTGCATCACTCTCATTCCTTTTCACAATTTTTCCTCTACCTCTCTCACTTGAATTTTAAAATCTTTTCTGATATCTTCTATCACCTAAGACCAATTCACATTTTTTGAGGTTTTGGATGTAACAATTTTGACTTTGTTGTCTCCTTTTGAAATTGTGTTTTTATTTTCCCTGTCACCAGAGTAACTTTCTATAATCAGGATCTTTTTCTTCTGTGTGCTCTTTTTTTCCTGCCTATTTTTTTAATTTTTTTCACTCTATGTTACAGTAGGGGTCTCATTCTGGAATGTGGGGGGTATGATAGGATTGTTGTGCATCTTGTTTCAGAGATAATTCTGGAGAATCTGAAAGTTTTCGGTTCTTCCTAGGTGGCATGATCTAAAAAGAGATGTCTTAACTACTCTCCTGGTCTCTTCTCTGGTCTGTGAGTGATCACAAGCCATCTTTTCTGTCCTGTAACTGTAACCTGGTCTAACTCTCCTGCGACCGCAGGTTCTGGTGTATTAATGCTCCCCCTTGTCATGGGACTGAGATATAGTACTGCAACCCATTTCAAAATATGTGTAATGCAACAGAGACCTGCACCTAGTGCAAGCAAATGGACCCCTATAATCTCCTTCTGATCAGTTGTCTGCTTGCCTTACAATCTGTGTGCTGAGAGGTTCAGTAACTGCCAACACCACCAATGATTAAGATGCTCCCAAGGTCTACTGATGTTTTACTGAGGTGTGGCCTTTGCTGGACTGTGCTCCACTCTCACCTTGGTGTAACAGACCTTTCCTGCTGACCTTCTAAGTTGTCTTGGGCTGAAAAATTGTTTTACTTTTTCCTTTTGCAAGTTATGCTGTTGTAGAATTTATTTTGAGGCATTATTTAAAGTTATTTAGAGGAGTTTGAGGACAGCTTAAGTGAGTTTTGTCTGCAATTTTAGCTTCTCCTCTTCCAATCCATTGAATGGATAGACAAAAATGGATCCTATGGATAGCATAACTAGAGTCCATATACATTCACAAATTTTCATCTTCCTGACATACCGCATCAGGGGCTGAGTGCTGCTAAGAAAATAGAAATTCATCACTGATTTCGGTGTCCTTGTTGGCCAGGCACTTGATAATACTGTACAGATACAGGTGGCCATCAGAAACAGGAGTATGAGGAGGAAAGATACCCTCCCATCATTTTTTCTTCAGAAGCCCAGTTGCTATGTTTCTCTCAAATATCATTTAAACAATCTTTAACACATATTGTAGGTTGTAAAATGCAGTACAAAGGGCCACTCTGTTGACAAAATATTTGAATAGCCATGGAATTTCATTCTTTAACTTTAACATTGATTCATTAAACCAACATTTTCTATTTGCGTTTTACAGGCCATAAACTGTGTATAGTTATGGTAGACACTAAGACAAAAATGAAAATTTCTCTGGCCTCAGTGAGTTTGGATTCTTTTTGACGTAACCAATATAATCATAAACTATTTGGTGTTATTTTTAAACAAAACATTGTGTGTCCTCTCTATGCCTTTATGTGAGCCACTGTTCATGAGTGGAATGCATTCCTCCCTCATCTCATTATTCTAGGATCTCTGATAATCTTTAAAATTTGGTTCAGTCACATCCTTCTGTGTAAGATCTTTTTTGTTCCTCCTTCCCTATACATACATACATACATACGTGCATGCATATGCTCATAAATACATGTGTGTATGTAACTACATGTATTTATCCCTCTATATTCCCTTATTATTAAGAGAGGTAATATAGGGTGTAGTTTCCTCCTCATCAGAAGGGTATGAATGATTATGTGATGTGGAAGCTTATGGAAGATCAAAGCCTAGGGACTTCCAAAACTTAGTGTTCATATAAGTTCCATGCCAATATACAGTGAATTATACAAGAAGTGGGCACCTACCCCGAATTGAATATAATGATGATCAATTGGAGCCTTGTCTGTAACACTGACCTGAATGTGTAAATTATCTGCACCAACTTTGCTGCTTCTCTGTGACCTTGTGAATTTATCCTCTTTCTATTTTGTCCTCTTAGCTTTCTCCTATCCCCGAATCCCTCCAAACTTCTTACTGCCCGGTCAAATGTCCTATCTTACTCACAGGACGTTTCCAATTTCTTTAAAACTTGCATATTTTTATCTCTACTTTATAATGAATCTTGTCTCCAAATAAATGTACCAAGATTATTTTTGCATTCTGAAGGACTACGCTATGAGAAACGACAACGGAAGATCCCTGGACTGATAGTCATAAAGACAGACTTAGACAAGAGAGGCATATTAGATCAATGAAAGAGTTTATGAGCGATTAGTATTCCCCAAGAACTGAGCTAAGCAACTAGGAATACAAGTAAAATTAAGCAATATTTCCCCCATTTATATGCTAATACAGAAAGAAAACACATAAAGGAGAAGTAAAAATTAACCATCATGTGGGAAGTGTTAGTTTTGGTAACATACATAGCCACATAGTGGAATGGTAAGGAAATGGTCAGGAAATTGATGAAGCATGGATCCCAGTAAGATAAGATGAAAGCTCACCCATGATAGTTAGGGACTGCAAGTCAGGTTCTACATTTCAAGTGGGAGGCAGATGAACACAATGGACCAACTACAAAAAGGTCCAATGTGATTAAGGACTTCTTTGTATCCCCAGTGCCTAGCATCATATTCATACTTAGTAGCAACTTGATAATCATTTGGGTGATGATAGATATGGAAATTTATGAAAAGTAAATAGAAAAAATTAGAGGAGGTATTAGATTGTTGATTAAAATAGGCTTTTTATCAATGACTTATTTTTACTATATTTAATATATTGCTAAATTTAGCAATATATTGAATAATAAACAATATTTTAAACAATAAAGAATAAGTGCTACTCTGATGTTTCTTTGTGAGGCAGAGATGAACTTGGGTTTTTGAAGGCTGAGCTAGTAGAATGTAACCATTGGAATTTCCTACCAATCAAATAAGGTAGTTAGGTGTTAGATTTCAGGTGCGTTATCCAGGGACTAGTCAAGCTATATTATAACAAACTTATGATATCTTGGGGCATGATATTTTTAAAGGCAATTCTCAAAATATTTCTACCAACCTATGGAAAGGTTGTGTTTTGGGTCAGTGAGAGTCCTTCTTTCCTAATTATCTTATATATATATACAGTGTATGTATTTTGAATGCATTTATCTTCCCTGATAAAATTAAAGTTTCATGTGATATAAATTTTTAAAAAGATCTTTTCTTAGGATGTAGAGAAATGCCTAGATAATATTGCATGCATAATACATACTTTTGGTATTAATTAAACTATAGAACTTTTTAAAATATGAGGAAAATGATGATATAATTCATTATTAAAAACAAAGCTATGAAGATGAAATTAAGCAATACTCATATGACAGGTCAATCATACCATGCCTTCACCCCATACTTGTAAAATTTCTTCTATAGCTGGAAGCATTGAGAATGGGGTGGCACTCAAGTAGTAAATCAACACATTAGTTGTCTTCCTTGTCACCCAGTGGTGTTTTGCAATACACATTACAGAAGTTCTTCAGGTTGTGTGATAATTTCTGTTCCAATTTGAAGTTAAAATATCGTATATCCCTAGGCAGTTTTCCCACTCATCAATAATAATATGGTACACAGTGTCTCACCAAACTAAACTTATCCTGGGCGAACCATCAAAGGCAAATTAGAAGAGGTACGTTATCAGGAAGAAACTTCTGATGCTATCAGATTATCTCCTTTTCCATCCATCCTTTACCAAGTATCTCTTCCTCCAAGGAAGCAATCACATGGAGAGGAGCTAGGGAATGGAAACATGAGGATATTTATCACCCAGGATTTACATCTTTATATAAAGAGCCTGAGGGAGTGATTAAATTAATGGAGAAATCCCTGCTCCAAACTTTTTTGAGAGGTCTGATTTTGACCATGTATTTGGCTGTTTGGGTAGAACCACTAATGAAGAGTCAGTCTGAATGTTGGCACACTGTAACACAAAAACAGGATTAAATGAAGGAGATGTGGTTGCCTGCATTGAATTGCTTATGGCAGACAACCCTTTGAAAGGAGTTATAAATTATAGACTCATAAAAATCTTTTTTTAAATTTTTCTTTGTGTCTCCAATTATTAGTACAGTGCCTGAAAAAAAAAACACAAAAATGCTTGTGGATTGCTTGAAAAATGGTATTTAATATGAATATATACATGTATTTCCATTACAACATATTGCTTTTTATTTAAAAAAGGAAGAAAATTTTAAAAAGACTAGTGAAGACATTGAAAAAATATTAAGCATGTGAGACTCCACACTCGAGGAAGATCATGTCAACAAAGAAGGGTATGGAATGTGTCTTTTCATATTTATTCTTTGGACCACGGTTTTTCTTATTAATATCACAGCATTCATTCTGTGATAGCATCATGAATGTTGTTGTTTCAAAGAAAAGGGGTTGCAATTGTTGAGTATTTTTTCTTGGCTCTATTTGCTTTATTTTGTATCAATTTGTGTAAGTCTTTCCGTGCTTCTCTGTGTTCAATATGTTTAGTGTTTCATGTAGCATAGTCATACCATATTACATTGTAAACATAGACCACACATTATTTAGTGATTTTCCAATTAATGGCCATTTACTTTTTCCCCCTGTTCTTCATTCCCCCCAAAAATTCTATTTTAAATAATCCATCCTATATGGAGTCTTTCTTTTGTTCTCACTGAACTCCTTTGGGTATGTGCCTCGTGGACCAAGCACTGGATCAATAATTAATTATGGATATTTCAGTCATTCTAATTGCATAACAACAAATTGGTTTCCTGGTTGGTTAAATCAAATCATATCTTTTTCGCTAATGAGCCACCTGGCCCATTTTTTCAAAACCTTTCCCCACGTTCTCTACAGTAGGCGTTACTTTTGTTATCTTTCCCAATTTTCTGGGTGTAATATAAAGTATCGTGGTTGTTTTGATTCTTATGGCACTTGTTATTTGTGATACAGAGCATTTATTCATGTGATTGTCAATTTTTAATTCTTGATTTGACAATGGTTTGTTCATATTTCTTGACTACTTCTGCATTGTGGAATTGATTTTGGTCTTATCTATTCTTATTTGTCTATTTCATATATGAAACTCTTGTGACATATTCAATACTGTTTCCTCTTATTCTAGAATTGTTAATTTTGTTTTGCAAAAGATTATCTGTTTGTTGTGATCCACATGATCTTTTATGTGTCTTAATTGCCTATCCTATTATTGGTTACAATTTCCACTCCTCCTGTTAAAGGTAGATGATCTCATTTCTAAATGGGATAATTTTTACTATTCAATTCAGGTATATATTTGCAGATTATTGTGAAATGTTATGTAAAATTTTAATCTTAGTCAACTTTCTGCTAAGCTGTTTTCTACTTTTACTATGGAAAATACATGTTTAACTGAATGCACAAGGAACCCATAGTGATGCAGAAATTACCCTTGCCATTGTTGTGTTGCTAAGCAAAATGGGCTCTTTGCACTTAGCTCTTCAAGTGCCCTTAAAGAGTTTGGCTTTGTTTCTTTTGAGTAATTCAGTGTATTTCAGTGAGTCTTACTAAGTGCTAAGCTCCAGGCTCTAACCTCTATTAGGTGTTAACTTAAACTATGTGCATGTGAACTTCCCAGGGTCCTAAGGGAAGGGGCTAAGTCAAGAGCCAATCATAGCAGCCTAAGTTCTGGTCATTCAGATGACGTTTGATGACGTTTGAAGCCCTGTAAGAAGAGAGAACAGGGCCATTTGTGAAGGGCTCTCACTTGTGCTGATGTGCTGATGCAGAAACTCTGGGCAGCTGTAGCTAAGGGCCCTCCAGCTTGCAACTTGGATGCTGAGACTTTGTTAAACTCTGGTAACTATGTATTGGGATTTGAATCAGACAAAGTCTGTCTGTTGATGTTTGTAATTTGTTTGTATTTGTTCTGAAGTTCTGGGTGCTGGCTTTTTCCCCTGAACTAAATGAATGATATTTGTATGCTGAATTAAAGTAAGCTTGTCAACCCCTTAATGTAGCTTTCCTTAGTTATGCAGATCAAAAGACTCTGGGCATTTGCAGTGTGCTGGTAGTGTGCTCGTTGTCAGGGTTGTGTTGGTCTTACACCCCCACAGCAGCTGCTAGCCGGATTGTTGAAACAATTGCACATAGAAATTTCTTGAAATTTCTGAGTTAGGCTATATTTCTTCACAACAAAGAATCATATTTTATGAATGAGATGGGGAGGTTGTTAAGAATACTGGTCTACTGATGTGAAGAGATGGAAGGAAATAAACATTTGTTAAACATCTACTTGTGCTGAGCTTGGAGAATACAAATTAAAACCAAAAATAAATGTAGTCCTTGTCTTCCTGGTCTTTTCATTCTAATAGGGAAAGATAACACAAAAAGTGATCTGGAAAGCAAGGAGTGGTGGATGGGGTAGGGGGAGGGATGAATGTATGGTTTGGATCTCCAAAGTCAGGAACAGACCATTAGAAATAATGAAAGCAGAGGGAATCTTACCAATGGGAAAAGGTGTGGTCAGGACATTAGCAGGGATTTCCAGTTGGATAAGGCCACAGTGACAGTAGGCTATTATAAGGTCTAAGCTAAAGAGGCCCCAGTCACTGAAAGAAGTTCCAGGACAAGATATCAGTAAAAATGAAAGGTTTTGAAGTCTATGGACTAAGGATCAGGTGATAAGCTTTCAAAAATTATACACTGAATGTTAGAAATGTTATGAAAGAAATTATACATTTAATTGTAGAGTTTCACACTCATCTTAATTAGTCTCAGAGAGCCAAGACAACTTGATTTGATTAAATTAATCAATCAAAAGTTCATACTATGTGTGAACAAGTAATTAATCACCTTGATAGGAATAAATTGCTTTGGTCATTGAATAAAGAGAGATGAAGTTATACAGGAAACAGCACTTAGTGGATAGAAGAAAATACATCTTTGGACTACTTATAAAGGCAACTAAGGAGACCACAGCCAGTTGATCCAGTGGATAAAACCATCTGGGAAACATTACTTATAGGGAATTACCTGGGGCAGGAGAAGATCCTGTCCCTCTTGCTCTCCTCTTTCCTTCTCCCTCTCCCTCTCCCTCTTCTTTTCACTCTCCCTCACCTCCCACTTTCATTCCCCTTCCCTATGTAGCTGGTAACAGAAGAAGGATATGTTGTTGATGTTGTTTGTCCTTCCTTTTTGAAGAGAACCAGTGACATCACTGCATGAATTGGATTTAAGTGAGGCAGATGCACAAAGTCATCAGACTCACTTTCTTCCAGAGTCATCAAAGCCTGGCAATGACTCAGAAAACAGTAGAGGACCTTTAAGTCTTCAAAGTATGACCAAACTTGAGGCACTCCACAGTGCCTGCTTCAGCTGCCTTCACGGCCCTTAAATAAAATCGCTTTCATTTGCCCACTCTACAGGGGGATGTTTTCACATGCTTTGAGTAGACACTCTCCCACCTCACCAATGAGAGGTATATCAGTTACCATCAACCTGGTTTATCCCATTAGACAAGATGTTTACCAGGGTATGGCCACAGGTGAGAGCTGAGTTGTCACCAAAGGTAGATGAGCAGCCCTGAAAAGATCTCAACAAGCCCTCACACCAAAGATACTAGTACCCCATGAACGTCTCATACTTTTAGGAAGGATCCATAAATGGATGTGTAAAATCAGTCCACTTTAAGGATATACCAACTCCTTGCGATAAAGAGAAATTAAGGTTATTGTCCTCACAAAGCCACTGAATTTAGTAGCGCAGAAGGAAGTTACCCCTAAAAAAACATCGTGAGGCCTTTATCAAGAAAGTGGATCCCAAGGTACCAGGATTTTGGAGTTATTTATTTTTCCATATGTTCTCTACATGTACACAGTACTTTGTTCATTTATTTTTGAACTCAGGCACTTTATGTGTTCCCAATAATTCATCCTTACTGTGTAGAAAATGATTTTATAAAATTATCTTTGCTCTCTCTTCTTGGTAAATCAATTTTCAAAAATCCAATTGAATTATTGATAATCGACAGGATCCACAATGGTTGAGACACATGATCAACCATTATAAAACAAGAGGAGGTGAAGTCAAGGTAAGTAGAGGACAAAGTAAGGCAGGAAAGTAAGGAAGGACTTCATCTGAAGTCACCCAAAGTCAGTACCAAACAACTATAACCAAAAAAAACCTCTCAAAATGAATTCTGGAGTGGCAGAAACAACAAACTGACAGAGTGAAATAGTTTTCCTGCCCAAGACAATGTAGAATGTTGCAAAGCAAGGGGTCTGTTTCACTGGAGCACAAAGGGAAGTGCAGTTCAGCACTGGCAGTGTGTGGACAAGTGAACAGTCAAATTCAGAGCTGAGGGACAGCTTGGTGATGAGGCCCTGCAGGCTCTAGCACAGAGCAGCACCGAGGCTCAGCAGGCCTCGGCCCTGATGAGGCAAAGCAGTGGGGTCCTCAGTTCAATGCGGCAGTGATGTAGGGCCCATGACCCCACATAAGAAGCTTGGGACAGCGCCCCATCCAACACAAGAGCAGAGCCCAAGATCTTTTGTTTGTTTGTTTTGTGTTTGGTATTTTGTCCCTCCCCCCCCCACCCCATTTACAAGCAAATAAAATTTTTAGCATTCATTTTTACAAGATACTGAGTTCCAAATTTTTCTCCCTCCCTCCTTCCTTCACATCTCCTCTTTTGAAAAGAGTAGGCAGTTTGATATACTTTATACATGGGCTTTCATGAAAAAAATATTTACATACATGTCATATTTGTGAAATAAGAAACATATCAAAAGGAAAAAAAACTACAAGAAGGAATAAAGCAAGTGAAAAAATATGCTTTGATCTACATTCAGTTCTCTATCTGGATATGGTTAGCATTTTCCTTCTTGAGTACTTTTTACTAGTTTTAGATCACTGTGTTGCTGAGAAGAGCTGCGCCATTCATAGTTGATCATCACACAATGTTGCTGATATTGTAGACAAAGATTTCCTGGTTCTGCTCATTTAAACTTGAAATAGTTTATAAAAGTCTTTCTAGGTTATTTCTGAAATCTTCCCGTTCTTCTTTTCTTATTGCACCATCATATTCTAATACCACAGTTTGTTCAGTCATTCATCAATTGATGGACAAACCTTCAGTTTCCATTATTTGTTTTGCCCTCTGGTTCCCAGACAGCAGGACAGTTTTCCTTGACATTTTCTTAAAAGATACTGTCCAGGTCCTCCTTTTGATTATGGCTATCAGGTAGTCCAATGATTTGGTTATTGTCTATTCAGGATCTGTTTTCCAGGTCAATTATTTTTCCATGAGGTATTTTACATTTTCTTCCATCTTTTTTTCATTCTTCTGGATTTCTTTGCTTGAGTCTTTATGTTTCATAGAATTATTAGTTTCTATTTGCCCAATTCTGACTTTTAAAGTGTTGTTTTCCTCAATTACCTTTGGTACTCTTTTTTTTTCCATTTAGCCAATTGTAGTTGTTAAGGTGTTGTTTTTACAGTAGATTTTTGTACTTCCTTTTCTAATTGGCCAATTCTACTTTTTAAGCAGTTTTTCAAGTGGTTGACTATATTTTTTTCTTCTATATCTCTTTTATGACTTTTAAGCTATTTTTTGAGCTCTTTCATGAGTTCTTCCTGGGATTAGACTGCTTCCCACTTTTTCTTTGGTGTTTTATCCCTAGATATTTTGATATTTTTGTCCTCTTCTGATTTTGTGTCTTGGTCTTCCCTGTCACCATAATAACTTTCTACGGCCATATTATTTTTTGCTCAGTTTTTGGCCTCTTCGCCTTATTTCAAATTTTGGCTTTGCACATGGTATGAAAGTGACCCTGTCTCAGGCTTCTTGTGCCAGTGGCTGCAGCTCCTGTCTCTTTACTTGGTGATGCACTGATATTACTCTGAGGCCCCTGGAGATCCTTGTTTCTGGTTCTTTGCTGAGTGTGTGGAAGGTGGTGCCTGTCATTTCTGAAGACCATAGAAATGTGATAGATTACCTGGTGCTGAGCTGGGGTCTGGAGAAGGGTGGGATATTTCTGTGTTTCACTGGAGATACACTGAAGGATGTGGAGCTCTGGCTTCTGGAGGATGCCTATCTGCCCTGGGCTACACTGAATCACCTGGTAGTTCTCCCACCCAGAGTGCACTATATCCCTCTGGCTATTCTGAGGCGTGTAGTGGATCCTGGTGTTAGTGTTTGCCTGCTTCACCACACTGGGGCTCAGGATCCCCCAGTGGTTTGATGATGTGGGGCTTCCTGGAACACTTCCTGCCCTGGAATGCGTTTCTCATTTATTCCAGTAAGGCAGAATTTTCTTGCTGATCTTCCAAGTTTTTTTGGGCTGAAAGATTGTTTCACTGTGTCTTTTTTCGCTGGTTGTGCTTTTCACAGATTTCTCTTGGGGTGCTATTTTATGGGTGTGAATGTGGAAGAGTTATGGTGATTTACTGCTTGCTCCACCATCTTGACTCCTGTAAGTCTCCTAGATCTAGAGCCCAATTATAACAAAAAAAGTCACAATATGGGCTGGGAAAATAAGCAAAAATAAACCCATATGAAACAACAACAAAAAAGTGACAAGTATTTGACTACAGAAAACTATTACATTGATATGGACTATTGAAAAAAAATTCAAAAGTTTAACAACAATGTCAAAATGCCTACATGCAACGTTTCAAAGACAAAGCTGAGTTGGTCTCACCTCCCCCCCAAAAAAATAACTCCTCGAAGAGCTCAAAAAGGATTTTAAAAATAAAATAAGAGAGGTAGAAGAAAAATTGAGAAAAGAGATGAGAATGACATGAGAGAATCATAAAAAATGTTGACAGCTTAGTAAAGAAAGCACAAAAATGGGGGGAGGAGTATAAAAATTCACCAAAGGAAACAATGCATTAGAAAGTAGAACTGGCCAAATGGAAAAGGAAATACAAATGTTTAATGAAAAAGACAATTTCCTCAAAAATTAGAAGTGGGCAAGGGGAAGTTAATGATTTTATGAGACATCAGGAAACAAACAAAATCAAAATAATAAAACAAATGAAATAAAAGTAAAATATCTCATTGAAAAAAAATGACTGACCTAGAAAATAGATCCAGGAATGAAAACTAAAGAATTATTAAACAACCTGAAAGACATGATCAAAAAAAGAGCCTAGACAGCATCTTTCAAGAAATTATCAAGGAAACCTGATTTTCTAAAATCAGAGGGTAAAATAGAAATTGAAGAGACTCACCAATCACCTCTTCAAAAAGATTACAAAACAAAAACTTCCCAAACTATTATTGCCAAATTCTAGAACTCCCAGGTCAACGAGAAAATACTGCAGGGAGCCAGAACGAAGCAATTTATGTATTGTGGACTCACAATCAGAATTACACAGGATTTATCAGCTTCTACATTACAGGTTCTGAGGGCAAAGGAGCTTGAATTATGACCAAGTATCTCCTACCCAATCACACTGAGTGTAATTCTTCAGGGAATATAATAAGTCATCAAGGAAATAGTGGATTTCAAAACATTCCTGAAAAAAAGATCATATCTGGACAGAATATTTGATTTTCAGATATATGAACCAAGGAAGAGAAAAAGGAAAACAAGGAAGAGAAAACACAGTAGATTAAATAAGACTAAATTATTTATATTCCTAAACAGGAAGATGATGCTTGTAACTCTTTAGAATTTTATCACTATGAGGAATTTATAGAGAGTCAATCTAAACAGAGAGTGTGGAGGTACATAGTCAATGATGTGATGATATCTGAAAACAAACAAGTATTGAGTATATGAAATTAAAAAAATATATGAACTAGGCCAGTGCAACCAAGATTAGAACAAAAAGTGGGGATTTTTTACATTCAATGTCTCAGATAAAGGCCTTATTTCTCGAAAGTGCAGATCATTAAGTCAAATTTGTAAGAGTACAAGTCATTCCTTAATTGATAAATGTTCAAAAGATATGAACAGGCTTTTTTCGTAAGAAAAAAATAATAACGCTACCTATAGTCATATGAAAAAATCTCTGGGGGGGCAGAGACAAGATGGTGGCTGGAAAGCAGGGACTAGCATGAGCTCCCCACCAAGTCCCTCCAAAAATCTATAAAAAATGGCTCTGAACCAATTCTAGAACTACAGAACCCACAAAATAGCAGAAGGAAGCAGGGCTCTACCCCAGGACAGCCTTGATGGTCTCTGAGTAAAGTCTATCCTGCACGAAGCTGGGAGTAGAGTGGAGTGGAGCAGAGCACAGCATGGGTGGCGCGGACCATCCAGACCAGGAGCCGGGCAGAGCATACCCCAGCACCTTGAATCAGTGAGCTGCAGCAGTTACCAGACTTCTCAACCCACAAACACCAAAGACAACAGAGAAGGTTAGTGGGAAAAGCTGCTGGGGACAGGAGGTTCCCTGTTAGGCCACCACCCTGGGGGCAGCGGAGGTGGGGTAGCTTCAGAACTTCAGCTGCAGTTGCTTCTGGCCCCAGGTCCACCTGGTGAGAGGAATGAGTGATGGATCAGAGTAGGAGTGAAGAGACTGCTGAAGATCTAAGTCCAGTCCAGGTTGGGGGTTCTTGGGGAAAGAGGAGTGCTGATGGGGCAGAGCTGGCACACCTCCCCAAGCTTGGAACATAGAACTCTTTACTCTACAAGCAGTCATACCCCGCTGAAAAACTCAAGGGTCAAGTAAGTGGGCTGGGAACATGGCCAGGCAGCAACAACACACCTAGCTTCAGTCTCAGACTCTGGAATCTTTCTTTGGTGACAAAGACCAAAGCATACAGTCAGAGGAAAGCAACAAAGTCCAAGAGCCTACAACAAAAGCCTCCAAGAAAAACATGAACTGATCTCAGGCCATGGAAGAGTTCAAAAAGGATTTGGAAAAGCAAGTTAGAGAAGTAGAGGAAAAATTGAGAAGAGAAATGAGAAGGATGAGAGAAAACCATGAAAAACAAGTCAATGACTTGCTAAAGGAGATCCAAAAAAATACTGAAAAATATACTGAAGAAAACAACACCTTAAAAAATAGACTAACTCAAATGGCAAAAGAGCTCCAAAAAGCCAATGAGGAGAAGAATGGCTTGAAAGGCAGAATTAGCCAAATGGAAAAGGAGGTCCAAAAGACCACTGAAGAAAATACTACCTTAAAAATGAGATTGGAGCAAGTGGAACCTAGTGACTTGATGAGAAATCAAGATATT
>CM053625.1:317376347-317398299 GCA_028646595.1 Phalanger gymnotis
CCTGCTTCCCTCTGCCACTTTGTGGGTTCTGCAGCTCTAGAATTGGTTCAGAGCCATTGTTTTATAGGTTTTTGGAGGCACTTGGTGGGGAGCTCACGCCAGTCACTGCTTCCCAGCCGCCATCTTGGCTCCGCCCCCCCCCTGCTTGGCAAATTTTTGCTCTAGAATGTAGGGATGTTGTTGGAGATGCTGCTCTGAACTCTCAGGCCCTCTTCAGGTATAAAGCCCAGGTCTAGAACCTGCTGGTGAGTCTAGATCTCCACGTGGGAGTTCCACTCTCCAAAGGCCTAGGAGTCTTCCAGGGCTAGGCTGTTGAGATGGTCAGTCTGGACCAAACCTGCCCTCAAATGCTAGGCCCCTCCCCAACCAGGGACCAGATTAGGGTGAGTCAGATGCAGTTGGAACACAGGGTGGCAAGGGGCAGGTCCCTCTTCCCAACTATGGGCAGCACATACCCCTACAGAACCACAGCAATGGCTCTTGGAGATCCTTGAAACCCCTTCTTTTAGAGGAGGGCAGTGCAGTTGCAGAAAGTTTGGGTGAGTTCCCTACGAGAGGCACTTGACCTCATCCGAGGTAGACCCAAGGCTGTCTGTGGTTGTGGGTACCCCTAGCATGCTTCTTCCTAGCTTATCATGTTCCCTCCTCACTTTGATCCCCTGGGCCTTCTCCATCTGGTGCTTCTATCTTTGGCTGAGCCAGGCCTGGGGTAGGAGGAGACTTGATCTGGAGCTGCCAAGAGACTCCCCTCTCCCTCTCCTATGCCATCTTCTCCTATCTGCTTTGCTGGCCAGTTTTGCTTTGGTGGGGAACAAAAGGATGCACCCTTGTCCCTAGCCCAGGATAGTCTAGAAAGACCCAAAGTCTTGGAGCTGGGCCCTTACTTCAAGGGACATGGTCTATGTACAGGCCCCAGGCCCAGGTGTGGAAGCTGGGCTCTTTGTGAGTAGCCTCCCTCTGGAGTAGCCTAGCCCACTTCCTCTTCTTGCTGAACAGAGGCTAGCTTTCACTGGTCTTGCTTCGGATCAGGGTTTGGTCTGTGATGGCCTATCCTGGCTGGCCTGTGATCATTCCTTTAGTGAACCAAGGAGTTTTGGGACAAAGACTCCCCACCCCTGTGAATGCTCAAGTTACCCCTACCAGAAAGAACATTCCTTTCACACCCATGACCCCATGGTCCAGTAGTTCCCAATTTTGTGAATTCTAAAAGCTACAGACTAACAAGCTAGATGTCAGTGCCCAGGAAAATTGTATTCTAGGGAGTTTGGAAGTATTTAGAAAGGGAAGTAAATGGTGATCACTAACTAGGAGCCAGCATGAGTCCACTAAGGTGAAGTCCTGCCAACCTCTCCTTTTTTGACAGGGTTATTGGACTGGTAGGTCACAGAAGGTTAGAGGCCATCGTTAATCACATGGGTTTTGGCAGTCCTGACTGGTGTCCCATGTGGTATGAATAAGGTTAATGTAAGGATTTCCCTCCAAAATATTAAATATGAAATTATGTATGTACCCGGGATACTTGTGTGGCAGTTTTTCAGAATGAAAATAGACATGATTTCCTCTTATTTTGATCTAACATTTCTCTGACTGCTGCCACCCCTCCCTCTAATTCTGGATATATGTGCTAGAAATACCGCCCCCCCCAACTGTTTGGAACCATCTCTAACCCAAAGTTGTCTGTGGTAATGATTTTGGGTGCCCTCTTCACACACATGTGATATATACACATATTTGCACGCATACACACACTTTCCTGTCTCCCAATCTATATTGACTTTGAATTCCCAAGACTTCTCCCCACCTCCAAGCTCAGTGCCATGAGCCAGGCCCACTGGGGCTGGGCTCCCTCCAGGCCAGTCTGGCAAGGCAGGTCCCTGCCCTCGCCCCTGGTATGGGAGGGGTACAGCACCCCCACAATACCTTTCCACTAGTCCATGTTGGCCCAGAGACTCGAGCAGGGAGCGAAGGTGTGGGCATCTTTACACCTCCCTCTTTTGTTTATTATGTCATTCCAGCCTATTGACCCCCTACCCAAGGTCTGCCCCAATTCTATGCCTCCCATAAGTGTCCTTCCTTCTCTCTGCCCTCTTTCAGTGAAAAGGCCCTTATGAGTTCCACTCATTGTTTGTACCGACAAAACTACCCCACAAAACTCTCCTCCCTCCCCCTTTGGAGATTCAAATAAACAGTGTCAACAGCCTACCCCCCCAAAAAATAAAAATAAAGTAGCTCATATCTCTCCCTTGAGTAAACCCAGAGAATAAATCCTCAGGAGAAACAGAAGAGCCAGAAGGGGGAGCTTCAGTAGCGAGAGAAGTGGGAGAGAGGGGCTTTCCTGTGGTGGTGGAAGGAGAATATAGCAGGAAGAGAAGTGTCCCAGCAGGCCCCAACTCAGCAGAACAAGGAGAGTAACTGAATCCCAGGGGGTGGACCTAACTAACTTCAATGCCAGGACCCCAGACTTTGCTTTGCACAACCAGGGAAAGTGGCAGACAGCAGCACAGACAAGAGCTGAGACCACCCATACTGTAGGACAGTCCTAGGGAAGAGGAGACCCCCCCCATCAGTGAGACTACCCCTCCCCCACACCCCATGCAACCAGAGGCCCTAGCACATAAAGCTAGATCCCTATACATCAAACTTGGGACAGAGCCCCCAGAGCCTCAGAAGTAGAGATCCACTTCAGAAACCAGGAGGAAGTAAACACCATGAAAAAGAATAGCAAGAAGCTTTCAAAAACTATTCATTCACATTATGGAGATGGGGATGATCAAAATATCAATTCAAAAAAAGACAACACGAACACTACACTAAAAGCTGAAACCCCAACAAGGAAAGTGAACTTGTCTCCAGGCCTAAAAGCATTACTGCAAGAACTCAAGCAGGACTTTAAAAATCAAATTAGGAAGGTAAAAGAAAAAACAGAAAAACATCAATGAGGAAAATAAATCTTTAAAAGTTAAGATCGGGAAATCATTTAAGGAAAATCAGAATATAATTGGAGAAAATGTCTCATTGGAAAATAAAATCAACCAAATGGAAAAGGAAATAGAGAAGATAAAAGAAGAAAAGAAAACATTAAAAATAGGAATTGGGCAAGTAGAAGCAAATGATTATGAGACATCAAGAATCAGTCAAACAAAATCTAAAAAATGAAAAAAAATAGAAGAAAATGTGAAATATCTGATAGGAAAAACAACTGAGCTGGAAAATAGATCCAGGAGAGACAATCTAAGAATTATTGGTCTACCTGAAAGCTATGATGAAAAAAAAAAAGCTTGGACAGTTTTTTGCCTGAAATCCTTAAGGAAAATTGCCCAGAGATCCTAGAACCAGAGGGTAAAATTGTCATCCAAAGAATCCATTGATCAGACCCTGAAAATTGAAAACTCCAAGAAATATTATAGCCAAATTCCAGAACTACCAGGTCAAGGAGAAAATACAGCAAGCAGCTAGAAAACAATTCAAATATGATGGAATTACAGTCAGGATCACACAGGGTTTTTCAGCTTCTACATTAAAAGGACAAATTAGAATTTGATACTTCTAAAGGTAAAATAGCTTGGACTAAAACCAAGGATGAAGTACCTAGAAAAATTGAGCATAATTTTCCAGGCAAAGAGATGGACATCAATGAAATAAGGGAATTCCAGACCTTCATGATGAAAAGGCCAGAGCTCAAAGGAAAATTTGATCTCCAAATACAAAACTCAAGAGAAACACAAAAATGTAAATGGGGCAGACCCCCTAGTTCATCAATAAGACTAATTAATTACATCTTTATTCAAGACTATTTTGATTTATATGTTTTATATATATGCATATTATATATACATACATACATATATATATATATATATATATATATATATATATATATATATGCCAATCTTGAGAACAGTATACTCATGAAAATTGAAAGGGATATTCTTAGACTGTGGATATCATTATAAAATAACTGATATGATAAAAAGTAATCAAGAGATATAAAGTGATGGTTCTCGAGAAGAGGTAAGGAGGTAGTAGAAAAGGGTAAATAATATCACATGAAGAGGCACAAAAACATATTGTAGTAGAGGGAAAGAAGGAAGGGAGAAGGGCAGTATTAGAGCTTTACTCTCATTGGATTTGCTTCAAGAAAGGAATAACATATGTTGATAATTATAGAAATCTTACTTGTCCTACAGGCACTAGGAGGGGAAAGAGGGGAAAAAATTGAGGGAGGTGGTCAGAAGTAGCAAATGGAAAGCTTTCTTTTGGAAGAAGTAGCAAATCGAAAACATTAAAAAAAGGGAAGAGAATCAAGAGGGAGGGTAAACTGAGGAAGGCAGTAGTCAAAAGCAAAACTTTGTTGAGGCGTGGAAGGGGAAAATGAGAAATAAAAGCATAAACGGGGGGAAATAGGGTGGAGAAAAAGACGCATAAAGTAATCATAACTGTGAATGTGAATGGGATGAACTCTCCCATAAAATGGAAGTGGATAGCAGAATGGATTAAAAACTATAATCCTACAATATGCTGTTTACAAGAAACACATTTGAAACAGGGGGATACACATAGGGTAAAGGTAAAAGGCTGGAATAGAATATACTGTGTTCCAGCTAAAGTAAAAAAAAAAAAAAGCAGGGGTAGCAATCCTAATCTCAGAAAAAGCAAAAGCAAAGATAGATCTAATTGAAAGAGATAAGGAAGGACACTACATACTGTTAAAAGGCACCATAAACAATGAAGGAATATCATTGTTTAACATTTATACACCAAGTAGTATGGCATGAAGATTTTAAAGGAGTGGTTAAGGAGTTACAGGATGAAATAGACAGCAAAACTATAATGATGGAAGACATCAACCTCCCCCTCTCTGAACTTGATAAATCTAATGGCAAAATAAATAAGAAAGGAGTTAAGGATGTAACAGAATTTTAGAAAAGGCAGATAATGATAGACCTCTGGAGAAAACTAAATGATGATAAATAAGAATATACTCTTTTCTTAGTGGTACATGGCACACACTCAAAAACTGATCATATACTAAAGAATAAAAACCTCACAATCCAGTGCAGAGAGGCAGAAGTAGTCAAAGCATCCTTTTCAGATCATGATGCAATAAAAATGATTTCTAATAAACAACCATGAACAAATAAGCTAAAAATAAATTGGAAACTAAATAATCTACTTCTAAATGAGTGGGACAAAGAACAAATCAAAGAAACAATTAAGAACTTCATTTAAGAGAATGACAATAACGAGACAACATAGCAAAACTAATAATATGTAGCAAAAGCAGATGTTAAGGGAAGTTTTATATCTCTAAATGCTTACATGAATAAAATAGAGAAAAAGGAGATCAACAAATTGGGCATGAAACTGAAAAAGCTTGAAAAAGAACAAACTGAAAATCTCCAGTTAAATACGAAATTAGAAATGCTGAAAATCAAAGGGGAGATTAATAAAATTGAAATCAAGAATACTATTGAATTAATAAATAAAACCAAGAGCTGGTGTTATGAATTGATTAACCTTTGGTCAATTTGATTAAAAAAAGAAAGAAGAAAATCAAATTACCAGTATCAAAAATGAAAAGAGTGAATTCACTTCCATTAAAGAGGAAATTAAGACAATAATTAGAAATTATTTTGCCCAATTGTATGCCCATAAATTTGAGAACATTAGGGATATGCATGAATATCTACGAAAATATAAATTGCCCAGGGGTTAACACAAGAGGAAGTAAAATTCCTAAATAAACCCATCTCAGAAAAAGAAATTGAGCAAGCCACAAATGAACTCTGCAGGAAAAAATCTCCAGGGCCAGATGGTTTTACAGGTGAGTTTTTTCAAACATTTAAAGAATAATGAATTCCTATACTTCATAGACTATTCAGGAAAACAGGTGAAGAAGGAGTCCTACCAAATGCTTTTTATGATGCAAATATGGCACTAATACCCAAACCAGAAAGACTCAAAACACAGAAAGAAAATTATAGACCCATTTCCCTAGTGAATATTGATGCAAATTTTTAAATAAAATATTAGCAAAAAGATTGCAGCAAGTTATCATGAGAATAATGAACTATGACCAGATAGAAGTTATTCCAGGAATGTAACGCTGGTTCAATATTAGGAAAACTATCAGCATAATTGAACCTATCAACAGGAAAACTAGCAGAAACCATGTGATCATCTAAGTAGACACAGAAAAAGCCTTTGAAAAAATACAACAGCCATTCCTATTAAAAACGCTATAAACCATATGAATAAATGGAACCTTACTTAAAATTATAAATAGCATCTACCTAAAACTATCAACAAGGGTTATTTTTAGTGGAGATAAGCTAGATGCATTCCCAGTAAGATCAAGGGTGAAACAAGGATTTCCACTATCACCCCTGCTATTCAATTTGGTGATAGACTTGTTAGCTGCAGCAATAAGAGAAGAAAAAGAAATTGAAGAAATTAGAATAGCCAAAGAAGAAACTAAATTATAACTTTTTGCAGGTGATATGATGATTTACTTAGAGAATACTAGAAAATCAAGTAAAAATCTACTTGAAATAATAAACAACTTTAGCAAAGTTGCAGGATATAAAATAAACCCACATAAATCCTCGGCATTTCTATACATTACTAACAAAGCCCAACAGCAAAAAATAGAATGAGAGATTCCATTCAAAGTTACTGTAGATGCTATAAAATATTTGGGAGTCTATCTGTCAAGACAAACCCAGGGCTTATATGAACACAATTATGAAACACTCATCATGAGAATAAAGTCAGATCTAAATAAAGGGAAAAATATCAGTTGCTCATGGTTAAGCTGTGCTAATATAAAAAAAATGACAATTTGCATAATTTATTTATTCATTGCCAAACCAATTGAAGTACCAAAAATTATTTTGCAGAGCTGGATAAAACATTAACAAAACTTATCTGGAAGAATAAGATGTATAGAATATCTAGGGAATTGATGAAAAGAAATGCGAGGGAAGGTGGCCTAACCATACAAGATATTAAACAGTACTATAAAGCAGTGCTAGTACTGGCTAACAAATAGTGTCATGGATCAGTGGAACAGGATAGGTACACAAGACACAGTAGTTAACCACTATAGAAATCTACTCTTTAATAAACGCAACAAATCCTGCTTCTGGGCTAAGAATTCACTATTTTACAAAAACTGCTCAGGAAATTGGAAAATGGTAGGCCAGAAACTGGGCGTAGATGAATATCTTATGACATACACAAAAATAAATTAAAAATGGGTTCTTGATTTAGGAATAAAGGTTGATAGTATAAGCAACTTGGGAAAGCAAGGAATTGTTTGTCTATCAGATTTATGGAAAAGAAAAGAATTCATGACACAACAAGGGATAGAGATCATTACAAAATGCAAAATGGATGATTTTGATGATGTTCAATTGAAATGTTTTTGTATAAAAAAGACAATGCAACAAAGATTAGGAGGGAAGCAGAAAATTGGGAGAAAATCTTTACAACTATGGTCTCTGATAAAGGACTCATCTCTAAAAAAACACAGGGAACTGAGCCAAATTTATAAGAATAAATGTCATTCCCCAATGGGCAAAGGATATGAATAGAGAGTTTTCAGAGGGAGAAATTAAAGATATCTGTAGGCATATGAAAAAATGCTCAAAATTGCTACTGATTTGAAAATGTGAATCAAAACAACTCTTAGGTACCACATCTCTCCTGTCAGATTGGCTAAAATGACAAAACAGGAAAATGATAAATGCTGGAGAGGATGTGGGAAAATTGGAACATTGTTACATTGCTGGCGGAGTTGTGAACTGATCCAGCATTTTGTAGAGTAATTTGGAACTATGCCCAAAGGGCTACAAAATTGTTCATATCCTTCGATCCACTTCTATGGTTGTATCCCACAGAGATCACATATGTGGGAAAAGGACTCATACGTACAAAAATTTTTATAGCATCTCTTTTTGTCATAGCAAAGAATTGGAAATCAAGGGGCTGCCCATCAATTGGGAAATGGCTGAACAAGTTGTGGTATATGAATGTAATGGTATACTATTGTGCTATAAGAAATGGGGAAGATAGAGACTTCATAATAACCTGGAAAAACCTACATGGTGTAATGCGGAGTGAGCAGAGCAGAACTAGGAGAATATTATACACAATCACAATTATATGGATTCTATGATGACTAACTGATAGATTTTGCTCTTCTCAGCAACATAAGGTGCAAAGACAACTCCAAAGGACTCATGATGGAGAGGGCTATCTACAGCCAAAGAAAGAACTATGGAATCTGAATGCAGATTGAGGCACACTGTATGCTCTCCATTTTCCCTTGTTTTTTTTTTGTCTCTTTTACTTTTTTTTTATTTTGTTTCTTCTTTTTCATGATTCATTTCATCGGTCATAATTCTTCTTTACAACTTGAGTATTATGTAAATAAGTTCAATGAGAAGTTATTTGTAGAAGATGTGACTAATTAGCTGCCATATTTTCCAGGGATAAATCAATCACGGAACATGGGAGCATTTTTAGTCATGTCTTCAGGATCAACAAGATATATTATTTAATGGGATATATTATTATCCTCTTATTATAATTGTTGTGGGGCAGCTAGATGGTACACTGGAAAGAAAACTGGGCTTGGAACCAGTAAGGTTAGTATTCCTGATTTCAAAGCTATCCTGAGATAATTACTACATATGTGACTCCAGACAAGTCACTCAGTATTCTTAGTCGTCATGCCTATATAACAAATAGATACAGGCCTACATAATAAATCCATATTTTGAAACAATTTTTATACATCTCCACCTAAATATTTCAAGGACATCATGAAGCCAACGTATCAAAAATAAAATACATTTCAAATTTCTACCCCAAATTCACATGGCACTAAGTTTTTTTTTCAAGTCTGTTGATGCTACCACCACCTTTTCTGAAATCTAGCTTCAACACTGGGATATAGTTGGACCTTTTTCTCCAATATCCTATGTACAATTTGTGTCTTGTGTCTCCTAGCTCTACAAGATCTCCCCCATCTGTTTCTATCTATGTACTCACAGGGCCTCTTTCACAGTTCAAGTCCTCATCACTTCTCATCTTTAAAATTGAGATAGTCTCTCTGTCTTTTGCCTGTTTTAATACTTTGTACATTGTTACCAAACAAATATTCCTAAAACATGGATCTAAACATGTCACCTCTATAAGCACTCAAAAATTTTCATTGGATCTCTCATGGATCTTAAAAAAATTATATTCAGCCTGGCAATTGAAAACCCCTAAGATCTGAATTCTAACAATTTTTAAAGTCTTACTTATTACTCCACTTCATGAACCCTTTAGTGCAAGAAACAGTATTATTCATTGTTCATTTTATCCTTGAATTCCCCAATTTAGTACCTTTACAAAAGTGGTTCCCCATGTCGATATATACTCCCATCCTATCCTCTAGTTTTTGGAACCCCTAGTTTCCTTTAGACCAATATTTGAAGGTCACATTCCATGCAGAACTTTGAAATAGCTCTTCAAATTTATAATTACTTGGTACATGTTTTAACTTTGTGCATGCTTTTACTCCCTCAGTATTTGGAAACTCCTTGATTATAGTATCTTTTGTTTTTTGTCTTGTATCCTCAGTGCCTACCAGAGTAGGTTTGCCCCGTGAGACATTTAATATGTATTTAACTGAATCATCTTCTAGAGGAAAGTTGAAGAACTCTGATCTTTGTAAGCATTTAATTGAAAAGACCTTGACTATATTTTAACAGAAAGAAAATAATCAACACTGAAAAAAATTCCCTTAGAAGGTCTACGTATCAAGTCACATAGGCCAGTACTTACATAAAATATCAATATAAATAATTTATAAATTGAGAAAATAGGATATAAAATTAATAAAGTTAATTCATGCAAGCCTTTTAATATAAATTAATGTGAAATTGCTGAAGGAATGGATATTTAAAAAGTTTATCAGAATTTCTGAAGGACATCCAAATAAATGAATGTAAAAAAGAAACTAAAACATAAAAACCAACACATTGTATGCCATCATTATGTGGGGGAACACTGATGTGAAGGGAAATAGTTATCAATAAATAAACATTGTTGGTGAAATATTTCAGAAGATAATATTCATATTACTTTTTAAAGCAGAACAATACAACAGCAGCAACAACAACAAAAAATAACCAAGCTCTAACGGAAAGTTTGATTAAATTTGGTTGGCCTAAAATTACTAAAGAAAGATGCTAGATGGAGGGGCAGAGCCAAGATGGTAGAGAAAAGGCAAGGACTAGCCTGAACTCTTCTAAATATCCCTCTAAACAACTTTAAATAATATTTCAAAACAAATTCTGGAGTGGAAGAAGTCACAAAATATTGAAATGATTTTCTGACCCAAGGCAGCTTAGAAGGTCTGCAGAAAAAGTCTTTCACAGCAGAGTGAAAGTTAAATGCAGTCTAGTGAAGGCAAGCCCAAGCAAACCAGCAATAGGCCTTGGGGGCTACTGAATTAATGGTTGTAGTGGCAGTTATCAAATATTTCAGCTCTTAGATAGTAAGAGAATCAGACAACTGGTCAGAGGAAGATTATAGGGGTTGCTTTGCTGGTACTGGAGGTAGTACTCTGTTGAATTACCCATAGTTGGATTTGAGTCACTGTCCTAGGGCTCAGTCCCAGGGTGCTATGGCACAAGCCTGCTCTTTGGCCACAAGGATGCTGAGACCCTGGTCACAGTTTTGTGGCAGAAAAAAAGTGTTTGTAGTTGCTCACTGAAGAAACCCAAGCAAGGAGAGTAGTAAACATACCTCTCCCTAGATCACACAACCTTGGAATAACAGAAAATTTACAAGTCCCCAGAATTATATCTAAAAACACCTATACAGAAATATTGAAATTTGGTACAGTGCCCATCCCACTCCAGAGTGAGAGTTCCACTTTAGCACAGAGTTGAAAATAGGCTACAAAAATGAGCAAAGAGCAGAAAAAATGATACTGACTATAAAAATTACTATCGTGGCAGGGAAGATGAAAACACAAACTCAGAAGACAATGACATCAAAAAACTACGTCAAAAGTCTCAAAAAAATATGAATTTGCCTCAGGCCATGGAATCCATTAAAAAGGGTTTTAGAAACCAAGTAAGAGAGGTAGAGGAAAAAATGGGAAATTAAATGAGAGTGATATAATAAATTCATGAAAAAATCAACAGTTTGGTAAAGGAGGCATACACACATATACAATACTAAAGAAATCACACCTTAAAAAAACAGAATAGACCAAATGGTAAATGAAGTATGACAATTCAATCAAAGAGCATTGACAATGGAGGGGAAGACTGGGGAAGTGGGAGAGAGTATGTGAACCTTAATCTCATCAGAACTGGCTCAAAATGGTAAAAACAAACATACTCAGTTGGATATAGACATCTGTCTTACCATATATGAGAATAGGGGAGGAAGAGTGTGGAAGAAGGTGGGAGGACTGATAGAAAGGACAGTAGATTGGGGAATGTAAAAGTCAGAAGTAGATCACATGTGCAAATGGATAGGGTGAAAGGAGAGAGAGCAAGTGAGCAGGATGAAGTGGGGGAAATAGGATGGAGAGAAATGCATAAATAATTGGCTCTTTGACTGCTGACATCTTTTGGTGTATGTTTTGGTCTCCTTTGTCACCAATGAAAGATTCCAAAACCTGAGTCTGAATCTGAGTCTGTTTTTGCTGCCTGGCCATGTTCCCAGCCAACTACTTGACCCTTTAGGTTTTCATTGGGGTATGACTACTTGTAGTGTAGAGAGTACTTTGCCCCAAGCTTGAAGGGCTGCGCTATTGTTTTCAGAGCTACACAGCAAGCTCTGGCACACCAGGGCTACTGCTCCCCCAAGAACCACCAACCCGGACAGGAATCGGATCTAAGCTGACTCTACGCTCCTGCTCAGATCCACCACTTAATTCCTTCCACCAGGTGGGCCTGGGGTTGAAAGCAACTGGAGCCTTAGTTCTGTAGCTGCACCACTTGCGTGGCCCTGGGGCAGTGGGTGAACCACTCCTTTCACTCTCTCGCTGTGTTTTTTTCCCACTAATATTCTCTGTTGTCTTTGGTGTTTGTGGGTTGAGAAATCTGGGCACTGCCACACCGCACTGATTCAGGGTGCTAGGGCCTGTTCTGCCCAGCTCTTCTCTGTGGTTGGTCCACGTGGCCCACGGTGGGCTCTGCTCTGCTCCCAGATCCATGCCATAGATGTTACCCAGTAACCATCCAGGCTGTCCTGGGCTGGAGCTTCCCTCTATTGTTTCATGGGTCCTGCAATTCTAGAATTTGTTCAGAGCCATTTTTATAGGTGTTTAGAGGGACCTGGCTGGGAGCTAACACAAGTCCCTACTTTCTGGCCACCATCTTGGCTCCCTGTGCATTCTTTCAATTTCTATTTTCCGCCAGCTCTAGAATATCAGCGTAGTTTTCCTTGATAATTTTTTGAAAGATGATGTGCAGACTCTTTTTTCATCATGGCTTTCAAGTAGTCCTATATTTTTAAAATTATGTCTCCTGGATGTATTCTCCAGGCCAGTGGTATTTCCAATGAGATATTTCAGGTTGTCTTCCAGTTTTCATTCCTTTGTTCCTGTTTTATAATATCTTGAATCCTCATAAATTCACCAGCTTTCACTTGCTCCAGTCTAATTTTTAAGGTTGTATTTTCTTTAGTAGTCTTTTAGACCTCATTTTCCATTCGACTAATTCTTCCTTTCAAGGCATTGTTTTCCTCATTGGCTTTTTGGAGCTCTTTTGCCATTTGAGTTAGTCTATTTTTAAGGTGCTTTTTTTTCTTCAGCATTTTTTTGGGTCTCCTTTAGCAAGTCACTGACTTGTTTTTCATTATTTTCTTGCATCACTCTCTTTTCTCTTCTCAATTTTTCCTCTACTTCTCTTACTTGCTTTTCCAAATCCTTTCTGTGCTTTCCCATGGCCTGAGACAAATCCATATTTTTTCTTGGAGGCTTTTGATGTAGGCTCTTTGACTTTGCTGCCTTCTTCTTGCTGTATGTTTTGGTCTTTTGCTCACCTAAAAAAAGATTCCAAAGTCTGATTTTGAATCTGGGTCTGTTTTCACTGCCAGTTCATGTTCCCAGCCAATTACTTGACCCATGAGCTTTTTGTAAAGATATGACTGCTTATAGAGTAGAGAGTACTTTCTCCCAAGCTTTAGGGGCCTTGTGCTGCTGCTTTTAGAGTTACTTCTACACAGCAAGCTCTGCCACCCCAGCATTCCTCCTCCCCCAAGCACTGCCAAGCACAACCATGACTCAGATCCAAGCAGGCTGTGCACTCCTGCTCTGCTCCACCACTTAATTCCTCCCACATGGTGGGCCTGGGGCCAGAAGCAACTGCAGCTGGAAGCAGCCTCAGAACTGCACCACTTCTGCACCCACCAGGCTGGGCCCAACCTCGCACTCCTTTCACTCCATTCTAGCAGTTCTACCCACTAACCTTCTCAGTTGTCTTTCACATTTGTGGATTGAGAATTCTGCTAACTAGCACAGCACAATGATTCAGGATCATGTGGACTATATCGCCTGGCTCCCAGTCTGGTTGGTCCTGGCACAGCTCATGCTGAATTCTGCTCTGCTCCACTCCCAGCTCCGTGTGATAGATCCTTGCCTGTGACCATCCAGGATTTCCTGGGCTGGAGCCCTGCTTCCCTGTGTCAATTATTGGGTCCTGCAGCTCTAGAATTTGTTGAGAGCCATTTTTTATAGGTGTTTGGAGTCACCTGGGGAAGAGTTCACACAAATTCCTGCTTTCCAGGTACCATCTTGCTTTGACTTATTTTTCATGGTTTTCTTGCATCTCTCGTTTCACTTCCCATTTTTTTCTCCTTCTCTTGCTTGCCTTTCCAAATCCTTTTTGCTCTCTTCCGTGGCCTGAGACTGATTCAAATTTTTCTTAGAGGCTGTTGATGTGAGCTCTTTGACTTTGTTGACTTTTGGCTGTGTGTTTTGAACTTCTTTGTCAACAAAAAAAGATTCTAGAGTCTGAGTCTGAATCTGAGTCTGTGCCCTTTTTCATTGCCTGGCCATGTTCCCATTCGACTGCTTGACCTTTGAGCTTTTTGTTAGGGTATGACTGCTTGTAAAGTAGAGAGTTCTTTGTCTCAAGCTTTAAGGACTGTGCTGCTGTTTTCAGAGCTACTTCTACTCCACTATCACTTCCAGCTCTGCCACAGCAGCACTCTTCCTCTCCCAAGAACTACCAACCAGGACTGCTATCCAGATCCAACCAGGGCAAAGCAATCCCTGAATTCCTGCTGTGGGCTATTGCTTGATTCCTCCCACAGTGTGATCCAGGGACCCTGGAAGCAGCTGATGCTGGAGCTCTGGAAGCAGCTGCAGGAGCTTCCTGCTGCTGCTGCCAACAGTGCTACACTACCTCTGATACCCCCAATGCTGGTTCTGGACAATTTTGTAATGCAATCTGGCAGTTTTCTTACTGACATGCTCCTTGGTCTTTGGTGTTTATGGGTTGAGAAGTTTGGTAAGTGCCAGAGTTCAATGATTCATGGCCATAAGTTCTGCTCCAGGCCAACTCTGGGTCTTGTCTCTACTGGTGCAGTCCACTCTAGGATATGCTCAGCTCCCAGCATCATGTGATAGATCCTTCCCAGTGACCATCCAGGCTGTCCTGGGCTGGACACCTGCTTCCCTCTGCTATTTTGTGGGTTATGCAGCTCTAGCATTTGTTCAGAGCCATTTCCACGAGTGTTTGGAGGGATATGGGGGAGAGCTTAAGTGAGTCCCTGCTTGCCAGCTGCCATCCTGGCTCAGCCCCCCAAAATAGTGAATTCTTAATGCAGAAGCCAGACTCTTTGGGTTTATAGGAGAATATATTGCTATAGTCATTGAGTACTATGTCTTGTGTACCTAACCTATTCCACTGATCCACCATTCTATTTTTTACCCAGTACCAAGTACTTTTGATTACTGCTGCTTTATTATACAGTTTAATATCTGTTGTGGTAGGCCATTTTCCAAAGCATTTCTTTTCATTAATTTTCTTTATATTCTGGACTTTTTCTTTTTCCAGATGAATTTTACTATTTTATCGAGCTCTGTAAAATGATGTTTTTGTAGTTTAATTAGTATGGCACTAAATAAATAAATAAATAAATTTATGTAAAATTATCAGTTTTATTATATTAGCTAAGCCTGAACATGAGCAACTGATTTTTTTCCCATTTATTTAGATGTAACTTCCTTTGTGTGAAAACTGTTTTGTAATTGCATTCATACAGATTCTGGGTTTGTCTTGGCAGGAAGACTTCCAAATATTTTATAGTATCTACAGTAAGTTTAAAAGAATTTTTTCTTTCTTTCGGTTCCTTTTGGCACTTATTAGTAATACATAGCAATGCCAATGATTTATGTAGGTTTATTTTATATCTTGAAACTTTATTGAAGTTATTTATTATTTCAAATAGTATATTTTTTTGCTTGAATCTCTAGAATTCTCTAAGTAAATCATAATATAATCTGCAGAGTGATAACTTGGTTTCTTTGTTGTCTATTCTAATTTATTCAATTTCTTTTTCTTCTCATATCTCTAAAACTAACATTTCTATTACCACATTGAATAAAGAAGTAATAATGGACCTCCTTCTTTCATCCCTGATCTTATTGGGAATGCATCTAGCTTGTCCCCATTACAAATAATGCTTGCTGGTTTTAGGTAGATGCTATTTATAACTTTAGGGAGGCTCTATTTATTCATATGCTTTCTAGTGATTTTAATATGAATGTATTTTGTCAAAATCTTTTTCTGCATGTACTAAGATAATCATATTGTTTCAGCTAGTTTTGTTGGAGTTTTCAATTTGGGATCTCTTTCAGGGAGTGATTGATGGATTCTTTCAATAAACATTTTAGGCTCTGGTTCTAGGACTCTGTGTTGGTAAGCAAAATGAACTCTTAGCACTCAATTCAACCAAGCGCCCTTGAAGAGTTTGGCTTTTGTTTCCTTTGAGTAATTCAGTGTATTTCATTGAGTCTTACTAGGTCTAAAGCCCCAAGCCCAAATCTCTATTAGGTGCTAAGCCTATGTGGGTGTGAAGCTCCCAGGCTTCTAAGGGGAGGTGCTAACTCAAGAGCCAATCATAGGATCTTAATTTCTGATCACTCAGAGGATGTTTGCTGACGTCTGAAATGCTGTAAGAAGAGAAGACAGAGCCATTTGCGCAGGGCTCTCACTTGTGCTGGTGCACTGATGCAGACACTCTGGGCAGCTATAGCTAAGAGCCCTCCAGCTTGTAAACCCAGATGTTGGGACTTTGTTAAATTCTGGTAACTATGAATTAGGATTTCAATCAGACAAGGTCTGTCTGTTGATGTTTGTAATTTGTTTGTGTTTTGCTCTGAACTTCAGGGTGCTGGCTTTTTCCCCTAAACTAACTGAATGGTATTTGTATGCTGAATTAGAGTAAGCTTGTGAACCCCTTAATGTTGTTTTCCTTACTAAAGCAGATCAAAAGGCCCTGGGCTTTTGAAGCATGGTGGTAGCATTCTTGTTGTTGGGCTTGTGTTGGTCTTTCACCCCCACAACAGTTGTAACCCAGATTCTTGAAACAGACCCTGGGGAACAATTTCCTGTGATTTCTGGGGAGATACTGTTCAGCCTCTTTTTTTCATCATGGATTTCCTGTAGATGAATAATTCTTAGATTGTCTCTCTTCGATCTGTTTTCCAGGTCAGTTGTTTTTCCAATTAGATATTTCACATTTTCTTCTATTTTTTTTCATTCTTTACAATTTGTTTGACTGATTCTTGATGCCTCATAGAGTCATTCACTTCTACTTGCACAATTCTAATTTTTAATGAATTGTTTTCTTCCTTTAGCTTCTGTATCTCCTTTTCCATTTTGTTGATTGTTTTTCAATGAGACATTTTCTCCATTTATATTGTGAATCTCTTTAACCAATTCCCCAATTTTACTATTTAACCATTTGTTTTCATTGGTGACTTTTTCTATTTTTTTCTAGTTCTCCTTTTAAGTCTCTAATTTGGTTTTTAAAGTCTTCCTTGAGTTCTTCCAGGAATGCTTTTTGGACTGGAGAACCTTTTGAGGTTTCACATGTGGGTATAGTGTCCGTGCTGTTTTCTGAATTTGTATTTTGATCTTCCCTGTCTACATAATAGGATTCAATGGTCATTGGGTTTTTACTGTGTTTTTTCATGGTGTTTTTTTCCTCCTGTCTTCTAAAGTGGAACTCTGCTTCTGGGGCTCAGGGGGCTCTGTACCAGGCTTCTTGTTTTGGGAGCTGTGGGCCTGCTCATTGGTTTTGTGTGTTATGGCCTCTGGTTTTGTAAGTTTTGGGGAAATGGTGGTCTGGCTGATGGAGGTCTCCTCTTCCACGGGACTGCTCTACAGCAGGGTGGTCTCAGCTGTTGTCTATGCTGGTGTCTGCCAATTCCCTTGGCTGTCCAAAGGCACGTCTGGGGTCCTGGTGTTGACATTTGCTAGCTCCAATCCCCTGGGGCTCTGCTGACATGGGGCTTGCTGGGACACCTCTCTTCCTTCACTTGTCTCCTGCCACCACAGGAAGGGTCTTCTCCCCAAATTCTCTTGCTAAAAGGCTACTGAAGCCCCACTTCTGACTCCTTGGATTCTCTGAGGTAGAATTCTCTCAATGAGGGAGGGAGGGAGAGACAATTTTATGGCTCCCAGCAGTTCGAGAAGGCAAATTTCAAATCTTTAGACTGTGTGCGGGCTGGAGGCCTCCAGGGTAGTTGCTCCTGCAGCTGCAAACTCTGTACTGGTGTCTCCCATAGCTTTCACAGACTGCTGTCCTGGACTTGGAGGACTGGGGCTCATTTGCTGTCATAGACATGTTTCACCAATCTATCTAGGAGCTGTTGTGGGGGTGAAAGATCAACACAAGCCCAACAACAAGAATGCTACCAGCACGCTGCAAAAGCACAGATTCTTTTGATCTGCTTTACTAAGGAAAATGATGTTAAGGGGTTGACAAGCTTACTTTAATTTAGCATACAAATGCCATTCACTTAGTTCAGGGGAAAAAGTCAGCACCCTGAACTTTGGAGCAAATACAGACAAATTATAAACATGAACAGAAAGACCAAATACAGATTCATAGTTACCAACATCTAGGTTCATCCCGGGAGCTCATAACAAGGGCTGGCCCAGAGTTATGCACGCCACCACTGCTGTGGCTAAGAGCTCCAAAAAGGAGAACACTAACCCCTGGTTTTAAGTCTTTTTCAGGGTGAAGGGTGAGTCACACATGTAACACACATGTGCGACTCACCCGTGTAACCCAGAATTGTCACAAAGAGGCCACTTAAACCCACGTGGTCCAAAAACCTCTTATGTCCAAAACATGTCACTCAAACTCATGTGAAAACTAGGCCCTCCCCTGAGGCAAGGAGGCACCAAGGACACCCAAATCTAATCAAGTCAACAAAGGCCAAACTCTTCTAGGGCACTTGGTTGAACTGAGTGCTAAAAGCCCATTTTGTTTAGCAACACTCTGAGCTCTTACCCACAGCCACGGTGGCATACATAACTCTGGGCCAGCCCTTGTTATGAGTTCCTGGGCTGAACCTAAATTTTGGTAACTGTGAATTGTATTTGGTCTGTCTGTTGATGTTTATAATTTGTTTGTATTTGCTCCAAAGTTCAGGGTGCTGGCTTTTTTCCCCTGAACTAAGTGAATGGCATTTTTATGCTGAATTAAAGTAAGCTCGTCAACCTCTTAACATTACCTTCCTTAGTAAAGCAGATAAAAAGAACCTGTGCTTGCAGTGTTCTTGTTGGTGGGCTTGTGTTGGTCTTTCACCCCCACAACAGCTGCTAGACAGATTGTTGAAACATGCTGGTGCTTCCTCCCTGGGCCTGCTCCGTTTTCTGCATTTTGCTCACCCCGCACTCTCCAAGACCAGTGCACTGTCTGGGTTCCTCTGCTGTTCTCCAGTGGTGCGGTCTGGTGCCGTTCAGCGGGCCTAGCCCTCCTGCTCCTCTCAGTCACTTAGTGGCTTCTAACTCTCTCAAATATTCTCAGATTCATTGTTTTAAACATATCTGACGGAATTTGTGAGAGAGCTCCAGTACTTCCCTCCTTTCACGGCACCATCTTAACTCCACCCCTTTATTCTTTATTGTTAGTTTACAACACTCATTTCCACAAGTGTTTGGGTTCCAAATATTCTCTCCCTCTCACTGCTCCCCATAACCTTCCAAGATGGCATGAAATCTAATATTGCTTCCACATATACATATATATGAGAAAAGTCAGGTCTATCAAAGGTAGTCCTTACAGATACCATGTGTCTGTATTAGTGTATAATGATCTCCTGGTTCTGCTCCCTTCACTTAGCATCAGTTCATATGTGTGATTCCAGGTTGTAATGAAGTCTGTCCATTCCTCATTTCTTACAGGACAATAGTATTCCATTACATTGATATACCACAATTTCTTTAGCCATTCCTGATTTCCAGAGCTGCTATAAATATTCTTGTATATACACATCTCTTTCCCACTTGTATGATCTCTCTGGGATATAGCCCTAAAAGTGGTATTGCTGGGTCAAAAGGTATGCACATTTTATAGCCCTTTGGGAATAGCTCCAAATTGTTCTTTAGAATGGTAGGGTCAGTTCACAACTCGAACAACAACCTAACAACGTCCCAATTTTTCCATATCCTCTCCAGCATTTTTCGTTTTCCTGTTTTGTCATGTTAGCTAATCTGACAGGAAAGGTGTGGTACCTAAGAGTTGTTTTGATTTTCATTTCTCTAATCCATAGTGATCTAGAGCATTTTTTTTCAAAATTATCATTTTTATTTAATATTTTCAGTTTTCAACGTGGATTTCCAAAAGATTTTGAATTACAAATATTCTCCTCATTTCTCCCCTTCCCCACCCTATGATGGCATAATTCTCTTTGCCCCTTTCTCCAGGTTGCCTTCCCTTCTATCATCCAACTCACCCCAACTTTATCTACTTTCCCTTTACTTTCTTGCATGGCAAGAGATTTCTGTACCCCATTGCCTGTATAAATTATTTCCAAGTTGCAGGTAAAAAAAATGAACATTTGTTTTTAGAACTTTGAGTTCCAAATTCTCTCCCTTCTTCCTTCACTTCCCACCTTTGCTGAGAAGGCAACATAGGCCGCATTTGTTGTTATGCAAAACACCTCCATAATAGTCATTATTTGAAAGACTAACTATATTTCCCTCCATCTTCTCCTGTCCCCCTTTATTCACATTTCTCCCTTGACCCTGTCCCTTTACAAAAATGTTTGCTTTTGACTACCTCCTCCCCAAATCTGACCTCCCTTCTATCTTTCCCCCACTGCTGCTAACCCCCTTCCTTCCTACTTTGCTGTAGGGTAAGATATCCAATTGGTCGTTTATGTTATTCCGTGTTTAAGCCATATGTGATGAGAGCAAGATTCACTCATTCCATTTCACCTACTCCCTCTTCCCTTCCATTACGAAAGCTTTTTCTTGCCACTTTTATGTGAAATAATTTACCCTATTCTATCTCTCCTTTTCTCCTTCTCCAAATATATTCCTTTCTCATACCTTAATTTTATTTTTTAGATATCATTATTTCATATATGACTCACCCTCGGCCCTCTGTATGTACATGTCTAGGTCTATTTATCTGGGTATGTATATTTTATGTATATATGTATAACTACATATGTATGTATATATATAGGTGTGTGTATATTATATATATATATATATTTCTACATATATATATATATATATACACACATACATATATGTGTATGTATACATAGACCTTCAACTATAATAATACTGAGAAAGGACTCATGAGTTATAAATATCATCTTTCCATGTAGGAATGTAAAGAGAACAATTCAACTTTACCAAGTGCCTTATGATTTCTCTTTCCTGTTTAACTTTTCATGCTTCTCTTCATTCTTGTTTTTGAAAGGTAAGTTTTCTATTCAGCTATGGCCTTTTCATTGAGAATACTTGAAGGTCATCTATTTCATTGAAAATCCATATTTTATCCTGGCGTGTTATACTCAGTTTTGCTGCATAGGTGACTCTTGGTTTTAATCCTAGCTCCTTTGACATCCAGAATATCGTGTTCCAATCCCTTTGATCCCTTAATATAGATGCTGCTAGAACTTGGTTGTCCTGATTGTGTTTCCACAATACTCAAATTGTTTCTTTTTGGCAGCTTGAAATATTTTCTCCTTGACTAGAGAACACTGGATTTTGGTTATAACATTCCTAGGAGTTTTCTTTTGGGGATCTATTTGAGGAGGTGATCTGTAGATACTTTCAATTTCTATTTTGCCCTGTGGCTCTAGAATATCAGGACAGTTCTCTTTGATAATTTCTTGAAAGATGATATCTAGGCTATTTTTTTTGATCATGGCTTTCATGTAGCCCAATAATTTTTAAATTATCTCTCTTGGATCTATTTTCCAGGTCAGTGGTTTTTCCAATCAGATATTTCACATTGTCTTCCATTTTTTCATTCCTTTGGTTCTGTTTTATAATTTGTTGATTTCTCATAAATTCACTATGTTCCACTTGCTCCAATCTAATTTTTAAGGCAGTATTTTCTTCAGGGGTCGTTTGGACCTCCTTTTCTGTTTGGCTAATTCTACCTTTCAAGGCATTCTTCTCCTCATTGTCTTTTTGGAGCTCTTTTGTCATTTGAGTTAGTCTATTTTTTAAGGTGTTTTTTCTTCAGTATATTTTTCAGTATTTTTTGTGTCTCCTTTAGCAAGTCATTGACTTGTTTTTCATGGTTTTCTCTCATCCTTCTCATTTCTCTTCCCAATTTTTCCTCTACTTCTCTTTCTTTTCCAAATCCTTTTTGAGCTCTTCCATGGCCTGAGATCAGTTCATGTTTTCCTTGGAAGTTTTTCTTGTAGGCTCTATGACTTTGTTGACTT
>CM053625.1:317398799-317419959 GCA_028646595.1 Phalanger gymnotis
CATGTTTTCCTTTGAAGTTTTTCTTGTAGGATCTATGACTTTGTTGACTTCTTCTGACTGTATGTTTTGGTCTTCTTTGTCCTCAAAGAAGGATTCCAGAATCTGAGACTGAATCTGGGTGTGTTTTCGCTGCCTGGCCATGTTCCCAGCCAACTTACTTGACCCTTGAGTTTTTCAACGGGGTATGAGTATAGACTAAAGAGTTCTATGTTCCACGCTTGGGAGGATGCACTGCCTCACCAGCACTCCTCCTTCCCCAAGAACCTCCTACCTGGACTGGGCTTAGATCTTCTGCAGGCTCTTCACTCCTGCTCTGATCAGCCACTTAATTCCTCCCACCAGGTGGGCCTGGGGCCAGAAGCAACTGCAGCTGTAGTTTTGTAGCTGCCCCACCTCCACTGACCCAGGGGTGGTGGCTGAACCACAAACTCAGTCCCCGAAGCTTTTCCCACTAATCTTTTCTGTTGTCTTTGCTGTTTGTAGGTTGAGAGGTCTGGTAACTGCTGCAGCGCACTGATTCAGAACACTAGGGCATGCTTCACCTGACTCCTGGTCTCTTTAGTCTGTGCCCCCCATGTTGGACTCTGCTGCACTCAGCTCTGCTCCCATCAGCTCCACTCCCCTCAGCTCCCAGCTCCATGTGGGATAGACCTTATCCAGAGACCATCCAGGCTGTCTTGGGCTGGAGCCCTGCTTCCCTCTGCCACTTTGTGGGTTCTGCAGTTCTAGAATTGGTTCAGAGACATTTTTTATGGGTTTTTGAAGGGACCTGGTGGGGAGCTCACGCAAGTCCCTGCTTTCCAGCCGCCATCTTGGCTCTTCAGAGCTACTTCTAATCAGGTGTGGTATAATGCTCCTCTCCTGACCTGTGCTATGTTCTGTGAGTACAGGTACTCCTTTCTGTATTGTAACCACCAGAAGCCCTCCCTCTCTACAGCCACCACAAAGCTTTGCTGAGCCAGCATTCCTCCTCCCCCAAGAACTAACCATGACCTCAACCCAGATCCAAGCAGGCCAAAGCAGGAGAACCTTTTCTCAGTGCCAACAAAGCATTCTCTGACCTCCTGCTCTGATCAGCTCCTTGTTCCCCTCAATGTGGGCCAGGGGCTACAGAAGCAGCTGCCATTGCTGCTGCTGTTGCTGCTGCTGCTGCCCACTCCTAGTCACTGCCTCTGCTGCAGGCACATGCACCACCCCAGGGCTGTGTCCAGATCATACTCTTCTCTCACCCAGATCCACCAGTTTTCCCACTGACCTGCTCTGTTGTCTTTGCCTTTTGTGAGTTGAGATGTTTGGAAAATGCCACAGCTCAGTAATTCAGGGCCTTGAGGTCTGTTCCGCTCAGTCTATTCTGACCTGATCTGTCCTGGCACTGCCCAAGTTGGGCTGTGCTTTGGTCCCTGAATGGTGTGATAGACCTTCCCAGCAAACATCCACATGGTCTTGGGGTGGATACTTTTTTCTCTCTGTTATTCAGTGTGTTCTGTAGCTCTAGAATTTGATTAGAGTCGTTTTTTACAGACATTTAGACGTATTTGTGGAGATCTTAAGCAATTCCCTGTTTTCAAGACATCATCTTGGCTCCTCCCTTCCCTCTCTAATCTAGAGCATTTTTTCACATGACTATTGACAGCTTTAGTTTCTTCATCTGAAAAATGCCTGTTCATATCCTTTGACCATTTCTCAATTGCACAATGACTTGTATTCTCATAAATTTGGTTAATTCCCTGTATATTTTAGCTATAAGGCCTTTATCAGAGGCACTTGTAAAGATTTTCTCTCAATTTTCTGCTTCCCTCCTAATCTCTGTTGCGTTGGTTTTGCTTATAAAAAAGCTTTTCAATTTAGCATAATCAAAATTAAACATTTTGCATTTTGTTATACTTTCTGTTTCTTTTTGGGTCCTGAATTCTTCCTTTTCCTAAATGTGACAAGTAAACTATTCCTTCAGCTCCCAAATTGCTTACAGTATTAGCATTTATTACTAAATCATGAAGCCACTTTGACTTTATTTTGGTATATAGTTTAAGACATCAATCAGTGCCCAGTTTTGCCATACCATTTTCCAATTTTCCCAGTAGTTTTTGTGAAATAGTGAATTCTTAATGCAGAAGCTGGATTCTTTGGGTTTATGAAAGAATAGATTGCTATAGTCATTTACTACTGCTTCTTGAATAATCAAACAATTCCACTTTTCCCTCACTCTGTTTCTTAGCCAGAGCCAAGTAGTTTTGACTCGTGCTGCTTTATAGTACAGTGCATATATAGTACATCTAGAATATATATATATATATATATATATATATATATATATATATATATATGCATATATAGTATAGTATAGTATAGTATAGTATAGTATAGTACATCTAGTACGACTAGGCCACCTACCCTAACTTTTCTTTTCATTAATTCCTATGATATCCTGGACCATTTATTCTTCCAGATGAATTTTGTTATTAACTTAATTCATTTTTGGTACTGGTAATTTGGTTTTCTTCCTTCTTTTTTTTAATCAAATTGACCGAATTTTTTTTCAATTTTATTGATATTTTTTTCATAGAACCAGCTCTTAGTTTTATTTGTTAATTCAATACCTTTCCTAATTTCAATTTCATTAATTTCTCCTTTGGTTTTCAGTATTTCTAATTTGGTATTTAATTGAGAATTTTCAATTTTTTTTTCTTTTTCTAGCTTTTTCAGTTGCATGCCCAATTCATTGATCTCTTTTTATTTATTTTATTCAAGTAAGCATTTAGAGATATAAAAGTTAAACTAAGAACTGCTTTTGCTGCTTCCTAGAAGTTTTGTTATGTAGTCTCATTATTGTCATTCTCCTGAATGAAATTATTAATTGCTTCTATGATTTGTTCTTTGACACACTCATTCTTTAGGATTAGATTATTTAGTTTCCAATTAATTTTTAGTTTATATTTCCATAATCCTTTATTACAGATATTTTTTATTGAATTATGATCTGCAAAGGATGCATTGAGTATTTCTGCCTTTTGAGACTGGATTGTGAGGTTATTATGCCCTAATATATCATCAGTTTTTGCATATGTGCCATGTACTGCTGAGATAAAAGTATATTATGTTTTATCCCCATTCAGTTTTCACCAGAGGTCTATCATATATTCTTTTTGTAAAATTCTAGTCACCTCCTTAACTTCCTTCTTGTTTATTTTTGGGTTAGATTCATCAAGTTCATAAGAGTCAAAATTTGGTGTCCCCCACTATTAGAGTTCTGCTGTTTATTTCTTCCTGTAACTACCCGTAACTTCTCCTCTAATAATGTGAATGCTATACCACTTGGAGCATATATGTTAAGTAAAGATATTGCTTCATTGTTTATGGTGTCTTTTAGCAGGATATAGATTATCTCTTTTAATTAGATCTATCTTTGCTTTTGCTTCGTCTGAGATTAGGATTGCTACCCCTGCTTTTATCACTTTAGCTGAAGCATAATATATGCTATACCAGCCTTTAACTTTTACCCTGTGTATATCCCCCTGTTTCTTTCATTTCTTATAAATTTGTTTCTTATAAACAGCATATTAAAGGATTATGGATTTTAATCCACTCTGTTATCCACTTCCATTTTAAGGGGAGAGTTCATCTCATTCACATTCACAGTTATGATTACTATCTGTGTCTTTTTCTCATCCATTCCCTGTTTATACTTTTATTTCTCCCTTCTCCCTTCTACTCCACAAGAGTTTTGCTTTTGACAGCTATCTTCCTCACTTTTCCCTTTCTACTGACTCCCGTCTCTTATCTTACCCTTTCCCCTTGCTACTTCTTCCCTCCCTTCTAACCCTTTTCTTTAAACTTTCCTCTCCTACTGTCTCTAGGACAAATATGATTTCTATACTTATCAGACTGCTATTCCCTTCTTGAACCAAATCCAATGAGAATAAAGCTCAAATACCACTCTTCTCCCTCTTTTTCCCCTCTCCTAGAATAGGAGATCTTCATGAGATATAATTTACCCTTTTCTACTACCTCCTTCCCTCTTCTCCAAGAACCATCCCTTTACATCCCTTAATTATGTTACCATCATGTCAGTTACTTTATACTGACACCTACAGTCTATTAATATCCCATTCTATTGTTATAATAACTGTCCAATTCTCAAGATTGATATATATATATATATACATATGTGTGTGTGTAATATATATATATATATATATATGTGTGTGTGTGTGTGTATGAATGTAATCCTATGTAAGGATGTAAACAATTTGCCCTTATTGAATATCAAGGTTTTTCCCCCTGTTTATCTTTTTATATCTTTCTTGAGTTCTGTATTTGAAGATCAAATTTTCCATTGAGCTCTGGCCTTTTCATCAGGAGGGTCTGAAATTCTCTTATTTCATTGAATGTCCATCTCTTTGCCTGAAAAATTATGCTCAGTTTTGCTGGGTAGTTGATTTTGATTGTAGTCCAAACTCTTTTTCCTTTCATAATATAATATTCTAATTCTCTTATCCTTTAATGTAGAAGTTGCAAGATCCTGTGTGATCCTGATTGTAGTTTTGTGACATTTGAATTTTTTTTTTCTTTCTGGCTCCTTTCAGTGTTTTCTCCTTGACCTGATAGTTCTGGAATTTGGCTACAATATTTCTTGGAGTTTTCAATTTGGAATCTCTTTCATGGGGTAATTGGTGGATTCTTTCAATGACTATTTTACCCTCTGGTTCTAGGACATCAGAAAAGTTATCCTTGAGGATTTCTTAGAAGTTACTGTCCAAGTTCTTTTTTTTCACCATAGCTTTCTGGTAGAACAATAATTCTAATATTGTCTCTACTGGATCTATTTTCTAGGTCAGTTTTTTTTTTCCAATCAGATATTTCACATTTTCTTCTATTTTTTTTCATTCTTTGGAATCTGACTGATCCTTGATTCCTCATAGGGTAATTATCTTCTACTAGCCCAATTCTAATTTTTAACAAATTGTTTTCTTCATTGAGCTTCTTATTCTCCTTTTGTATTTGGTTAATTTTACTTTTTGGACCATCATTCTCTCAAATTAGTTTGTGAAGCTCCTTAGCCATTTCATCAGTTTTACTTTTTAAACATTCAATCTCATCAGTGATTTTTTTTCCATTTTTTCTTTTACCTCTAATTTGTTTTTTAAAATTCTCTTTGAGCTCCAGACATGCTTTTTGGGCTTGAGACCAGGTCACATTCTCTTTTGAGGTTTCCGATGTAGGTGTAGGTATAGTGTCAATGTTTTCCTCTCTTGAATAATTATTTCAATCTTCTCTATCTGCATAAGAAGAGTAAATACTCCTTGGCTTTCTGCATTGCTTCTTCAAGTTTTATTTTTTTTTCCTGGCTTTCAAAGTGGATCTCTGCTTCTGGAGGACAGGCGACTCAATCCCAAGCTTCTTGTGTTGGGTACCGGGGTCCTGGTTACTGGCTTTTTGTACCGTGCTGTATGACTTTGTAAGTTGTGTGTGATGGCTGGTCTGGCTGCTAGAAGTCTCTTTTCCTCCTAGGCTTCTCTACAGCATGGGTGGTCTCAGCAGTTGTCTTTGCTGGTGTTGTCCACTTTCCCTGGCTGTGGAAAGGCACCTCTGGGATCCTGGCATTGATAATTGCTGGCCCCACTCCCCTGGGGCTCAGGAACTCCCATTGTATGGCTACAGAAGCTCCATTTCTGGTTCCTCTATTTCAGGGTTTCTCCCTAGGGAATATTATCTGGGTGAAGAATGGAGCTATGAGAGCCATTTTACCTAACTATCATGGCTCCCAGACATTCCAGAAGGTGTTTCAAATTTTTAGACTGTGGGCTTCAAGCCTCAGGAGTAGTTACTCTCATGGCTACAGGCACTGTGCTGCTGTCTCCCCTAGCTCCTACAGACTCTCATCCTAGGCTGTGAGGCCCAGAGATTGCCAATACTTTCGTGGGCCCACTGTTGTCCCAGCATATATAACTGGCTGAATTCCTCAGCTCTTCCCTCTTTTCCGTGGTCTGGTGCAGCTCTGTGAACTGGGTGCTCTCACAGTCTAAAGATCCATCCTGTGACCCCGTGGACTTTTCTCTCTTGGAAATTTAGCACACTCAGTCTACTAGTGGCTTCTAACTCTCTCAAATCTGCTCAGATTCACTTTTTAGAGGTATCTGACAGAATTTGTGATAGAGCTCTGGTAAGATGCTGTTTTCATGCTGTCATCTTGGCTCCGATCCCCCAAATGTATTTTTAAAGGAATTTTTTTCTACAACAATTTTTGTCCTTCCTTTTCTGAGATTTTGACTTTGTCTTGCATACCTCTCATTTTTTCACCAATATTTCTTCTACTTCTCTTATTTGCCTTTTAAAATCCTTCTTGAGCTCTTCTAAGAATGCTTTTTGGGCTTGAGACCAGTCCATATTCCCCTTTGAGGTGTTGGATGTGATTTTATAGACAATGTTGCCCTCTTATGAATTTTTGTTTTGATATTCCCTGTGACCATAAAAATTTTCTATGGTCAGTGTTTTTCTCTGTTGCTTTTTGCTCATGGTATTTGCCTTTTGCTTTGCTTTTCAAGTTGATTTTTGCTTCTGGGGCACAGAGTAGACTATCCCAAGTTTCTTGTGCAGGAGGACAGAAGGCTGGTCACTGGCTTTTATTTTTTTTTGCTGGGGCCTCGGGTCCTGGCAGCTGGAGGCTGTATGGGTCAAATAGTTTACATGTTAGCGAGCTGTCACTGATGGTGGTGGCTAGTGTGTGCCAATGCCGACAGTAAAGTTTCTGCGCGCTTCCCTGGGGCTACACTGAAGCTCCCTGGGTGGGGTGGTGAACTGGCCACTGAAGTACAGCTCCTCAACTGGTGGTTCTTGTAGCTGGAGCCTGGCGATTCCCCTGTCTGTGCCAAGGCATGTGGGGTGAGGGGATCCTGGCATTGAAAACTGCCTGCTCCACTGCCCGAGGGCTCGGCATCTCCTGCTAATTTGTGGAGTTGGGACTAGCCACTGACTGGTCAGAATGCCTCTCATCCTGTACTGCTCCCCTTCCACTACAGCAAGAGGGACCTTTCCTGTTAATCCCCCAGGCCTTCCTGGCCAAAGACTACCGCACCCCACCTTCCTGCTGGCTCTGCTCCTCCAGGACTTTTCTGGGGTCTTTGAAGCTGATAAGGGAGTGGGACAGTGAACCACTCCTTACTCTACCATCTTGTCTCTCAGAAGTTGGTATCCTTTTCTGAGATAACTTGGGAGATTTGTTTTTCTAAAAAGAGTTAGAACAAAATAAGAAAAGACATTGTAGGGAGAATTAGCTCCAATTAAGGAGAAATAATTCTTTTATATAAGGTTTTACAATTAAAGATATTTGACATGTATGCTATTACATGTTCACAACACATTGAATAGAAAAAAAAAGGAATAAATATTATACCTTTTATATTAAGCTTATCTGCCAATCTATTTTAAGAGGACGAACAAAAGAGAAAGTAAAAAGAGAAATAATGTTGTTCAATGATCTCTAATTATAAGTCTCAAGTGAGACATAATACATGAACAATTATTCTTTACAAAGGTTTCTGCCACAATACTTTTCAGTGAATGTCAAGTTCATTAATGAAAGTCGCTATCAAAAATGGTAAAGAAAGTCATACGCTTCAGAATCTGTAAGGAAGCATAATTGACCTTGAAAACTCCTGAAAGGAAACCATCAAAGGTCAATTCAATTTTAGAAGAACCAAAACAGAAGAAGTATTCCCAATAGACAGCAAGATACTCTCAGTTCTCTGGTTATTGTCTTGTCCTGGTAAGATCAAGAGACTGGTAGCATCTTCTGAATGTAATCCACAGCCTTGAAAAAATAGTTTGGCAATGTTATCAATGCATGAAAAGGAAAGCAGATGAAGAGTATGATGGTGAAGGCTACAGTGGGAAGTCGTATAGACAAAATATCAATTTGATCCATCAGGAAATTTGTTTTGGATTGATAATTCAGTTAGACAATGAGTTTTCCATTGGATATTTGCAGATAAATTTTCATAAGATCAAGATCTTAATTAAATAACAACAGCAACAGCAGCAGCTTTTAAAAATTCGTAATCATTTACTTCTATTATGCCATCTCCATTTTCTTTTTTTTAAATAATTTATTCATTTTTAGGTTACAACATTCATTTCCACAACAGTTTGAGTTCCAAATTTTCTCCCAATCTCTCCCCTCACACCAAGCAAAGAGAGCAAACATTCTGAATACCTCTTCCCCCAGTTTGCCCTCCATTCTATCATGCCACACAAACCCCTTATCCCTGTCCTCCTTACTTTCTCGTAGGGCAAGATAGATTTCTATGCCCATTGCTTGTATATCTTATTTCCCAACTGCTTGTAAAAAACACTTTTTAGGATTTGCTTTTAAAACTTAGAGTTCCAAATTCTCTCTCTTTTTTCCCTCCCCACCTACCCTCATTGAGAAGGCAAGCAATTCAATGTAAGTTATACATGTGTAGTTACACAAAACACTTCATAAAGTCATCTTATGAAAGACTAACTGTATTTCCCTCTATTCAATTTGCTGCCCATTTATTCTATTTTTTCCTTTGACCCTGTCTCTTTTCCAAAGTATTTCCTTCTGACTACACCCTCTCTGAAATATACCCTCCCCCACTCTACTGTAGGGTTGTTTCAACAATCCAGCTAGCAGCTGTTGTGGGGGGTGAAAGACCAACACAAGCCGAACAACAAGAATGCTACCAGTATGCTGGAAAAGCACATGTTCTTTTGATCTGATTTACTGAGGAAAGCAATGTTAAGGTGTTGACGAGCTTACTTTAATTCTGCATACAAACGCCATTCACTTAGTTCAGGGGGAAAAGCCAGAACTCTGAACTTTGGAGCAAATACAAACAAATTACAAACATCGACAGAAATATCAAATACAGATTCATAGTTACCAACATCTAGGTTCATCCCGGGAGCTCATAACAAGGGCTGGCCCAGAGTTACACATGCCACCACTGCTGTGGGTAAGAGCTCCAAAGAAGAGAAAGCCAGCCTCTGGTTTTATATCTTTTTCAGGGTCAAGGGTGAGTCACACATGTGACTCACCCACATGACCCAGAATTGTCACAAAGAGGAGACCTAAATCCACTTGGTCTAAAAGCCTCTGATATCGCAAACATGTCACTCAAACTCATGTGTAAACTAGGCCCTCCCCTGAGGCAAGGAGGCCACCAAGGACACCCAAATGTAATCAAGGAAACAAAAGCCGAACTCTTCCTAGGGCACTTGGTTTAACTGAGTGCTGAGAGCCCATTTTGTTTACCAACACAAGGGTAAAATACCCAATTTAATTTACATGTTATTCCCTCCTTCAGCCAAATCTGAGGAGAGTAAGGTTCACTCATTCACTTTCACAACCTCCCTCTTACCCTCCATAGAAACATCATCTTCTTGACTCTTTTATGGGAAATACTTTACTCCATTTTATCTCTCCCTTTCTATTTCTCCCAATATATTCCTTTCTCACCCCTTAATTTTATTTTAGATGTCATTCTTTCATATTCAAATCTTCCTGTGCCCTCTCTCTCTTTCTCTTTCCTGTTTACAACATCTAGCAGCTTCTATATTGAGGGACTGAAGGGCTTGGGATAAGATATTCTGGAGGTCAAAGGAGGTATTATTAAAATCAAGAATTACCTACCCAGCAAAACCGAGTATAATACTTCAGGAGGGAAAATGGATTTTCAATGAAACAGAGGAATTTCAAGCTATCTTGAAGAAAAGAAGAGACCTGAATAGAAAATTTGACCTTCAAAAACAATAATAAAGAGAAACATGAAAATGTAAACAGAAAAGAGAAATGATAAAGAACTTATTAAAGTGGAACTGTTTACATTCCTACCAGGAAAGATGATATTTGTAACTCATGAGACCTTTCCCAGTATTCGGATAGTTGAAGAGAATATGTATGTAGACAGAAGGCACAGGGTGAGTTGAATATGAAGTAAAGATATCTGAAAAATAAAATTAAACAGTGAGAGGGACAGATTAGGGGAGGGGGTAGTGAGAAGCAAACACTTTCGAAAAGCAAGAGGGTCAAAGGAGAAAACTGAATAAATGGAGGATGAGATAGGATGGAGGGAAATATAGTGTTTCACAATATGACTATTATGGAAATGTTTGCACAAAGATACATGTATAAACTGCATTGATTGCTTGCCTTCTCAATGAGGGTGGCAGGGGAGGTAAGAAGGGAGAGAATTTGGAACTCATAGTTCTAAAAACAAATGTTAAGAACTGTGTTACATGCAAATGGGCAATAAGATATACAGATAATGGGATATAGAAATATATATTTCCCTACAGGAAAGTTAGGGGAAAGCAGATAGGGAGGGGTATAGGGTGATAGAAGACAGTCCAGATTGGTTAAAGGGGCAATCAGAATACATGCCATCTTGGGCTTGGGGGGAGTGGAGAGATGAGGAAAAATTTTGTAATTAAACATCTTGTGGAAATGAATGTTGTAAATAGAATAATCTTAAAAAGCAAAAGAAAGTGCTCTATTTCATTGAATATATATATATACACACATATATACATATATACATATATGTATATATGTTTTCCCCTGGAGTATTATACTCAGGTGTGATGGGCAAGTATTTCTTCGTTTTAATCTTAGCTCCTTTGACCTCCAGAATATCATCTTCCAAACCCTTCAATCCCTTAATGTAGAAGTTGCTAGATCTTGTGCTATCCTAATTGTATTTCTTCAATATTCAAATTGTTCCTTTGTGGCTGCCTGCAATATTTTCACTTTGACCTGTGAACACTGGAATTTTGCTACAATATTCTTAAGAATTTTCATTTTGAGGATATTCTAGACCTCTTGTTCTTCCAGATGAATTTTGTTATTATTTTATCCAGCTCTGTAAAATAATTTTTGGTAGTTCAATTGGTATGGCACTGAATAGATAGATTAATTTAGGTAATATTGTCATTTTTAGTATATTAGCTCAGCCTAACCATGAGCAACTGATATTATTTGATTTATTTAGATCAGACTTTATTCGTGTGGAGAGTCTTTCCTAATTATGTTCATATAGGCTCTGGGTTTGTCTTGGCAGATAAACTCTCAAATATTTATAGTGTCTACAGTAACTTTGAATGAAATTTCTCTTTCTATCTCTTGCTGTTGGGCTTTGTTAGTAATGTATAGGAATGCTGAGGATTTATGTGGGTTTATTTTATATCCTGCAACTTTGCTAAAGTTGTTTATTATCTCAAGTAGTTTTTTACTTGATTCTCTAGGATTCTCTAAATAAATCATCATATCATCTGCAAAAAGTGATAATTTAGCTTCTTCTTCGCCTATTCTTATTCCTTCAATTTCTTTTTCTTCTCATATTGCTACAGCTAACGTTTCTAGTACCAAATTGAATAGTAGGAGTGATAATGGACATCCTTGTTTCACCCCTGTTCTTACTGGGAATGCATCTAACTTATCCCCATCACAAATAATGCTTGTCGATGGTTTTAGGTAGATGCTATTTATAATTTTAAGGAAGGCTCCATTTATTCCTATGCTTTCTAGTGTTTTAATAGGAATGGGTGTTGTATTTTGTCAAAGGCTTTTTCTGCATCTATTGAGATGATCATATGGTTTCTGCTAGTTTTTTTGTTGATATGGTCAATTATGCTAATGGTTTTCCTAATATTGAACCAGCCTTGTGTTCCTGGAATAAATCCTACCTGGTCATAGTGTACTATTCTGGTGATAAGTTGCTGCAATCTTTTTGCTAATATTTTATTTAATATTTTTGCATCGATATCCATTAGGGAAATTAGTCTATAATTTTCTTTCTCTGTTTTGCCTCTACCTGGCTTAGGTATTAGTACCATATTTGGGTCATAAAACAAATTTGGTAGGACTCCTTCTTCACCTATTTTGCTAAATAGTTTACAATTATAGGAATTAATTGTTCTTTAAAGTTTGATAGAATTCACATTTAAAACCATCCAGCCCTGGACATTTTTTCCTAGGGAGTTCATTGATGGCTTGCTCAATTTCTTTTTCTGAGATGGGGTTATTTAGAAATTTTACTTCCTTTTCTGTTAATCTGGGCAATTTATGTTTTTGTAGATATTCATCCATATCTCTAAGGTTGTCAAATTTGCGGGCATATAATTGGGCAAAATAATTCCTAATTATTGTTTTGATTTCCTCTTCATTAGAGGTGAACTCACCCTTTTCATTTATGGTACAGGTAATTTGATTTTCTTCTTTCTTTTTTTAATCAAATTGACTAAACGTTTATCAATTTTATTGGTTTTTTCATAAAACCAGCTCTTTGTTTTATTTTTTAATTCAATAGTTTTCTTAATTTCAATTTTATCAATATCTCCTTTGATTTTCAGTATTTTTAATTTGGTATTTAATTGGGGATTTTCAATTTGTTCTTTTTCTAGCTTTTTCAGATGTATGCCCAAATCTTTGATCTTATTTTTCCCTATTTTATTCATGTAAGCATTTAGAGTTATGAAACTTCCCCTAAGAACTGCTTTTGCTGCATCCCATACATAAGTTTTGGCATGTTGGCTATTAATGTTTGGCTTGAAGCTATTAGTTGTTTCTCTGATTTGTTCTTTGGCCCACTCATTCTTTAGAATTAGATTATTTAGTTTCCAATTAATTTTAACTTATTTTTCCCTCCTGTTTATTGTCTCCCTTGAGTTTTTATTTTGAAATCAAATTTTGCATTGAGTTCTGGCTTTTTTCATCAGGAAAATCTGGAATTCCCTTATTTTGTTGAATGTCCATCTCCTTCCCTGAAAGATTATGCTTAATTTTGCTGGGTAGTTGATCCTTGGTTGCAGTCCCAGCTCCTTTGCCCTTCGGAATATTATATTCCAGTTTCTCCTGTCTTTTAAAGTGGAAGTTGAAAGATCCTGCGTGATCCTGACTGTAGTTCCACGATATTTGAATTGTTTCCTTTTGGCTGCTTGCAGTATTTTCTCCTTGATTTTGTAATTCTGAAATTTGGCTATAATATTTCTTGGAGTTTTCAGTTTGGGATCTCTTTCAGGGGGTGATTGGTGAATTCTTTCAATGACTATTTTGCCCTCTGGTTCTATTGTCTTTGATAATTTCTTTTAAGATACTGTCAAGGCTTTTTTTTTTTTTTCATCGTGGATTTCTGGTAGGCCAACAACTCTTAAATTGTCTCTCCTGGATCTATTTTCCAGGTCAGTTGTTTTCCCAATCAGACATTTCACATTTTTTTTTCTATTTTTTCATTCTTTACATTTTGTTTTACTACTTCTTGATGCTTCATAGAGTCATTAGCTTCCACTTGTTCAACTAATTTTTGATGAGTTACTGTTTTCATTTTGCTTTTGAGTCTCCTTTTCCAATTGGTTGATTTTACCTCTTAGGGTGTCATTTTCTCCATTTAGATTCTCAGTCTCCATAGCCATTTCACCAATCTTATGCTTTAGGGACTTGATTTCATTAGTGGATTTTTTTCCCATTTTTTTTCATTTTTTCTTTTACCTCCCTAATTTGATTTGGTTTTAAAAATCCTCCTTTAGCTCTTCCAGTAATGCTTTTTGGGCTGGAGTCCAGTTCACATTACCTTTGAATTATCAGATGTGTATATGATTTCGTTGTTATCCCCTTCCAAATTGGTATTTTGATCCTGCCTGTCTCCATAAAAGGAATCAATGGTCCTCGGTTTTTTTGTGTTCTTTGTGTTGGTTAGCCTTTTCCTGCTTTACAATAAATTTCTGCTTTGGGGGCTCAGGGCTCACTGTCTCAGCTTTCTTATTCTGGGGATTGTGATTCTCGTTGTTGGCTTTGTGAGTTATACCCTTCAGTTTCCTGAGGTGTGGGGGAGGGGGTCTGGCTGCCCAAAATCTCCCTTTACCCTGGGGTTGTTCTCCAGTACTGTTGCTGTTCAGCAATGGTCTCAGGTCTTTGTTGTTTGAGCTGGGTGTCTGGCAGTTCCCCTGGGGGAGGAAGAGTATGTCTGGGCTCCTGGTGTTGACCCCTGCTGGCTCTGCCCCTCTGGGACTCAGGTACTCCCACTACTTGGCCACTGAAGCCCCACTTCTATCTCCTCTGTTCCAGTGTTCTTTTTTTTTCCCATGATGAATTCTCTGGGTGGGGAGGGGAGGGATTAGAGCCGTATACCTGGCCATTATGTCTCCCGGAAGTTCAAGAAGCTTTGGGCTCCAAGCCTCTGGAGCTGGTATGTCATGGTCGGTGGCGTTGCCCTGCCTCTTTTCACTTCTACAGAGTGCCATCCTGTGTTGGGGGACCTGGGGATTTCCACTGGTTTCGGGTGCCCGGCTTTCTCTCAGCCTGTGTCCCATGTGGGTTTCCTGGCCAGCCGCTTCCACTTTTGTCCAGTCTGAAGCAGCCTTGCACACCAAGCGCTCTCCTAGCCTACAACGCCGAGTGCTTTCCTAGCCTACAGATTCATGCCTTTGGCCTTTCAGACTTTCCTGGCTGGGGAATTTGCCCCACTCAGACTTGTCGAGGTTTCTAACTCCCTCAAATCTGCTCAAATTCACTTTTTTTTTTTTAGGAATCTGACAGAACCTGTGAGATAGCTCCAATAATACACTGTTTTCATGGTGCCATCTTGTTTCTGCCCCTTAATAAATGTCTCTTAGACATTTATTAAGGGGCATCTTAGATTCCTCACTATCTCTGAACCTCTCCTTGTCTAATCTATTGTGAAAGCCTGTTAATTTTACCTTTGCAACATCTCTCAAATATACCCCCTTCTCTCCTCTCTGACCCTGTTGTCACTATAGAGCAGTCACTAATCACCCCAAATGTGGATGATTGTAATAGCTTGTTGTTGTATCTGACTGCCTAAAGTCTCTACATATTCTAATCCATTCTCCATTCAGAGATGAAATGACTTACTTAAAATATAGGTCTGATCATGTCACACTACTCCCTACTAAGCAGACCACATTAGCTTACTATTGCATCAAGGAAAAAATCCTTATTCTTCTGTTTGGCATTCAAAGTCCTTGCCAACCTAGATGCCTCTTACCTTTCCCATCTTATTATTCCTTGCTCCCAAATATCATAAAGTGTTTTTGTTCCAGTGTAATTGGCCTTCTGGCTATTCCATGAATAAGATACTCCAACTCTCACCCCTGTGAATTTTCTCTAGCTGCCCCCATGCCTAGAATGCCCTCCCTCCTCTGCTCTGAATATTGACCTTTCTAGCTTCAAATCCAACCTAAAAATAGTATTTTCTACAACAAAGCCTTCCCTAACCATTCTTAACAATATATATGTGTGTGTGTATGTGTGTATACAAATACACATATACACACACAACATATATAATCTTACCAATTAGACTGTAAGCTTCTTGAAGTTGAGACATTTTTATTTATTTATTGATTTTGTAATCTCAGTACTTGGCACAACACTTGACATAGATAAGTGCTTCGTAAATGTTTTTGATTGACTTTGAAGAATTTATGGAAGGACATGGACAAGTGTTGTGTATTATCATTAGGCATGACTGTATTGAATTGTGATTAGAGTAGTCCCATGCCAATAAGTACAGATGTGTTTAAAGTATTAATGTATAATATATATATATATATATATATATATATATATATATATATATATATATATATATCTAACAATATTGTCCATTTCACAAAAGCCATAGAGCTAATAAAGGACATAGCTGAGATTAGAACTGGAAACTATTGGTTTACTGTCCTTTTTGGTGTTCCTTTCACTGCATCACAATGCCTCTTTCATCCCACAAAATATTTTATTACCAGCCTCCCTGATTTTCTCTCAGTTTACTTTAGCTTTAACAGATAAGAACATTTATTCAGTATTATCTGTGCTCTCCAGAGACACAGACAAGCACAATTACATTGTCTGGATATAGGGACATCTTGTAACTTTCCTTTTCCATTTCTAATTACTGTTTGTTTCTGTGGCTTCTGAGATATGAATCGACAAAGGACATATCTCTTTTTCTTGGTAAAGAATAAACAAGTTGGAGAACAGGGCTTACCTCTGAGAACAGGATTACCAGGTTTTTTTTTAGGTTATCCAAAAGCGACTGATTAAAAAAAAAGGTGTTTTTCTACTCTAAATGCTTCCCCACATTGTCTCTTTTTATCCACAGCTCAGATGAAGAGATGCTGTTTTCCTTGTCAAGACAAATTACTGTACCTTCATGGGTGATCCCACTTTATCATCTATTTTTTTTAATTTACCTCTCCATCATCTCCACTTTTGCCTTAATTGCCAGTCTTTCCTCATCTAATGCTTCTTTTCTGCTAAATAAAGTGTGAATATCTTCTCTCATTCTTAAAATTACTATCAATTAATGCATTCATTTCTACTAGATATCATCTGACACCTTTCTTCCTTCTCATTATTATACTCCTTGTGAAAATCATACACAATTCATTGTTTTTCTAAATTCTCCCTCTTGTTGTTTTCTTAATTCTAGGAAAGTTGGCTTCTGATATCATCTTTTGTCCAAAATTTATTTCTCTGGGGGCAGCTAGGTGGTGCAGTGAGCAGAGCTCCCTCCCTGGAGTCAGGAGGACCTGAGTTCAAATCTGGCCTCAGATGCTTGCCAGCTGTGTGACCTTGGGCAAGTCACAATCCCAATTGCCTTGCCAAAAAAAAAAGAAAAAAATTCATCTGTCTAAAGTTATCGATGATCCCTTTCTTCAGGAATCTAATGAAGACTGTGATAAATCATCTTCCTTCTTGACATCACTATCACTTTTGTCACTTTTGATCACTTGCTTGACCTCAGCCTTCTTCTCTCTAGTGTTTATGTTTGTTTGGTTCTATTTTGATTTTAGGATGGCACCTTTTTGATTCTCCTGCTACGTTTGTGATGATTCCTTCTTTGATTTTGCTGGATCTTCATCCATGTTATGTATATTAAGCATAGGAATATTTCAAGGCTCTTGCCTTGGCTTTCTCTTCTTTTCCAACTATTCTATTTCACTGAGTTATCTCATCACCTACCATGGATTGGAATATGTCTCTGCATACGATTCTCAAATCTATTGTTTCCCAGCCCCATCTTCCAGTCTCCCATGTCCAACTGTTTACTGCCCATCTCAAAGGGGTATTCTATATGTGCCTTAAAATGAATATAGTGAATAGAAATCATTATCTTTCTTCTCAAACCCTCTCTTTTTCCAAGCTTCTGTATTATTATAGAGATTACCATCATTGTCACAATTGTTGAGGCTTTTGGGCTCAATATACTCTTGACTCCTTTTGCTTTCTCTACACATTTGAACTCTGTTGCCAATTGTGGTTGTTTCTATCTTTTTAATCTCTTTCGTATGCATATCATTCTCTTCTCTGATATTGTCACCGTCCTAATACAGGATCTCCTTGTATCACACCTGTGCTACTGCAACTGATGACCGTTTGGTCTCCTTACATCAAGTCTTGACATCTTTCAATGTGTCCTCTACTCATCTGCCAAATGAATCTTCCTAAAGCACCAGTCTGTTTATATTATCCCCTATTCAATAGCTGCCATTAACTCACTATTACCTTCAGAAGTAAACATAAAACCATCTACTTACCTTTCTCCTTTAACAAATTTATCATTTTTATGTTTATTTTGAAAATTCGATTTCTGAAATCTTTCATTCTCTCCTTCTAATCCCTCTCCTTCCAGTCACTCTCCTACCCATTGAGAAGGCAAGCAATATAATATTAATTATACACATGAAATCATGGAAAATATATTACTATTTTAGACATGCTTAAAAAAGAACAATAACAAAAATGAATATATATTTTCATTCATTACTATTCACATATATGTGCATGTGTGTGTGTGTGCATGTGAGTGTGTCTATGTGTGTGTGTAACTTCATTCCACATTTGGACTTCATCAGTTCTCTCTGGAGGTGGATAACATTTTTCATCATGTCTTTCAGAATTTTATTGGACAAATGTATTAATCAGAGTAGATAAATGTTTCATAGTTAATCCTCATCAAAATATTGTTGCTACTGTGAACAACGTTCTCTTGGTTCTGCTGCTCACTACACTTTGCATCTGTTCGCTTAATTTTTCCCAGGTTTTTTTCTGAAACCATCCCAGTGGTCATTTCTTATGTCACAGTAGCACTCCATCACAATCATGTACCATAAATAGTTCAGCCATTCTCCAACTGATAAGCATCCTTTTCATTTCCAAATTTTACCATGATAAAAAGAGCTGATACAAATATTTGTACATATAAGTCCTTTTGCCTTTTTCATTTACTTGCCTTTTCAAAGAATTTATATGATTTCCCCCCACCTCCTTTCTCATTCCCTTATATTTTCCTCCGCCACATATTATATAGGGACACAGGCATCCTTGGTCTATTTGTTTCAATTTTCATCCCACTGTTGATATGTTTTTTTTTCAAATTGGCCCTTTTGCTCCCATTTCACCCCATAACAGTACTTCAAATACTTGGAAACTGTTACTATGTCCATTCTAGCTATTTATGTTCTAAGAAAAATGTCTTATTCTTACATAATCTCTTGGTCTCCCTCATCTTGAAATTAATGAATGACTTTCCTAAAAATGTGGATTCCAAGTCTGGAAATAAAACTTCAGATGATGTCTAACAAAGGTAGTTTGTAGAGAACATAGCACTTCCCTATTTCTGAAAGCTCTGCCTCTCCTAATGTAAAACAAGGTTGAATTAACGTTTTGGTTGCTGCAACACATTCAAATGTTATTGAGGTTAAATTCTAATATTTTTTAATTTATTTTTTATTTTTTAAATAAATCTCTAAAAATTCCTCTTCCATAATTTATGTTTAAACCCCATGCTTTGTTCCCCAAAGTCATGCTTTATTGTTTTATCATTTTGTGCCAGTACTAGAGGTTACCAAGAACATCATGGATTCTAATTCTGTCACCCAGCTTATTTGCAATCCCAAACATTTTTATGTCACTTTAATATCTGACGTAAAAGTCATCTAGTCTTCCATTTTCAACAGTTAAAAAAATATTCAATAATGCAGTGTCGAGAACAAGTTCACGAGAGAGTAGAAGAGGAGATTAACTCCACTAGAGACCACATGCCATATTAGCATTAAACGATTAACTATTTGTTGAAACTAGCCATTGAACCTATAAGAAATTGATCTAAATAGATTAATGTCTATTTCACTTCTCTTCATTTTTTTCATAGGAAAGAACAATTCTCTATTTCAAGCACTAAATTAATATATTGGTAAATGATATCAAATCTATCCCCCTTTACAGTTGGTTTAATCATCTATAATGCTATTCTTTCCTGTTACTTCTGCTACCTTTGGCAGATTAAATTATTACTATGATAACTCTAGAAGTTACTAACTGATGTTTAATTGGATTAATGTTATTTTGTAATTCTCAAATAGATTTGTTTCCTTCCTATTATACCCTGTAAAAAAGAAAAAAAAAACTCATAGCAAACAGAGTCAAGCAAAACAAATACCTGGATTGTTAATATAGAAAAATGTAGAATTCATTCTGCCTATTAGTCTAGTAACTGTCACAATGGGCATAGCAGTCTTCATTTTTAGTCCTCTTTGTTCAACAGTGTTATTCAGTTTTCCAGAGCCTCCTGAAGGAAACTGTGGGAGAGAAGAGGTCTTAGGCTGCTTATCAAACTAAAGTCCACAGAGCCATTGTGCTGGTCTGATCATTTTATGCTTGTGAAACCTGGACAGTATACCTTCCACAGTCAGATACACTGTACTTTGATCCTGGTACAATGATGTCTTTTGGGGCTTCTTTTAGAATGAAGTAGAATAACTGACCAAGTCTTTCAGAATTATGTTGGCTTTCAATTTTGGTTTGGTATTACAAACTGTTCTCTCAGTCTTGACAGTTCTCTCTAAAACCAACTTTAAAATTATTTATACCACAAGAGTTTTGCGGTATATTCATATGTTGCAATTTGTTCAACCATTCCCAAACTCTGGGTCACTCCAATAATTTCTAGTTCTTTGCTACTACAAAATGAACTATTTTCATACTCTTTAGTATAATGAGAGGCACAGCAAATGTCTGGTTAACTGAAGCCTGTCAACAAAACTAAGTCATAACTTTATACCAAATTTGTCATATTTCTCAAACTCATTATTTATTTCCTAATACTTTCCTGGGGGGGTCTACTGGATACTTCATAGATAAGGTCTTGGACTGGCTAGCCTATGTTTAGATGCACTGGTACATTTGTGTAGGATAAAATTATAAAACCTTTTCTTTTTGAAAAATTTTAAAATTTATTTTCTTTATATTTTTAGTTTACAACACTCAGTCTTACAACTTCTTGAGTTCCAACTTTTGTTTCCCTCCCTCACCTTCCCCATCCCCCACAAGATGGCATGTAATCCAATATAGGTTCTACCTATACCTTTGTATTAAACTTATTTACATAATAGGTAAGTTGTAAAAAAGAATTATAAGCAATGGAATGAGTCATGAGAAAGAAGAAATGAAAACGAAAAAGGAAAAAAAAAGGAGAGAAAATAGTTTGTCTCAATCTGCAGTCAGATGCCATAATTCTTTCTCTGGATGTGCATGTCATTTTCCATCATGACTGTATTGGAGCTGTCTTTGTACGTTACATTAATGAGAAGAACCAAGTCTACCAAAGTTAGTCCTTATAGATACGGTGTGTCTGTAATCGTGAAGAATGTACTCCTGCTTCTGCTACCCTCACTCAGCCTCACTTCATATAAGTCTTTCCAAGTTATGATGAAATCTGTCTGCTCCTCATTTCTTTTTTTTCATGAAAATAAAAAACTTTTTACTTTTGAACATCTATTTTTTTAAAACCTTGAGTTCCAAACTCTCTCCCCTCTTCCCTTCCCATCCACCCTCCCTAAGAAGTCAAGCAATTCAACATGGGCCACATGCGTAACATTATGTATAACCCTTCCACAATACTCATGTTGTGAAAGACTAACTATATTTTGCTTCTTCCTAACCTATCCCCCTATATTGAATTTCCTCCCTTGACCCTGTCTCTTTTCAAAAGTGTTTGTTTTTGATTATCTTCATCCCCATCTGCCCTCCCTTCCATCATCCCCCCTTTTTTATCTTCTTCCTCCTCATTTCCTGTGTGGTAAGATACACAACTGAGTATGTATGGCATTCCCTCTTCAGGTCAAA
>CM053625.1:317420459-317452057 GCA_028646595.1 Phalanger gymnotis
GGGTGGATGCGCTGCCTCACCAGCACTCCTCCTTCCCCAAGAACCCCCTACCTGGACTGGGCTTAAATCTTCAGCAGGCTCTTCACTCCTGCTCTGATCAGCCACTTAATTCCTCCCACCAGGTGGGCCTGGGGCCTGAAGCAACTGCAGCCCTAGTTCTAAAGCTGCCCCACCTCGGCTGCCCCAGGGACGGTGGCCGAACCGCAAACTCAGTCACGCAGCTTTTCCCACTAACCTTCTCTGATGTCTTTGCTCTTTGTGGGTTGAGAGGTCTGGTGGATGCCACAGCTCAGTATTTCAGAATGCCAGGGCACTCTCCGCTCGTCTCCTGGTCTGGTAGGTCTGCGTCTGGTCTGTTCGCGCTGTGTGCGCTGGGCTCAGCTCCGCTCCCCTCGGCTGGAGCTGGGAGCTCCGTGTGGGACAGACCTTACCCAGAGACCATCCAGGCTGTCCTGGGCTGGAGCCCTGCTTCCCTCTGCCACTTTGTGGGTTCTGCAGCTCTAGAATTGGTTCAGAGCCATTTTTTATAGGTTTTTAGAGGGACTTGGTGGGGAGCTCATGCCAGTCACTGCTTCCCAGCCGCCATCTGCTCCTCATTTCTTATACTAAAATAATATTCCATTACTTACATACACTCTTATTTATTTAGACATTCCCCAGTTGATGAACAACCCCTTGATTTCCAATTCTTTGCTACCACAAAAACAGCTGCTATAAATATTTTTGTACATACTGGTCCATTTCCCACTTGTTTGATGTTTTTGGAATATAGCCCTAGTAAATGGTTTTTCTGGGTCAAAGGGTATATAAATTTTTATAGCACCTTAGGCATAGTTTCAAATTGCTCTCCAGAATGGCTAGATCAGTTCACAATACTACCAACAATGTAACAGTGTTCCTATTTTCTGACCTCTACACCAGTATTTATCATTTTCCTCTTTTGTCATGTTAGCCAATCTGACTGGACAGAGTACTTAAGAGTTGTTTTGATTTACATTACTATAATCAATAGAGATTTAGTACATTTTTTCATATGGCTATAGATATCTTTAATTTCTTTTTCTGAAAGCTGTCTTTGTATATCCTTTGGCTGTTTCACAATTGGGAAATGACTTGTAGTCCCATAAATTTGGCTCAGTTCTCAGTATATTTTAGGTATGAGGTCTTTATAAGAGACACTAGTTGTTAAGATTCTTTCCCAATTTTTGCTTCTCTCCTAATCTTGGTTGCATTGGCTTTGTTTATACAAAATCTCTTCAATTTAACATAATCAAAATTATCCATTTTGAATTTTTTAATGCTCTCTATCTCTTGTTGTGTCATGAATTCTTTGCTTTTCCATAAATCTGATACATAAACTATTCCTTGCTCTCCCAAATTGCTTATGCTATCAGCCTTCATTCCTAAATTATGAACGCATTTTGACTTTATTTTGGCATACAGTGTAAGATATCGTCCTATACCAAGTTTCTGCCTTATTATTTTCCAGTTTTCCCAGCCATTTTTGTGAAATAGTGAATTCTTAACCCAGAAGCTGGACTCCTTTGGTTTATCAAAGAGTAGAATGCTATAGTCATTAACTACTGAGTCTTGTGTACTGAAACTATTCCACTGATCCACCACTCTATTTCTTAGGCAGAACCAAGTAGTTTTGATGACTGCTGCTGTATAGGACAGTGTAATATCTGGTGTGGCTAGGCGACCTACCCTACTATTTTTTTTTTTTTGGTTAATTCCCTTGATATTCTGGACCTTTTGTTCTTCCAAATAAATCTTGTTATTATTTTATCCAGCTTGGTAAAATATTTTTTTTTAGTTTAATTGGCATGGCACTGAATAAGTGAATTAATTTATATAAAATTGTCATTTTTATTATAATAACTTGGCCTAACCACAAGGAATTGATGCTTTACCATTTGTTTATATCTGACTTTATTTGTGTGAAAAGTGTTTTCTAATTGTGTTCATTATAAGCCTTGGGTTTGTCTTGACAAGTAGACTCCCCAAAATTTTATAGTATCTACAGTAACATTAAATGGAATTTCTCTTTCTATTGCTTGCTGTTGTGCTTTGTAGTAATTTATAGGAATGCCAAGGATTTATGAGGGTTTATTTTACATTCTGCAACTTTTTTTAATTATTTCAAGTAGTTTTTTACTTGATTCTCTAAGTAAATTATCATATCATCTGTAAAGAGTGATGACTTAGTTTCTTCTTTACCTATTCTAATTCCTTCAATTTCTTTTTCTTCTCTTATTGCTAAAGCTAACATTTCTACTACCAAATTGATTAAGAGGGGTGACAATGGACATCCTTGTTTCACCCCTGATATTATTGGGAATGCATCTAGCTTATCGTCAGTACATATAAAGCTTGCTTTTGGTTTTAGGTATGTGCTACTTGTGATTTTAAGAAAGACTCCATTTATTCCTGTGCTTTCTAGTGTTTTTAATACGAATTGGCATTGTATTATGTCAAAAGCTTTTTCTGCATCTATCGAAATAATTATATGGTTTCTGACAGCTTTGTTGTTGACATTATGAATTATGCTGATAGTTTTACTAATATTGAACCAGTCTTGCATTCCTGGAATAAAACATATCAGGTTGTTTTGTATTATTCTCCTGATAAGTTGCTGCAATCTTTTCACTAATATTTTATTTACGATCTTTGCATCAGTATCCATTAGGGAAATTGGTCTAATTTTCTTTCTCTATTTTGACTCTTCCTGGTTTAGGTATTAGTAACATATTTGTTTCATAAAAAGTATTTGGTAGGACACCACTAATTTTCCCAAAGAGTCTATAAAGCATGGAAATTAATTGTTCTTTAAATATTTGGTAGAATTCACATATAAATCCATCTGGAACTGGAAATTATTTCCTAAGGAATTCATTGATGGCTTCCTCAATTGCTTTTTCTGAGTTCGGGTTATTTAGGTATATTACTTCTTCTGTTAATCTGTGCAATTTGTATTTTTCTAAATATTAATCCATTTTGCTAATATTGACACTGTCTTCCTCAATTTTCTTCCCCTAATGTCACCCTTACCTTATCCTACCCTTTTCTACTTCATATTTCTTGGTCCATGTTATCCATTCTACCTTTTCTTTCTCTTTGCCCCTCCTACTGCATGTAGGACAAGTTTGATTTCTACATTTATCAGAATATGTTATTCCCTCCTCGAACCAAATCAAATAAAAGTAAAGCTCAATCATTGCTTTTGTCCCTCCATTTGTCCCTGTATGTTTTTCTGCCTCTTCATATGACATAATTTAACTATTTCTACCTCCTCCTTAACTTTTCTCCCAGAACTTTTTACTTTTGCATCCCTTAATTATGTTATTTTTTATCATCACATCAGTTACTTTATACTGACACCAACAGTCTAAGTATATCCCTTTTCATTTTCATAATAACTGTACCATTCTCAAGATTGACATATATATTTACATATATATGTACATATGTAATATATAAAACATATATAAATATATATACTCCTACATAAGGATGCAAATAAGTTTCCTTTTTTGAATAAAATACGTTTTGTTTTTTTTCCCATTTTCCTTTATGTCTCTCTCGAGTTTTGTATTTGAAGATTGCATTTTCCCTTGAGCTCTGGCTTTTTCCTCAGGAAGGAATGGAATTCTCTTATTTCATGGAATGTCCATCCCTTTGCCTTAAAAATTGTGCTTAAATTTCTTGAGTAGTTGATCCTTGGTTGTGTTCCAATCTCCTTTGGCTTTCAGAATATCATATTTCAATTTCTCCTTCCTTTTACAGTAGAAGCTGCAAGATGCTGTGTGTTCCTTACTCTATTTCCATAATATTTGAATTATTTGTTTCTCACTGCTTGCAATATTTTCTCCTTGCTCTGATAATTTGGGAATTTTGCTGCAATATTCCTTAGAGTTTTCAATTTGGATCACTTTCAAGGCATGTGCAGTGGATTATTCCGATGACTATTTTACCCTCTTGTTCCAGTACCTCACAACAGTTTCCTTCATGATTTCTTGGAAAAGAATGTCCAGGCTCTTTTTCTTTCATCATGGATTACTAGTAGACAAATAATTCTTAGATTATAATTCCTGGATTTACTTTCAAGGTCAGTTGTTTTCTCAATCAGATATTTTATGTTTTCTTCTACTTTTTCATTCTTTGGATTTTGTTTGACTGATTCTTTGTGTCTCACAGCGTCATTTGCTTCCACTTGCCCAATTCTAATTTCCTACACATTATTTTCTTCATTTAGCTTCTGTATATCCTTTTACATTTGATTAATTTTACTTTTTATGGAATTATGCTCTCCAATCATATTCTGACCCTCCCTAGCCATTTAGCCACTTTTACTTTTTAAAGATTTGTTCACTTCTTTTACTTCTCTAATTTGGTTTTTAAATGCCCTTTGAGCTCTTTCAGGAATGATTTTTGGATTGGAGACCAGCTCACATTCCCTTTAGAGGTTTCAGATGTGGGTATAGTGTCAATGCTGTCCTTTTCTGAATGTGTATTTTGATCTTCCCTGTCTCCATAATAGGAATCAATAGTCTTTTCTTTTCTGCTCTGTTTTTTCATGGCGTTTTTCCCCCTGGCTTATAAAGTGGATTTCTAATTCTGGGGTTAAATGACTTTGTATGCTGTGCCCTCTCATTTCATGAGTTGTGGGGGAAAGGTGGTCTGACTGCTGGAAGTCTCCTCTTCCCCAAGGGCTGCAGACATCTCGACAGTTGTCTGTGCTGGTGTCTGCCACTTCCCTTGGCTGTGCAAATGCCCTTCTAGGGTCCTGGTGTCAATGATTGTTGGCTCCACCCCCTGGGGCTCAAGGACTACCGCTGTTCTTGTGAAGTAGGGCCTGTTGGGATGCCACTCTTTCTGCCCTCATCTCCTGCCAGCATCACAATAGAGGGACTCCCCAACTTCCTGAGCTACCAGGATACTGAACCCCCATTTCTGGCTCCTCTATTTCAGAGTATCTCCTGAGATAGTACTATCTGGTTGAGAAAGGGAGGGAAGAGAGCCATTTTACCTGGTCATCATTGCTCCTGGAAGCTCATGAGGGCAAGTTTAAACATATAGACTGTGCCTGGAGGCCTCAGGAGTAACTAGGGCCATGGCCTCATGCTCTGTGTTGGTGTCTCACATAGCTCCAACAGATTTCCGTCCTTGCTTGAGAAGACTGGGGATGGCTGCAGTAGCTGTGCTTTATCCCTGGGCCTGTTTTACATGATGACACATGTATAAACTATATTGAATCCTTGCCTTATCAAGGAGGATGTGTGAGGAGGGAATAAGGGTGAGAATTTGCTGCTTAAAGTCTTAAAAACATGCAACTGGGAAATAAGATATACAGGCAATGGGGATGTGTTGGTAAGCAAAATGGGCTCCTTAGCACTTAGTACCCTAGAAGAGTTTGGCTTTTGTTTGCTTTGCTAATCCCCAGGCCTAAACTCCTATTAGGTGTGGAAACTATGTGAGTGTGGATTGGTGACTGGGGTGGGGCCCAAAGTGGGGCTAGCTAAGGAGATGTGTTAACTCCAGAGGCATGCCCTATTCGGTGTTAACCTAATCTATGTTGGTGTGAACCTCCCAGGGTCCTAAGGGGAGGAGCTAACTCCAGAACCAATCACCAGAGCCTAAATTCTGGTCATTCAGATGATGTTTGATGATGTCTGAAGCCCTATAAAAAGGGAGGACAGAGCCATTTGTGCAGGGTTCTTGAGATAGTGTTGATGAGGAGACTCCTGGCAGCTGCAGCTAAGGAGCCCTCCAGCTTGTAAACCTGGATGCTGAGACTTTGTTGAACTCTGGTAACTATGTATTGGGATTTGAATCAGACAAGGTCTGTCTGTTGATATTTGTAATTTGTTTGTATTTTGTTCTGAAGTTCAATGTGCTGGTATTTTTTACCTGAGCTAAGTGGATGATATTGGTGTGCTGAATTAAAATAAGCTTGTCAAGCCATTCAACTTGCTTTCCTTAGTTAAGCAGATCAAAAGAACCTGTGCTTTCTGGTTGCTGGCAGCTTTCTGGGTGCTGATTGTTGGTGGATCATGCACCCCCACAGAAGCTGCCAGATTATTGAAACTGGGGAATAAAAAATTATCAGGCCAAAGAAGAAAGTAAGGGGGAAGGGGATAAGAGGGCAGGGGGGTGATAGAAGGCTGGGCTGACTAGGGAAAGGGGCAATCAGAATACATGCTATCTTCAGGTTGGGGGGGAAGGGAGAGATGGGGAGGAAATTTGTAACTTAAAAACTTGTGGAAATAAATCTGCAAACTAAAAATAAATGAATTAATAAAAAAGAAAAATAATATCCTATTCCATTGACTTACTTTTCTCTTTTGTAGACAGGACCAGATAGGTTAGATAATTACTGAAATAATATAGTTTAAGGTGTGGTACTGATAAACATCCTTCTTTATACTTTTTCATTATTTTATTTGATATTCTTGATCTTTTAAAATTTTGTTACTATTTTTAGGTAATAAAGAAGCAAAGCTATCACTCTTTGCACATGATATGATGGTTTCCTTAGATAATCCTAGAGATCCAACTAAAAATCTACTTGAAATAATAATAAAAAAAACAAACTTTAGCAAAGTTGCAGGAAAAAAAATAAACCCATATAAATCTTCAACATTTCTATAAATTAAAAAAAAAACTAGCAGGAAAAAAAGAGAAATTCCATTTAAAATAATGGTAGACAATATAAATTATTTGGAAGTCTTATTGCCAAGACAAAGCAAGAACACTATGAACATAATTAAAAAACACTTTTCACACAAATAATGTCATATCAAAATAATTGGAAAAATATGAACTACTCATGGGCAGGCTGAGCGAGTATAAAAAATGACAGTTCCACCTAAATTGATTTACTTTTTCAGTGTAATACCAATCAAACTACCAAAATATTATATAGAGCTGGAAAAAATAATAATGAATTTCATCTGGAGGAACAAAATGTCAAAAATATCAAGAGCATTAAAGAAAAGAAATGCAAGGGAAAGTGGCTCAGCCTCAATAGATCTAAAACTGCATTAGAAAGTGGCAATCATCAAAACCACTGGCTAAGAAATAGATTGGTGGATCAATGGAATGGGCTTGGTACACAAGACACAGTAGTCAATGATTATAGCTTTCTTTGATAAACCCAAAGACTCCAGCTTCTGGAATAAGAACTTATTATTTGACAGAAAACTGCTGGGAAAACTCAAAAATAGTGTGGCAGAAACTGGGCATAAACCAATATCTTACACCACGTACCAAAATAAAGTCAAAATGGGTTCACAATTTAGATATAAATGCTGATGTTATAAGCAATCTAAGAGAACAAGGAATAGTTTGCCTGTCAGATTTATGGAGAAAGAAAGAATTTATGACCAAAAAAGAGATAGACAACATTATTAAATGAAAAAGTGAATATTTTTGGTTACACTAAATTAAAAAAAAATGTTTTTTCACAAGCAAAGCCAATGCAACCAGGATTATAAGGGAAGCAGAAAGCTGTGAAAGATTTTTACAGTCTGTGTTTCTGTTTAAAGCCTTATTGCTAAAATATGTGGATAACTGAGACAAATATATAAGGATACATGTCATTCCTCAATTAATTAATGATCTAAGTATATGAACAGGCAATTTTTGGGTGAAGAAATTAATGCTCTCTCTAGTCACCTAGTTGTCCCCAGATAAACATTACAAAACCAAATTCGTTCAGATTAAACGAAGAGGAAATAAAGCACTTAAAGAGCTCCATTTTAAAAAACAAGAAATTGATCAAACATTAAATGAACTCTTAAAAACATTGCCATGGTCAGATTCTACCAAATATTTGCTGAACAATTAATGCTAATACTACATCAACTATTTTGAAAAAAAAATAGGCACGCGAGTCAGAAAAAAATTCTTTTTTGTGGCACAAATATGGTCCTAATACCTAACCCCAAAAGAGCCAAAAGAGAGAACAAACATAGTAGATACACTTCCATAATTAATCTTAATGCAAAAATTGAAAAAAAATTGAGAAAGAGATACAGCAATTTATCACCAGGATAATGCACCATGGCCAGGTGCAATTTATTCTAGAGACACAGGGTTGGTTCAATATTAGGAAAATTATCAGCAGAATTGACCATATCAATAAAAAAATAACAAATCACATGAACATCTCAATAGACGTAGAAAACGCTTTTGACAAAATACAGCACCCATTCTTATCAAAGACATTAGAGAACATAAGAATAAATGGAATTGTCCTTAAAACGATAAGTTATATTATCTATCTAAAAATATCAGCAAACCTTACATGAAATGGACATAAACTATAAGCTCTCCAAATAAGACTAGGGTTGAAAAAGTATGCCCATTATCACAATAATTATTGAGTATTGCCCTAGAAATCTTAGTTTTAGCATGAAGATGAGAAAAATAAATTAAATTAGAATAGTCAATGAGGAAACAAAACTACCACTCTTTCAAATGATTTGATAGTATACTTAGAGAATTTTCGAGAATCAACAAAAATATATATTTTAAACAATTAACACATCAGCAAAATTGTAGGATATAAAATAAATCCATATAAAATAAACACATTATTAATCTACATTTCTATATAACACTGAAAATACCCATCAGCAATTTAAAATGAAAGTAGACAATATAAAATATTTGGGAGACTGCCAAAACTTGTCAAAACAAACCCAATAACTATATGAACACAATTACAAAGTCCTTTTCACACAAATAAAGTCAGAAATAAACAACTGGACAGATAACAATTGCTCATCAGTAGGATGAACTAATATAATAAAAATGAAAATTCTACTTCAATTAATTTACTCATTCAGAGCCATACCAATAAAACTACCAAAATTATTTCACAGAGCTAGGACAAATAATAACCAAATTTATATGGAAGAACAAATGATCAAGAATATCAAGGGAATAAAAAGTAGTACAATGGAAGTTGGCCTATCCATACCAGACCTAAAACTATATTATAAAGTGGCAATAATGAAAACTACTTGGTACTGGCTAGGAAATCTAACAGTGCTTCAATGTAATGGATTAGGCAGACAAGACAAAGTAGTCTGGGCAGACAAGACCAAGTAGTCAAGGACCATAGTAATCTTCTGCTTGAAAAACCCAAAGACCCCAGTTTCTGGTTTAGGAAGTGACTTTTTGACAAAATCTGTTGGGAAAACTGGAAAATAGTATGGCAGATACTAGACACTGTATACCTGGATAAGGGCAAAATGGTTTCAAAATTTAAACATAAAGGGTGATACAATAAGAAAATTGGGAGATCAAAGAAATAATTTACCTGTCAAATCTATGGAGAATGGAAGGGTTTATGACCAAAAAAGAGATAGAAAATATTATGAAATTCCAAATGGAATTAAATTGAATTTTAAAAGTTTTTGCACAAAGCCAATACGACAAAGATTAGAAAGGAAGGAGAAATCTTGGAAATATTTTTACAGGCAGTGTTTCTCATAGGGGACTCATTTTTAAAACATATAGTTAAATCAAATTAATAAGAATACAACTCATTCTTCCATCAATAAATGGCCAAAGGGTATGAATAGGCAGTTTTCAGATGAAGAAATTAAAGCTCTCTATAGTCATATGAAAAAAATAAAGCTCTCTATATCTATAGTCATATGAAAAATCAAATCATTAATTAGAGAATTTTAAAATAAAACAATTCTGAAGTAATACACTACCAGGTCTGCATTCAAAAGAGATTATAAAAAAAGACCCAGGACCTCTTGATTTGGAAATTGATGGGATGTCCATATATTGGGGAATGTGGGAATGAACAAGTTGTGGTATATGAATGTAATGGAATACTGTTGGTCCATAAGAAATAGTGAGCAAATTTCAGAAGAAATCTGCAAAGATTTATATGAAATTATACTGAGTAAAATGAGCATAACCAGGAGAAATTATGGATTACATAAACAACCTTGTATGATGATCAACTATGACATGGTTAGCTCTCTTCAGCAATGTGTTATCTAAGACAATTAAAAAACAAAAACTTATGATCTAAAATGCTATCCATGCCCAGAGAAAGAACTATGTTGTCCAAATGCCAAAAACTGTTTTCCTTTTTTTGTTTGTTTTTTTCTTTCTCTTCATTTTCCCCTTTTGTTCTGATTCTTCTTTCATAACATGGACTAATGTGGACAGTTGATCAATATGATTTTACATGCAAAAATATGTCTGTAAATCAGTTACGGATTTGAAATTGAAGGTCTGCAGAAAGACTGGGACCGGAAAGTTAGAATTCAAAATCAACAGCATATAAAGATATTAATTAAATCTGTGGGAGCTGATGAGATCATCAAATGAATTAGCATAGAGTAAAAAGAGAAGATGGCCTAGCAGTGGAGAGGAATACTGTATTGCCAAGGCAATATTCACAGAGGTTGGGGTTGCTATGAATATGCTGGTGTGGTTCTGAATCAGAAAATATAACAGGTTGTCCATATAGAAGACAGAAGCAAAACATTTATTCAGACAGCAGAAAGTGAAATCCCAATACCTGTAAACCAAATCCATCATAGCAATCAAGAAGTTAATAGACATTATAACTGCAGAGCGGAACTCCATCCCAAAGCAACCCCCCTGGTCAGGCCTTCCCACCAATACTCACAATCCTAGCTACCTCCTTCCATGCTTCCACTCTCTCCCACCACTCTAACTGCTCTGATCTCACTTCCTCTCAGTTCTGCTGCACCCTTCCTGCTCCATCCTTTCAGTAAGCTCCTCCCACCAAATATGATGTTGACTTCTATGCAATTTAAGCAGGTTACATGGACCTATTAATGGATGGGAAAGATCTTCCCATTAAGCAAAAATACATTAGCAATACAGATTCCTATGGTTAGAAGATTTGGAAGAACATCCAGGGAAAGTGTGGTCAGATTCCAAGGGGGAAAGAAAAGATTTGGTTTGTGCCAGCAACTAAAGAAAACCATTTCAAGAAGCTTAGGAATAAATGGAAGGAGAAGTAAGTATATTAGTCTTTTGCATATGGTTAGTATAAAACTTATTTCCTTGTTGGCAATGTTGCAAAAAAAAGCAAGAAAAATAAAGTAAGAAGTTACACTTGAATTTGCACTTAGAGTTCATCAGTTCTTTCTCGGGAGGTAGATAGAAATATTTTTAATCATGAATCATTCTGACTCTTCTTGGAGAAATTTATTAATGAAAGTAACTAATTCTTTCATAGTCTATAATCATTACAATATTGCTGTTACTATGTATAATGATCTCATGATTCTGTTCAATTCACTTTGCACCTGTCCATATTGTTCTTCCTATTTTTTTTCTAAAACCATTCCCTTCACCATTTCTTATAACACAATGTTTTTTTCCCCCCAGCCATTTCCCAGTTGATGGACATCCCTTCAATTTCCAATTCTTTGCAACCACAAAAGAGCTGCTATACATATTTTTGTGCATACACACGGCCTTTTTTTTCCTTTTTATTTGGGATACAAATCTAGTATTCATATTGCTGAGTCACTGAATATGTACAGTTCGATAGTCCTTTGGGAATAGTTTATTGTTCTCTGGAATGGTCAGACCACTTCACTTCTTCACCAGCAATTCATTGTTGTATCTATTTTTCCACATGAGGTACCTAGCCAGTACCATTGTCCATGTTACCATTTAGAAACCACAGTTTCTTTAATTATCTCTTTTAATGAGGTACATTTTTTTCTATTGCTGGTTTTTTTTTTTTGTAAGACGCAATTCACCAAGTTTATTAAGTAAATTATGTTGGAATCTCTTTCTATTAATAGAGAGAAGAGGTATGTTAGGAAGTTGAAATCAACAGTGTGTAAGTGTCATAGGGTGCTGACAGCTTGGTTTTAGTGGTGAGGCAAGGTGGGGAGAACTTTATTTAGGGCCAAATCACGTTACTGGCTATTGTCTTCATTTTTATGCCATTTGGCTGAGGTAAGGTACACCATATATACACCCTTGATGTAAAACCAGTCAAATAATGTTCATAGTTGACATTTCTGTAGAGTTACTTTACCAAGTTATAGTACACTGACTGATTGGATACTGTAGTTATTGTGTCACTATATATCATGAAACCTTCTATTCTCTTAAGAATAAGAAATGAGTGTCACTTACAAGACTAAGGAGAGTACATGGTAGATGTGAGCAAGCTATTCTTCATTGTAAACAAAGAGTTATGAAAAGACATGCTGAGTAAAAGATAACAAGAAATTAAGTATTGAAAAGTGACAAAATACAGTCATGAAGTAAGAGCAAGGTATATCTGATGCAGCATCCTTGCTTTGACCTGTATAAAGCTTTCTTTCCAAATCTCATTGTTGTTGATATTGTAATTCAATCATGTCTTATTCTCCATGGCTGCATTTAGGGTATTCTTGGCAAAGGTAAGCAGTGGTTTGCCATTTCCTTCTCTAGCTCATATACAGATAAGGAAAACTGAGACAGACAGAATTAAGTGACTTGCCCAGGGTCACACAGCTAGCAAGTGTCTGAGGCTCCATTTGAACTCATGTCTTCTAGACTCTAAACACCATGCCAGCAAGGTTTCATCCTCATACATCTTCATATAACTAATTAACATTCATGTGTGGGATGGTAAATTTTGACTATTTTCTTTGACAGAAAGTTCTAGAGTGTTTTACCATTCTTTCCTTCAGCAAGAGATTTAGAGAAAATCTTCTAGGTATTCTCTCTAAATGATGATTTAGAGGTATTTTAGGTGCAACTAAAGCAGTTTACATACACAGAGCTTTGCTAGTCTCTTTGTAATGCTTAATAAGACTTTACAACTCCTATAAATCTGCCAGCACCCAACGCATTAATTTCTCTCTAATTTATCACTATAATCATTTGACAATCCTAACAGAAGTCCATATTCAGGGGATTTCATATGAAAACCACTCATCAATGATGTGCATTATAAAACTCAAATGTCTTATTTTAACTTGTCTTGATATATATATATATTTCATCTCTACTGATAATGCTTTTTTGAGTACATTTCTGAAGTTTATCTCCAAAGCATATCAAATGAAAGTGGCCAAAATAACAATGAAATTCAAATTTTTAAAATTAATAAATGTCACTTTTTATGATGGAAAATAGAAAATCGCACTATTTTCTGTACATAGTAAATATTCACAATCCTTTCTGATTACAAAATATTTTAATTGTTTTGAAGATGCAATCTTCCTGCTCTATCTGCTTTTCAGATTCAACATTGAATTCAGAATTCCAAGCAAACCTCTTAATCCACCATTTAAGGTCTGCTACTTCATTCCAGAGCCTTGCATTCTTGGCAAACCGATCTTCACAAAACAAGCTGATGTAATAAGTACTATCTCTTCAATCTTGCGCAACTCATTCCTTCCTCTTCTGTGTTTAAACCCATAAATCCTTGGATAACATATTTCTTCTTCTCTAAAACTTAAAATTCTCTCACATAAACGTTAAGATCTACTTCTTATGAACTCTTCAGCTCATAACTCCTTATGAATTAGGGTTCCTACAGATATTGTCTCCTGCACTCTTCTTCTTCAATCCATCATCTGTATGGCTACCAAATTGATTTTTTAAAGCATAGGTCTAAGTTAGCCTTCTCACTACTAAAATAAGTTGACTCCTGATTGTTTATCAGATAAAATTCCAGCTTTCCATTAATATTCATTTGTTTCATTCTTTCCCACTACCCTAACGAAAAAGAAGAGATAAAAACAAACAAGAAATAATCAATATGTATACTGAGGCAAAACAAATTTGTACATTTCCACTTGCAGAAATGTCCACCTTATTCTGTTTGTTACATCTATCCCATATCTGTCAGAAAGTAAGTAGCTTATTCCATGATGAGTGTGCTGGATTCATGGTTAGTCATGATAGTGGTAAGAATTTTAAAAGTTTAGAAAAAAAGCATACTTGCATTGGTCATGGATAATTCAATACACTAAATAATAAAATATAAATTAGCTTTCTCTAAATTTTCAGTTCATTGCAGAATATGTCCAGGTTTCCTCTATTTCCCTATCAGTATTTTTTTTTAATGAGAACATCACTTTCTCTGAAATTATTCATCATTTTCCCCCTTCAAGATTCAATTACTTGGAGTAGGACAAGTGCAGAAAAGCGCAGTGTTACATCTTTCCCCTTTTGAAGGATGAACATGGTTAATCTAATGTTACATAATTTTCTTTTAGAAATGAGCTTCCCTGAACATGTCCAAAAATATTCCACCTTGTGACTGTTATGACTTTTTATCAGGCTTATGATTTATCATATTTCCTGATTCTTTCACTACTTTTTTCTATAATTGATATTATTTTACCTCCTCTTTTCATCTCTCTCTCTCTCTCTCTCTCTCTCTCTCTCTCTCTCTCTCTCTCTCTCTAACTTAAACGCCACAACCTCAAAAACTGTACTAAGTTGTTATGATAAAATGCTATTCAGTTGGACAATTACTTAATACTTTTAAGCTGAGTAGTTGGAGGTATGTTTAGTATTGAGGAAATGTGTTTGTGACAGAGCTGTGTATTTTCTTTTTCCTTCTTTGAGAGTTTACAAAAAAGAAACAGGTTACGGTGGATGAAAAACTGACATAAATATGGAATTAAGAGGGAATTTTCCATTGTCTTATAAAAATGTGAGCAAAGTCTGACATCAATGTACAGGAGAATACAGGAATAAAATTTGTACAAAGGGGCACAGATTGGAAGATGGAAAATCAGGTCAAGAGACTCAGTCTAGTATGTGAGGCTTCATGGAATATTATGAGGTCAAAGTAAAAGTACATACGTGAGATACACTGCTAAAAGACCTCCTTTGCAGGAAATTTGGAATCAGAGTAAGTAGAGGCTGGGGCATGCATTCCGTGAGTTTAATTTTCCCCTTTACCAGGAAATAACCAGAAAGTTTGTTATTAATAGAAAAGATTTACTACCAAATGTTGAGTGTTGAAAGATTATTAATGCGATGACTAGGGTTATTTAGATGTCATTTTAATAAAATCTTCCAATGACTATGAATAGTGATTTTTTTTCCTATTCATTGGGAATTCTGATGAATGAAGTTTTGATTTTTGGCTGAATTCTTTCTTTCACATATCACATACCTAAGGTATTTCCTTTGTCAAACATTTGATGAGCATGAAGGATTATATTGTGATTAAATGTTTTCCCACACTCATCACATTTAAATGGTTTCTGCCTGGTATGTATTCTCTGATGAACACATAAATTAGAATTATGACTGAAATTCTTCATACACTAATCACACAAATAGGATTTCTCTCCAGTGTAGACTCTCTGATCAACACAAAATATTGGTTTTTGACCTAATATTTTCCTAGCCCTGGTTACATGAATAGATTTTCTCTTCTTTGTGGATTCTCTGATGAACAGGTAGACTTGAAATTTGTCTGAAATGCTCCTTGAACTCATCACAGAAATAAGATTTCTCCCTATTGTGAGCTCTGATGAACACATAATGTTTATTTTTTTAGCATTTATTTCTTTTTTTTTAAATTTTATTTTAGAGTCAAAAACAGTACACAAATACAGAATAGGGAAAAGAAAAAAGATATAATAAATTTAAATATTTTAACTTAAATACAAAGTAAGAAAAGAAAAAAACATATCATGTGCATAGCAGAACATAAGGGTGGTTTCAAAATATGTAATGATAAATTTTCATTTCAAGAAAGCCTGTATAATAAATACTACACGTTTTGAGAACTGTCCATCTTTTCTTTGCTTACTTGTAAGTTTTCTTTTATTCTAGGCTGTGCATTTTTTTAATTTGTTCTTTTTTCACTCTTCTCCCCCCCCACCCCAAAGGCACAATTAAGTGTGGATATATTTCTATATAGATGGAGATATATACCTACACATTTATACTCATACATACATATATAGATATATACTTTGCCTAACAAATTCTATTGCTGATCTTTGTTTATATGTTTGTGCATATCTCTTGTTCTGATCCCTACTGATTCCTGTGCTTTACTTCTACCTGCTTCCTTGCCCTTGTATTACTTAGCCTACCCATTGAAGGATCCCTCCCCTATCCTCCTGTTCCCATAAATATAAATACCCTTCTATAGCCCCCTATAACCTCTTCTCTCACTCTCTCATCTAGAGATCCCTCCCCTGCCCTCTCCCACCCCCATTCCCTTACCATTTTATTTCTTCTAAATTAGGAGACATGCGGTAGCAACAATGAAGCTGCTCTGGAGGTGTAAAGCCAAAAACACTAGCACACAGGAGGGCTGCTGCCACAGGTTCTTTGATCTGCTTTTCTAAGAAAAGCAACTTTAAAGGGTTTACAATCTCACTTTAAGTAAATATACATTTATCATTCACTTAGTTCAGGGAGAAAAGTCAGCCTGAACTTCAGAAAAAATACAAACAGAAATGACATAAACAGAGCAAATAACACAAATCAGAAGACAGGGCTTCTAACTTCTGTCCATAGCTTCACTTGGATCTCCTTTTCTAATTGGTAGACTTTCCTTTCACCCCCTTCTTATTTTTCTTGAATCATTCATATACATATATGTGTGTGTATACATAGGCACATATATTTCCTCCATCTCTCTTATTTGAGTTTTAAAGTTTTTTTTATTTGTTCTATGAATTGTTTTTCGGGCAGGTGACAATTTGACATTACTCTTTGGGGTAGATGGGTATTTCTTTGCTTCAATAACCTCCCATGAAGATGAACCCTGGTCTTCTCTATTCCCATAATAATTTTCTATGGTTGGATTATTTCTATTTTTCCTGTGAATTTTTTTGTAATAATAACTCACTTTCATGTAATGAGCTCTAGCCCTGAGTTATGGAGGTTGATGCCTCATGCCCAAGATCTTCAGGTCTTTCTTCTAGCCTGGAACCACACCAAACTTCCAGCCTTCTGTAAGTGCTCACAGCCAGGGGCATTCTGCCCCACTACTTCTGCACTGAACAATGTAATGGTTCCTTCTTGACCCCCGTTCTTTAAAGAACACTTTGGTCTGGCATTCATTATCAGTAGAAGTTTCCTCAAACTTCCCCAGCTCAGACACTAACATCTTCTCACTGTACTGGGGGAAAAGTTCCTATGGTTAGGGCTGAGGCAGCCTCTCAAACCAACTAACCCCAGGGCTTGCTACTTATTATTTAAGCAGCTTGCCCATTGTTGTTAATGTGGACCATAGACTGGAAGTGTTTACTCTTCACAGGGACCAAACCTCATCCCAGGATTTTTCCTTAGATCTTCTCGAATTGTCCTAAGAAGATCCCTGTTGTGCCCTATTCTTATTTATTTTTACCCACACTTTGTTCTCCCTAAGGCACTATTTTGTCTATTTTGTGGAGGAAAATCTTGAGAGCTTGGAATTTTCTGACCTACTCAACCATCTTCCCAGAATCCTCCCTCCCACAAAGTTGATTTTTGATGGAATTCTTTCCCACACTGATTACATGAATAGGGCTTACACCTATCATGTTTTATGCATAACTCATGCAAGTGTGCTGTCACTGACCTTTTCAAATTCCTCCCAATCTAACAACTAACCATGACCTATGCTTTCATGGTTTCATGCTTTATCAGTCACCAATAGATTAAAATAGGGTTCTGTGCTTGCTCCCACACTTTTTCACATGATCTTTTCAGTGTTGTTGGGTGTTTTCAATTAGAACTGAAATGATTCAAGGTTAGCCACTATAACGATGGTAAATTATTTAACTTGAAAAGGATACAAGCCAAGACTAAAGTGGAGAGAGAATTTGCGTGAAACTTTATGTTTGCAGATGATCGTGAACTTTATGCAGCTTCTGAGGCTGAAATGCAACAGGTCAGTTCTTTTCTGTTTGTAATAATTTGGGTCTTCTAATTAACATCAAGAAAGCAGAAGTTCTCCATTCTCCACAAGCCAAACCCCAAGCAATCCATACATAGTGCCATCGATTACAGCAAATGAGGAAATTTTAAATGCTATGGATAAGTTCACTTCCCATGGCAGTATACTTTCCAAGGATATACATACAGATAATGAGGTTGATGCACACATTACCAAAGCTATCTTAGTGTTTTGTAGGCACCAAAGGAAAGTGAGAGGGGAGATATTAGGTTGCCTACATAACCAGTGTGCATAACGGTGGTGCTGTCCTTATTGTTGTGTGCTTGTGAAATCTTGACAGACTACTAATATCATTCCAAGAAATTGAATCTCTTTCATTTGACATATTTTGGGAATATTCTGAAGATCACTTGGCAAGATAAGCTATCAAATGTTGAGGTCCTTTCTCAAGCTGAACTGGCAAGCATTCAAACTCTACTGCAGGGAGCACGACTCCGATGACCTGGCCACCCTGAATGCCAAACGTATGTGCGCCTAAGAGACTATATTATGTAGAACTCACACAAGGCAAACACTCACACAGGGGTCAGAAAAAGCAATGCAATGACACTCTTGAGATCTCTACGATGAATTTTGCAATTAATTGTGGTACACAGAAGAAAATGGCACAGAACGACCAGCATGATGTGCCCACTTCAAAAAAAAAACCACTCTCTATGTGAGCACAGTAAAACTGCAACAACTAAAAAAAGCAGGAGATATACAGATTTAGAAACATCCCCATTTAGAAAGTTCATATGAATTATCTGTGTCTAACCTGTAGTAGAGGCTTTTGAGCATGTATTATTCTGATCAGGTGTAGTCACATACTTTGTACTTTGAACCTAACAGAATGATAGCATTTTGACTCTCTTTAGCAACCAGGAATTCTAAAGTCTTTCAAAATCTGTTAAATGGCAAAGTGTTGGAGTTCTATTCATTAAAACTTGAGTTTTAATTCTGCTTCAGTAATGTATTTGCTATGTGTGACCCTTGTCAGTTATTTACTTTTTCTTAGCCTTATTTTACTCATTTATAATATTGGTATAATAATAATTATAACTCCCTGAGGGGATTTTTGTGAGCATCACATAAAAAATACATGCCACATGATTCACAAACTGTAAACCATGATGTTGTTCAAATGTTTCAGTCATGCCTGACTCTTTGTGACCCTATTTTGTAGTTTCTTAGTAAAGAAACTATACTGATTTCCAATTCCCTTTTCTAGTTCATTTTACAGATGCGGATACTAATGCCAACAGGGTTAATTACTTGTCCAGGATCGTACAGCTAGTTAGTATCTGAGGTCAGATTTTACCTCATGAAAATGAGTCTTCCTGACTCCAAGCCTAACACTCTGTCTAATGAGTTAACTAACTGTGTGTTACAAATCTTTTTCTGTGACATAAATTATTACTGTTTAAAAGCCTTCACAATCTTATTGCAACATATATTTCATGGCTTATTCTTTATTAGCACCCATGAATATTCTAGGGAAAAATGGTTTGTATCCTGTCTCCCAAACTCAAATATTCAGCAAACTGCCTCATTTTCATTTCCATAAACTGTATCTTCTGTCTGGAATTCTATTCTTCATCATCTTTTCTTCTTGGAAAGCTCAGGTCCCATCAAGCCTTCCAGACTGATATTTGGGGGTGGAGCCAAGGTTGTAGAGCGAAGGCAGGAACTTCCCTGAACTCTCTATATTTTCCCTCAGAAACAATAATAAATCGAGCCTCTATATGAATTCTAGAGTGATAGAACCTAGAAAAAGATGGAGTGAAACAATTTTCTAGCTTTGTAGAACTTAAAAGAACTTCAAGAATGTGTATCACACTTGTGAAAAAGGGGAGTGGTACCCAGCAGAGATAGTTTCTAGACAAGCCAGCAAGAGGCTCTTACCTACAACACAGATCAGAAACCCAGGTGCCTTGTTCCCGGCTCAACAGGCTGGCTGTGAGGCCTTCAGCCCTAGCACTGAAGGCAAAAAGCCAGCTCAAGATCCCAGGCAACAACAGACATAACTAGGCCAGGTCACCCTAGCACAGTAATCAAGCAGCCAGCTCCTGAGACACCAGACGATAAAAGCCAATGAGCAAGCCCTTAGACCCCAGTATGAGAAGCTTGGGACAGTGCTCCTGGTGCCCCAGGACAGTGTTCAACATTAAAAGTCACAACAGAGGCAAAAGGAAATGAGCAATAAACAAAAAAGTGCCTTGACAATAGAAAACTACTATGGTAACACAGAATATCAAAACATAAACTACAAAGGGGGCAGACGACATTGACAAAATGACTACCTAGAAGGGGGATATGAGTAGGTCTTAAGTCTAAAAGGTCTTCCTGGAAGAGATCAAAAAGGATTTTAAAAGTCAAATAAGAGAAGAAGAAAAATTGGGAAAAGACATGAGAGGTATGCAAGAGAGAGGCAACAGCTTGCAAAGGAAGGACAAAAATTGACTGAAGAAAACAATTCATTAAAAATATAATTGGCCAAATGCGGCAAAAATCCACTGAAGGAAACAACTCCTTAAGAAGTAGAATTAGCAAAATGAAGAAGGAGATACAAAATCTAACTGAAGAAAATAATTTGGGGCATCTAGATGGTGTGATAAGTAGAGCATTGGCCCTGGATTCAGGAAGACCTGAGTTCAAATCTGGCCTCAGACACTTGACACATTTACTAGCTGTGTGACCTTTGGCAAGTCACTTAACCCCAATTGCCTTGCCTTACACCCTCCAAAAGAAAAAAAGTAAAAAAAATAATTTCATAAAATATACAATCCGTCAAATGGAAGCTAATGAATCTATGAGACTTCAAGAACTGGTCAAACAAAATCAAAATAATGAAAAAAAATAGAAGAAAGTGTAAAATACTTCATTGGAAATACAACTAACCAGGAGAATAGATCCAGGACTGATAGTTTAAGAATTGTTGGATCATCTGAAGGTGATGTTCATAAAAAAGAACCTGGACAGCATGTTTCAAAAATTTATCAAGGAAAATTGCCTCGAGGTCCTACAACCAGAGGGTAAAATGGTCCACTAATCACCTCGTGAAAGAGATCCCCAAATGAAAACAGAAATAATATTGTAGCCAAATTCAAGAATTATCAGGTGAAGGAGAAAATACTGCAAGTAACCAGAAAGAAAAAAAAATTGAAATACTGTGGAACAACAGTCAGAATTACACAGGATATTGAAACTTCTACATTAAAAGATCAGAGAATTTGGAATATAGCATTCTTGAAGGCAAAGGAGCTTAGATTACAGGCAAGAATCAACTACCAAGAAAAATTAAGCATAATCCTTCAGGGAAAAAGATGTATATTCAATGACGTAGGGAATTTTCAAACTTTCCTGGTGAAAAGACCAGAGCTGAATAGAAATACGGGAATAAAGAGAAGCATAAAAAGGTAAACAGGAAATTTTAAAACATACTATTCAATAAGGTTAAACTTTTTACATCCCAACATGAGTAGTTGATACTGGAGAACTGGTAAAAGAGTATGTCTATTTTTATCTCTCTCTCTCTATAGATATAGATATAGATATAGATATAGATATAGATAGATAGATATCTATATCTATAGATATCTATCTATCTATATCTATATCTATATCTATATCTATATCTATAGAGAGAGAATGAGATAAAGAGTGATTCAAATCAAGACAGAAAGAAGAAAAGTGTCACTGAGGTTTTTTAATTGCTAAAGCTGTTTCAGCTGTGGTATGTTTTAATGGCATTTTAACAACATGATGTTTTTTCAACACAGCTTGTCTTTTTTCACATCCTTTTTTTGAGGTGGACTCCAAAGTTCTTTACTTCTACCTTTACCGTCTTCATCTGAATATTATTTTGTGTGGTTACCACAATCCAGCCTCATTATGAGCTCAATTCTGACTTCCATGTGGCTTTTCCATGCACCCTATGGAGCTACAGCTGCAAATTTGTTGGATCCTGTGTAGTACCACTCTCTCCAACTCAGTGTGTGTGTGTGTGTGTTTGTGTGTATGCGTGTGTCTGTGTGTGTGTGAAAACATTATGGGAACAAAGAGGAAGATGGTACTCAGATTAAGTAAGCCTGGCTCACCAGATTGAAACACAACAAGAACAGTAATAGAGATTCTAGCCAGATAACTTCTAACATCGCATGAAAATGTTCAAATCTTAAAGCACTGTATGCTTAGTCATACTTCCCCTAACAGGCTGAAAAATGTGAGCTCATCCATTTAATCCTGATGGTCTCTATCCTGTTCTTTATAAATGTTCCTGAAGATTATCCCTAGTAGGGATAGTATCATTTTTGAGTGAATCAAAGAAGAAATCATATTAATAATGACATAAAAGAAAATGATAATGATAAAACAATGAGCTAATTTCTGTCATGTAGGAAAAGCTGTCCTGGGCAGAAATCATATCCCTACAAATATAGATTAACAATTAGAACATTAGAAAGGATTAATGCACTAAAAATGAGTTTGAAAATAGGAAGCCCAATAAAATATAAAATGTCTAGTTCCCTAATCCTGCATCTGTGCAATGGTGGACAATTCGAAACTTAGCCCCCTCCTCGACTAAGAATCTAGTGCTTGAACAAGGAACATGGATAGCAAAATTTTGGTCCTAATGTGATATTTTATGCTTATCCTAGAAATCAGAATACTACCTTTTTTCAAGATAAACAAAGTTTTGCTCCAGAGAACCAATATCTGGATAGATTCTTAATCACTGAGGAAGGACAGCAGTGTCTGTTTCTGGAAGGGCTGTAATTGTGTCCCTTCTCAAGCTGACTACTATTCCACCCTTCATCTCCTGGTTCTTTTCTGGCCTGTGCCACAAAGAATAACTACCAGGAACTTTCCATAAATGGGAGACTTCTTTCCCAGAATTTATCTCCTTACTCTTCACTGAGGAAGGTAAAGTATTTATTTTGGGAGATGAGTGTTTCCACAATCTGGCTAACAGCTTCTGTGGGAGTGTAAGATCCACCCACAGCCAGAACCCAGAAAGCTGCCAGCACACCGCAAAAACACAGGTTCTTTTGATCTGCCTTAATAAGGAAAGCAAGGTTAAGGGGTTGGCAAGCTTACTTTAATTCAGCATGCAAATATCATTCACTTAGTGCAGAGGAAAAAGTCAGCACACTGAACTTCAGAGCAAAATACAAACAAATTACAAACATCAACAGACAGGCTCAATAAAATTCAGAGTTACCAACATCTAGGTTCAGCCTGGGAGCTCAGAACAAGTGCTGGCCCAGAGTCACGTGCCACCACTGCTGCGGCAAAGAGCACCAAGGAAGAAGAGGCCAACCCCTGGTTTTTATATCTTTGTCAGTGTCAGGGGTGAGTCACACATGCGACTCACCCACGTGACCTAAAATCATCACAAAGAGGTGACTTAAACCCACATGGTCTAGGAGCCTCTGCTGTCCCAGACATGTAAACTAGGCCCTCCCTAGAGTTAGACCCACCTTGGGCCCCACCTTAGTTGCCAATCCACACCCACATAAGTTTTACAGGTAATAGGGGTTTGGGCCTGGGGCTTAGCACTTAGTAAGACTCAATGAAATACACTGAATTACTCAGCAAAAACAAAAGCCAAACTCTTCAAGGGCACTTGTTGAACTAAGTGCTAAAGAGCCTATATTTTCCTTACCAACACAATGAGTGACACTCTTGTACACCTTTACTATACACAGTGTCAAATTGTCTTCTGTTTCATCTCAGTAACTAAAAGGGATTTTGCTCCAATTAAAAGAATTACTTGTTACAAGTCTGCTTACAACCGAGCATTTGCTTAGTTCCTTTTAAGTATTTGCCCTATGCAGCCTTCATTCCCTTGATCTATTGCAAGCAATGGCTCTCCTTATTTTCAATTTTAATGATTGACTACATTGCTCTCTTTCCATTTATCCCCATTTGCTCAAATGTTCAGAATGTCTCCCAGAACTACAATTTCTGTGCTGGTCCTTCCTTTGATTTAACTAATTCTTGTTTCCAGACAAAGTTCCCTGGGAGAATATATTGCTGTCATTTCCCTCCTCCATGTCTATTTTTCTTTGCCAAAGGCTAATTGTGACTTTGCCTTACTGGCAAATACTTACCTGTCTGGATCTGCATATATTGAGTACTATTGTTTTCCCCCAGATACCCATTTTTAGTACATACTTTTTTTAACTTTCTTTAATCATTTCTATTCTCCCTTTAGATCTACTGAGTATCCAGGAATTCAACTAAATCAAAAGTATCAATTGATATTACTGCAAATAAAATTGGATTATGAGCCATAAGGAACTTAAATATGATAATGTTAGAAAGTAGTCTATAACTATTTCCAGTTCTCCTAAATCTTGTCTTACTTCAGGTAATAACTCTGGAGCTACCACTTTCTTTGGCCCTATTAGTTAATACTGTTATTTCTTCTCCTCTCTTGTAATATGCACTTAATAAATATCATTTCATAACAGGATATCATTTAATAACAGGAGAGCATAAGTTCTATGAAAGCAAAATACATTGAATAATTTTATTTTTAACTATTGTTAATAATTTTCAGTTATTTTACTGTTATACCCTCATAATTATTTTATTTTATATGATTGAAGCAATATTGATTAATGAGAACAGTCCATAGTTCTTTCTCTAGCATGTCCTTTCCTGGTTTTGGTATAATGACCATTTTCCCTCATAATGTCAGATTTATGAAGAGAGTTTTAGTTTTCCTTTATTTCTGAAAAAATAGCATAGGAATTAATTTAATGATTATTAATTTCATTATTATGTTATATGAAAATATCCATATTAAGTTATTTAATTATTAATTTAATTTAATTATTTTTACTATTTTATTATTAATCCACCTGATCCCTGATTCTCTGACTTTTCACTGCTTCATTTCTTTTTTATGAGGTTGCATTATTACAACATATTTTATTGTCAACAGGGGTAGTATGTCTTTTTGTAGTTCATGATTTACTTCCTTTGAACTGTCAGGTTTTCTGTTTTCTCCTTTTAAATTTTCTTCTTTTCTACTGGTTTTGAGGTAGATAACATCATGTTTTTGAGTGAATCGAAGAAGAAATCTTTGTTAATAATCAAATAAAAGAAAATGATAAATGACAAAACAATGAACTAATTTCTGTCATGTAGGGAATGCTGTCCTGGGCAGAAATCATATCCCTACAAATAGAGATTAACAATTAGAACATCAGAAAGGATTAATGCACTGAAAATGCGTTTGAAAACAGGAAGCCCAATAAAATATAAAATAAACTAAGTTAAAAATCAGATAAGCACAGAATTGACAACATTAAAAATAATTTGGAAATAGATAAATTTAATAAAAACAGAATTTATAAAGAAAACCAAAATGATTTATTAAAAATATTAATACAATAGATAAATGTTTACCTAATCTGATTAAAATCAGAGGACAGAAACTCAAATCAATGTAATATCAAATTAGCAAGATGAAATCTCAAAATCAGAAGAAAGAGAATTATCATAACACATATACACAAAAGTGAAAATTCAAGAGAAATTGAAAATACCTTAAACAATGTAACCTATCAGAAAACCGAATAAAGATCTTAAATAATTCAAATTGAAAAAAAAAAACAGCTCTAACTTTAAAGTATTAAAGAAAAACAAAGAATAAAAAAAAAGATCTTAGTCCTGATGGAATTGCTGGAGAAGTCTATAAAACTTTTAAGAAGCAGTTAGGAGCAATACTAAAAAAAGATTCTAAAATTGTGAAATAATGTGAAAAAAGTGAAATAAAAAATATTTTTGTAAGAAAAAAATAACACTAACATGAAAAAGGGGAAATATAAAATACAAAGGGAAAAATATACAACAATATCATTACTGAATTCAGTCTAAAGTATTTTAAGTATGTAAAACAGAATATAGTGATTTATCTAAGAAATTACCCATTGTGACCAATTGGGATTTACTCTCAAAATCGAAGGTTGCCTCAACTTTAGACAAACAATCAGCATAATTCTGTTAAAAACTGAACTCCCAAATTAAATTATATCAATAGATAAACAAAAATTTTTGCAAAGTGCATTGAACCTTTATGCTAAAAAATCTGGAAATTATTGATACAAATGGACATTTTTAATATTATGAAAGAATATTTATCTAAAACCCAAAACAAGCATTATGTACAATGTCAATACACTAAAACCTTTCTAAAAATACAAGTTAAAGCACCCATTCTGATAATTAAAAATATCCTATGGCATTGTATTGCTCTTTTTTGGGGGTGGTGAATAAATAGTTTAGAGATTAACTTAAGGCTTTAAATTATCTCATTCAATTACGTGTTTTCAGCCTTATATCATATCACTTGCTTCCCCTTTTTCTAACTTCCAACGATACTGAGTTAATCATACTTCTAAATACAAATGTCATTCCATGTCACAACTTCATGGTTTTTTAAAGAAATAATTTCAGCTAGAAGGGAGAAAGAAGTAGTAGAAGGAAAGGTATAGAAAAGGGAAGGGGGCTGAAAGAAGGGAACACAGATTGATGGTCAGAAGCAAAACACTAGTAAGAAGGGAAAGGGAGAAAGGAGAGAGAAAAGCATAAACAAGGAAGAAATAAGATGGAAAGAAAGATACAATAAGTATAATTGTGAAAGTGAGTGGGATGACCTCTCCTATAAAATAGAAGCAGATAGCAGAGTGGATTAAAAATTATAATCCTACAATATATTGTTCACAAGAAACACATTTGAATCAGAGAGATACACATGGAGTAAAGGTGATTGGAAGGAGAAGTATATATCTTGCTCCAGTAGAAGTAACGAAAGAGGGATACACAATCCTGATCTCGGACAAAACAAAAGCAAAAATTGATCTAATTTAAAAAAAGATAAGGAAGACTACAACTTGCAGAAAAGTACCATAGACAATGAACTAAAATCATTACTAAACACATACGCACCAAGTAGTATGGCTTCCAAAGTATTAGAGGAGAAATTAAGTGGGTTACAGGAAGAAATAGAAAGTGAAACCATACTACTGGGGGATCTCAACTTTCCCCTCTCAGAACTTGGTAAATCTCACCACAAAATAAACAAGAAAGAAATTAAGGAGGTGAAAAGAATTTTAGAAATTACAGATATGGTAAATCTTTGGAGGAAAAGGAATGGGGACAGAAAATAATATGCCTTTTTCTCACTGGTATATGACACCTACACAAAAACTGACCATGTACTAAGGCATAAAAACCTCAAAATCCAATTTAGAAAGGCAGAAATATTAAATGCATCCTTTTCATACTATTTGCTCTATTTTTTTTATTTCTTCTTTCTCATGGTTCCTCACATTGTTTCAGTTCTTCTTTATAACCAGACTAATTGAAAATCTGTTTAATATGCATATGTATGTAGAGCCTATATCAGATTGCACATTTTATTGGAGAGGAAGTACAGAAGGGAGCCAGAGAAAATTTAGAACTGAAAATCTTTTGGTAAGCAAATGTTGAAAACTAAAAATTAATTAAAAAAATAATTTCCTATGGCTTGAATGCATATCATCATTGTCCTCTTCCTATAATAATAATTATTATTTTACTATTGCTATTATTATATAAATTATATAAATATTATATATTTATTATCTATGTAGTTTGTTTTAAGCGTGTGTGTGTGTGTGTGTGTGTGTGTGTATTTGCTTGCATGTTGTCTCTCCCATTAAAATGTAAGCTCCTTCAGGCACTTAATTGATTGATCTTAACACTCTAACAATTAACTCTCTCTCTCTCTCTCTCTCTCTCTCTCTATATATATATATATATATATATGTACATAAAGCACTTTATATATTTCACAATATTTATATATGCTATCTATCTATCTATCTATCTATCTATCTATCTATCTATTCTCTTTCTATATAAAATGTATTCACTTTGATTCATATATTGTCCCTTTCAAATATGTGCTATCATATCTCCATTTTATGAATGGTAATTCTGAAAGTTGGTTTGTTTTAAATGCCTTGCCCATAATCACTTATCTAACAAAGAATTGAGTCAGAATTTAAATCTGTGTAATCTTGACACCAAGTTTCCCAATACACCCATCATGACACACTCTGTCTTGGAAGGTCGGGATATTTATCTTCCTTGAGAGAAAATTAATCTACCACTTCTACTTTTTGGCCTTCTATAAATCTCTAGATGAATGTATTCTCCTTCTTTGATATTTTCCTGGTCGTGGTATCTATATCTCTCTTTGACACTCATTCATCCTTACTAACTGTTATATTTGTGTATGTATATTATCGCTACTGTCATCCCCACTCCTGTTCAGAATGTAATCTATTTGAATATGACTTATGCAGTTTTTGTATTTTTGTATGAAATGTTTACTAAAATATCTTTCATAGAGGAGGTTCTTTAAAAGTATTATTTTAATCGACTTTGGGAAAATGCATATTTACCCAATTATAGCATGCAGCTGGAGGGGGAATTTCCTTAGTTTATCATTTTATATATCTTGCATAAGTACGCCAGTTGACAAAAGCTTGGCCCCTAGCTTAGTAGTGTCGGCTAAAGTCAATAATAAAACATTATGCTTTTGATTTCTAAGGCAAATTTACACTTAATATAAATGAATCAAAATGCTGCCTAGTCTTTCTACCTGCTTTAAATGTTGTTTAGGCTACTGAAAAATACAACTTTTTGACATGAAGTATTATCTAATTTTAAAATTTACATTCCCAGTATTTAATATAATGATTGTCAAATGGTCAATATAATTAATAAATTTATTTCCATAGTATCTCACTGATAGTCACCTCTTGATGCTAAATTACATGAACCAGTATAATCCTGATAGAAATATGCAACTGGTTAAAGGGCAATAGATAGATGCATGACTCACACATTGAGTGTCTTGATTGACATATGCAATGACATACACTTAAAAAGAGTCATTGTCCTATTCCAAAGAGGTGATTATATGAGAATGATTCTATCTTTAAGTAGAGAAGTGATAGTACAAGTCTACTTAAACCCGGTAAGACCACATCTGTAGCATTGTATTCCCATCTGGTTGCTACCAATTTAGATGACATTCACAAAAAAGAGAGCATACAGAAGAGAGTAAACAGGCTTATAAAGGGCTATAAATTGATAACATATGTTTGGCCGAAGGTACTAGGAATGTTTACAATGGTGAAGAGAAGGCTTGGAGGTGATAGCTATTTGAGTTTATTTGAAATGTCATATGGATAATGGATTGGACATGTTTAATTTTGCCCCATAAGGTACAAATAGGAGCAATAGGTGGAAGTTATAGGAGATGAACTTGTATTTGATGTAAGAAAAATTATTCATATCCATTGGAGGAGCCTCAAAAGTGGAGGCTGTAAAACTCCCTGTTGTTTATGGCAAAAGACTGTAATAGACGTATGCTCTTGTGCAGGCCATCAACATATCATGCTGAGATTATTGTGATAGCTTACCAGCGGGTCTGGCTGCTTTAGGTCTCTCTCCATTCAAATCGATCCTCTATTCAGCCACAAAAATGATTTTCCTAAAGGGCAATTTCTATCATGTCACCACCCGCTAACGCAATAAACTCCAATGGTTTCCCATTGCCTCCAGTACCAAATACACAATGCTGTTTGTCATGCATAGCCATTTATAACCTATGCCCTTCCTACTGTATCAGCCTTCTTCCACCTTACCCCCAACATGTAATATTTGATCCTGCAATGCTGCTCTCTTGGTTGTTCTATGAACAATACTCCATTTCTTGGCTCCATGAATTTTCTCCGGTTGTTCCCAATGACTGGAATGTTCTTCTTCTTCCACTCTGATTACTGGCATTCTTGGCTTCCTTTAAGTCCTAACTAAAATTTCACTTTCTATAGGAAGTTTTCCAACCCTTCTTATTTCCAGAGCTTCTCTTCGTTGATCAATATCTTTTTATTATCTATGTAGTTTGTTTTAAGCGTGTGTGTGTGTGTGTGTGTGTGTGTGTGTGTATTTGCTTGCATGTTGTCTCTCCCATTAAAATGTAAGCTCCCTCAGGCACTTAATTGATTGATCTTAACACTCTAATATATGGTGGTTCAATGAATACCATGAACAATAATACCAGGGGTATGCGTAATCAGAAAAATAAGACAAGAAAGTCTTGTAATAGGATTAGTAGAAAACACACAGTCAGGTCCTGGATTGTTATGTAAACAATAGATACTGAATTGTATGTTTGTAGCTTCAAAATTACATATGAACCAGAAGACAATGTCCAGCATTCTTTTTGAGTACAAATTTTTACAAATAAATCCTTTTATTAGAGGAATTTGTTCTGTGAAGATTGCATTCATTCTAGGGGCCATACTGGAGGACCTAAAGGATCACATGTGGTCTCAAGGCAGCAGGCACCCCACCCCTGGACTAGGTCATTTAATAATTAAAGAAATAAATATTAATGCTTAAATAGGATGAGGAGGGGGTAGGTGTGAGTGAATATGAATAGAATGATTACTGGATAAGATGAGAAATTACATTTCTATGAAAAGAGCACTAACTCTAGCATGAAACATTTGGGTTTAAAATCTTGACTCTGGCAAGTGATCATAGCCATGAAATACTTCATGTCACAACTTATTGGGAGCTAAAGTTTAATCTCTATAAAAGGTGGGATTAGATGTCTTTCGAGATCTTTTCTTGTTCTACATCTACCATCCATTGATGAAAATGCAGATATGTCAATGAATAGCTCACTTCATGATATAGTTTGTTGTTGTTGTTTCATAACTGTTGGACATATTTTCTTCTCACCCAAACACCCACATGGTTTATAAGCTACTAAATTACAGGGAAAGAGCTAGTTTTTTTTTCAATTTTTTATACCTTCATACTTTATGTGGTTTGTTACATATGCCATTTTGTGAAATTAATTTTGAATCAGTAAACCAGATTCTTAGAATTTAGAATTGAAAGGTGCTAGAGTGTCCATGTGTGTGTGGTGGGGAGGGATTTAAACAAGATACTGCTTTTAAATATTATTAGTCAAAACAGTTATTTGAATATCCACATATGTTTCCAGAAGCCTGCTTTCCTTCATATCTTTGTCCAGGACACTGTGATAATAGAATCCTGAGCCTATTTATTACCCCTGAACCCACATTATTTCTAACACTTGCCAAGAAGTACTGCCTAGAGAATGTTACTACTCCCTGGCAGTTGCCTTGTTTCCTGAGTAGCGTGAGTGACTCTCAGTCAAGTACTTAAAAAGTTGTTCAATGTCCATTTATGGTATGCTATTTGCTTCCTTTAAATCTGTTTTGGTTTCCCAATTGTCAGCATTTCCCCATCCTACTGACATTTATAATCAAAAAAGGAGAGTGGCCAGAAGTCTCAAACACTTCTGTGGGTTCCCCAACTCCATAAATTCATTAGAATGGAGTTAGTGAATCTTCTGGGCATAGATACCCTGCCCAAATGTGGATGTGCTGATTACCACATAATGCAAATATATTATATCCCAAATTACCATCCAGAGGAAGGAGCAGATACTTGATCAGGTCTGGCAGCATTATGGAAGAGAAAGTGAGCATGTGTGTATTATTTTTTTTTTATTTTTAGATTGCAACAAACAGTTCTACATAATTTTGGGTTCCAGATTTTCTTCCCTCCC
>CM053625.1:317452557-317471072 GCA_028646595.1 Phalanger gymnotis
TTTCTTCGAAGATACTGTCAAGGCTCTTTTTTTCATCGTGGATTTCCGGTAGACCAATAACTCTTAAATTGTCTCTCCTGGATCTATTTTCCAGGTCAGTTGTTTTCCCCATCAGATATTTCACATTTTTTTTCTATTTTTTCATTCTTTACATTTTGTTTTACTACTTCTTGATGCCTCATGGAGTCATTAGCTTCCAGTTGTTCAACTCTATTTTTTAATGAATTACTATCTTCATTTTGCTTTTCAGCGTCCTTTTTCAATTGGTTGATTTCACCTCTAAGGTTGTCATTTTCTCTATTTAGATTCTGAATCTCCATAGCCATTTCACCAATCTTATTCTTAAGGGACTTGATTTCATCAGCGGATTTTTTTTTCCATTTTTTCCATTTTTTTTTCCATTTTTTCTTTTGTCTCCTTAATTTGGTTTATAAAATCCTCCTTTAGGTCTTCCAGTAATGCTTTTTGGGCTGGAGACCAGTTCACATTACCTTTTGAGGTATTAGATGTGGATATAGTGTCATTGTTATCCTCTTCCAAATTGGTATTTTGATCCTGCCTGTTTCCATGAAAGGAATCAATGGTCCTCAGTTTTTTTGTGTTCTTAATGTCGTTTAGCCTTTTCCTGGCTTTACAGTAAATTTCTTCTTTGGGGGCTCAGGGCTCACTGTCCTAGCTTTCTTATTCTGGGGAGTGTGAGTCTCTTTGTTGGCTTGGTGAATTATAGCCTTCAGTTTCCTGAGGTGTGGGGAAGAGGGTCTGGCTGCCCGAAATCTTTTCCCCTGGGGTTGTTTTCCAGCACTGTTGCTCTTCAGCAATGGTCTCAGCACTTTGTTGTTTGAGCTGAGTGTCTGGCACTTCCCCTGGGGGAGCAAGAGTATGTCTGGGCTCCTGGTGTTGACCCCTGCTGGCTCTGCCCCTCTGGTACTCAGGTACTCCAACTACTCGGCCACTTCTGAAGCCCCACTTCTGTCTCCTCTGTTCTAGCATTCTTCCCCCCCACCCCAAGGAATTCTCTGGGTGGGGAGGGGAGGGATTAGAGCCGTTTACCTGACCATTATGTCTCCCGTAAGCTCAAGAAGCGTTTGAAACCTTTGGGCTGCAAGCCTCAGGAGCTGGTATCTAACAGTCGGTGGCGTTGCGCTGCCTCTCGTCACTTTCACAGAGTGCCATCCTGTGGAGGGAGGCCTGAGGATCTGCGCTGGTTTCAGGTGCCCGGCTTTCTCCCAGCCTGTCTCCCACGTGGGTTTTCTGGCCAGCCGCTTCTGCTTTGGTCCCGTCTGGGGCAGCTCCGCAGGCTGAGCGCTCTCCTAGCCTACAGATTCGTTCCTTCAGCCTTTCAAATTCTCCCGGCTGGGAAATTTGCCCCAGTCAGACTGTTCGCAATTTCTAACTCTCTCAAATCTGCTCAGATTCACTTTTTTATAGGCATCCAACAGAACTTGTGAGAGAGCTCCGGCAAGACGCTGTTTTCATGCAGCCATCTTGGCTCCGCCCGCGTGTGTGTATTATTAAAAACTGAAAACTGACTAACTCCATGATCAGAAGTCTGGGGACAGCAACTGAAGCAGTTGTGTTTTGTGTGACTTTGTCTACCTGCCAAGATAAAGGAATGAAAGAAAGAAAATGCTCATTGGGTGACTAGCAGCATGTTCGGAGGTCTTGTTTCTAAGGTAAACTTGCTTACCACCACATCATGTTGTTGGGTGAAGGGTTAAACATCTTCTGTGAACAATAACATCTTGAATCAAATTAAGAGAAAATCTGTGTTCAAAATGTGCAAATATGAAGATGAGAAACAGATAATGCAAACAAAATGTAAACTGATTAAATTATATAAAGATCAACAATTAAATAATGGTGTCCAATTTGAGGCAGCAGGGCAAAGCCCTAACAAGATTCATTAGCTGAAGATCAATGTCCTTTTATTTTGATCATTCTTGGGTATGCAAACTATACAATCATATAATTCTCTGGTGAATTATTACAGATAATTTAGTTTTGCTCACTGACACATGCAAGTACTGATAACTGCACAGCAAACATTTGTTGCCTTAAATCAAATAGTGGTTACCACTCTTTCCTACTTAAAGTTGGATAGATTCCCCTACTCTTGCTGTATTTTTCTATAAAGTCTTTCATAAATACCCAGTAAACTACAGTCAACAAAAGTAATTGTTGATTTCCTCTCTGATGTGCAGAACAGAAAAAAGACTTGGGCAGGGGTGGGGAATTTGTGTCCTTGAGGCCACTTGTCTCCCTCTAGCTCCTCAAATGTGGCCCTTTGATGAAACCCAAAGTTCACAGAAGAAATCTCGTTACTAAAAGGATATGGATAAAAATGACAATGATGATGATGATGATGATGATGATGATGATGATGATGATGATGATTATGATGATGATAACAATAGAATTTGTTTTGTGAAGCTTGTTTTTAGGTTCCCCACCCCTGCAACCATGGTCATAAAGCCAATAAATGTCAGAGATTGCATTTTAAGGCATTTTGGAATCAAAGTCCAACAATTAATTTATTCTACTGCTCTTTTAAAGGCTTCATCAAATCAAAGGTCCATCTTGATTTCTCATATTAATATAGAGCTGGCATTTTTGTAATATTCTTTATTCATATTCACTTAGTCCTCACAATACTCCTGTGAGATCAATGCTATTGGCTCGAGTTTCTAGATTATGAAATTGAGGTAAAGAAAGAATAAGTGAATTTTCCTGATCTTATGATCTTTTCTCAGTCCTTATCCTTGTTGCCCTCTCTGCAGCATTGAAACTCTTACCCTCTACAATGGCAAGCAAAGTGAGAACTTTTGCTGTTTTTTTTGTCGTACTTCTGAGCACTAAGGCAATCAAGTGCTTTGATTAACTCCTGCGTTTGTTACAATCAAGAGTATTTGATGACCTGCTTAAGTCACAAGAAAGCCTAAGTCCATTCATTTGAGTCACATGGTTTTGACACCCTCTGACCCTAAGGAAGTGTGTGTGTGTGTGTGTGTGTGTGTGTGTGTGTGTGTGTGTGTGTGTATACCCTGAGGTTAGAATTCTGCTTTGAGGGGCTCACTCATTAGAAGAGTGTTTATGCGATTTGGCTACATGAGAGTCTAGGTAGCCATTAAAGAGCCCCCTGGCTTTGAAAACCGAGATCTGGTAACTATATATGTATTGCTATGGGCAGACAGTTAGAACCCCTGTCTGCTGATTTGTGTTGTTTGCTCTGCTTATATAATTTATGCTTGTACTTTTTGTGTTTTCTCTGAAGTTCAGGTTGATTACTTTTCCCCCTGAAATAAGTGGATGATATATGGATGTTTAATTAAAGTGAGATAGTAAACCCCTTAAAGTTGCTTTCCTTTTAAAAGCAGATCAAAGAACATGTGCTAGCAGTCCTCCTGTGTGGTGGTGTTATTGGCTTTATTCCTCCACAGCAGCTGCTAGCAGAAGTTTTGTCACACCCTGTCCCTCTGGATACATTTTTGTGTCACTGTTTTTTCCTTGTTCCCCTCTGACCCTTCTGACCACTCCTAAGTCTCTTATACTATCTCATCATCCATCCCCTACCCCAATTCTATAAATTATGACAAATTTTGAGCTGGACTTTTACAAAATCTTCCTCTGTATAACCTCATTGGCTTCCATGGGAAATTTTTCGAAGTAGAATGGCAAAATTGTACAACATAATAGATATATGACTTGATAAATATATGCATGTGTGTGTGCACATGAACAGGCATAAACATGTCCACATATATGCATTTGAATTTATAGGTCTATGTGCATATGTGTGTGCTTGTGCATATATTTGCATATAGTATGTTACTGAGAAAAAAGAGAGACACCATGTAGAAGTAAAAGCACAAACAAATGGAAATAGATATAATTAGCTCATGCCCAAGTAATTGTGGTCCATTAGAAAATACTTCATTTTTAAGGTAGTGTTTAATATGAGTCTTGAAAAAGGTAAAGAATTTCACAGACTGAAATTGATTAGGGATAACATCCAGGCATTAAAAATAGGCAGTGTAGGGACATGAAGACAAGGGATTTGAGGAACATCAAGAAAATCAATTTTCGTATGGAGAACATAAAGATAGATTGGTGTCTAGTATGAGATTTCAATGGCAAAAGAGTTTTATTTTATTATAGAAACAATAATCACATAATTTTATTCAATAGGAAAGTGATATGAAACTTTTTATTCCCCCATAATAGCCAACTTTTCCCTACCAATTGGCATCATAAATTTTCACTAGCTGTTTGCCATGTTTGGGCTTCTCTCCTTTCTGCTCTTTGGCTTGCAGACTTTGTGGCTTTTTTTGAAGTTTCAGTGAAAACCCAATATTCTTTCAAAAGTCTTTCTTGGTCCCTATCAAGGATAGTACCTTCCCCTGATATTACCTCCAAAGTATCTGAAAGGACAGCAGGAAAGGCTTGGATCAGAGAGCAGGATAGAAAAAAATCCCAGTCATCAAGAACAGCTGGTGAAAATTCATACTCTTGAAGGCAATATGTGAAGAACCAATTGATGAGGAAGACTTGATAATTAGAAAAAATAAAGGAAAATTTTAAAAAAAGTCTCACTTTTCTCCAACAATCTATAGATATGTATATATGTATAACGCAAATACAAATTAATTTTCTGTGGATGGTCACTAATACCTTGGGGATCAAGTAAAGCTTCCTATGTAGAAGGTTTCACTGGATCTGAATTTCGGAGAAAGTTATTTTTTCTATGTATTTTGTATGTAGTTACATATGTACATGTTTTCTCCCCTCATATAAATCAAGCTGACGAAAAGAGACTTTTGCCTTCTTGTTTTATACACTGAGTTCCTAATACAATAGCATATATCCTATAACTAATAAGTTATTATTGATTGATCTATTGATAATTGATTTCAACTTTATACCTCATGTCCCAGTGACAGTAGGGCATGGACCAGACTGCAAGTTAGTAGTTGTTTATTTATGTTTAGATTTATTTTGTGATTAGAAAATATATTCCATTATTCAAAACATTTAAAGAAAACAACTACTGTAAATGTAAGCCAATGGTCAAATTTGAAGAAAGATAACTCAGACTTTAAACATAAAAAGTCTTAGTTTATCAAATTGAAGATAACTTACACCATCATTCTCAGTGCTCCTGAAGTAAGTTTTAAATATCACAGCAGAACCACTTCAGATAATTTCTTTTTACTGGGTAATAGTGTCTCTTAAAATGTTTCAGATCATATCTGAAATTAAACGTAGGATGTTAAATACAATCCTTCTGGGAGCAGAAGATGATTTACTTAATTCCTGTGCTTATCAACATTGGGCTAATCTTTAACACATGGTAACAAGGGATGCAGCAACTGAGACTACTAGATGACTAATAAATTTTTCATTAGAGACAGTGTGAAAAAAAACCTAGACTGAGTTAGATAGTTGAAAAAGAATATGGTGAATTGGAAATTCATAAAAGAAAGAGAAATATTAAATTCTCCATCAAGAAAGTCACTTAAAGGTAAAGCAATGATGGCAGAATGAAACAATTCATTGGGACAGAAAAAGATGGAAAATGTGAAGACCATTATTGTGTAATTAGAAGGAGAAGGTGGAGGCAGATAAATTGTATTATTATAATTATTGTTATCATCATCATCATCATCATCATCATCATCATCATCATCATCGTCGTCATCATCATCATCATTATTATATGCTGGATCTTGCATCAGTGGTGTATTTGCCCACACATTTTCAGAAATATTCCAATCATTCGTAGATGTTCACCAAGAGATTATATGAAAATGATAGTGTTCTAAAATACTGGAACTAGGCTAAAATAACTTCAAAATAAAGTTGCAAAGCTATCCATCTGGGCAGAAGCAGATTATTTCTTAATTAAAATCAAGAATTAGTTCCATCCTTCAAGTATCCATAAATTTACTCACACAAAGATATTTTGAGATTTTCTACAGCTTGCCCAACTGGCCTTGCATGAGACATTATTGGTCTTTTCTTCATCATAGCCCCTTGAGAATTGTAAATGGAAACACCAAGGAATATCATAGCTAAATTCAAGAATTGTCAGGCCAAGGAGAAAATGCTGCAAGCAGCCAGGAAAAGACAATTTAAAATCATGGAACCACAGTCAGGATTATGCAGACCCTAGCAACTTCTACATTAAAGGAATGGAGGGCTTGGACTATTATATTCCAGAAAGGAAAAAAGCTTGGATTAAAACCAAGAATCAAGTATACAGCAAAACAGTACAATCTTTCAGGGGAAAAGATAGACAGTCAACGAAACAATCAATCCAAATTAAAAAAAGAAAACACAGAACTGAATAGAAAACTTAATTTTCAATTGCAAGACTCAAGAGAAGTATAAAAAAGTAAACAGGAAAAAAAGATGTTTTTCAATAAGGTTAAATTGTTTACATCCCTAAATGCAAAGATGATATTTGCAACTGTTGAGAACTGTATCTTTATTACATCATTTAGAACAGTTATATATAGATAGAAGGTGAAGGTATAAGTTGATTTTGATATGATGATAAAAATAATTAAGTGGTAAAAAGATTTTACTGGAAAAAGAAGAAAGGATGAGGTAGAAAAGGATAAATTGCATCACATGAAGAGGTACAAAGACCTATTACAGTAGAGGGAAAGAAGCAAAGTAATTGAGAATTGTTTGAACCTCACTATAATCAGATTTGGCTCAGAGGGAATAACATACACATTCAATTGGGTACAGAAATCTCTTACCTTTTTTTTTCCTATGTTGGGCTCCACTTCTTCCCCAAATACTGAACATGAATAAGGCTGGATTACTTCAAACAAACAATGTAACTGGAACAAGAGGACTATACGTTCTGTCATTTTCAATCATGCTGGAAAGTCTTCAAATAGAAACGATTGCTTTTTTTCTAAATTTCAACCTACATAATAATGGAGAGACTTAGCTAGGATAGACTGAACATGATGAGTTCTTTGGCCACTGTTGTCAATGGATAGAAGAATTACCTCAATTAAAAAATTGAGTGAAGTGTTTTACAGTAGATTTCTGATAGCTAATTTATGGAGGAGATTTGAAATTTCCATTGGGTGAGGAAACAGATATGAAACCAAAATGATGTCAAAGCAGTAGATGCTGTTATAGAAAAAAGGAGGTAGCTTTGGAGATAGTAGTGAAATTTATTTCACAGAAATTGAGTGACTAGGATTAGGAAACCTAAAAGAGCAGAAAAAAAATCGATCACCTGGAATTTCTTAATTGCCTACCAGTTGTTTGACATCACATGAAGTGCTAGGGATATGAACAGAAACACAAAAAAAGGTCATTCCCTCACAAAGTTTAAAATCCAGGAGACATGTTCTTAATCAGAATCAGTAGGTAATTTTTTGAGGGGAGGAAGTCATCTTTGCTGCAAGCTTAAAAATATATATATATATATATATATATATATATATATATACATATATATATATATATATAATAGCCAGCAAAATTCACACCCTCCAACACTTGTTGAAATATTTTGGCAGTTCTTTCACACCCCTATCTGTGTATTGAGACTTCGTCTACTCCATGCCATAAATATTCAGAAAATTAAGTTTTATCGCAGGCCAGTGAACATACAATTCATTTTTTGCAGATACATATACAAAAACAAAATCTATATGTATAATATATACATACACTCAAAAAGGATTTAAGTAGTATCTTCAATAAATGATACGGTAAGAACACAATGGAATATTAAGGGAGACTTTTTATGATAGAAAGTTGTCATTGTTGAATCAGCTGGGTGGTACAGTGGATAGAGCACTGCTTCTGGAGTCAGGAAGGTCTGAGAAATCTGAGGTTAAACCCAAGCTCAGACATTTATTAACAGTGTGACCCTGAGCAAGTAATTTAACCCCTATTTCCACAATTACTCATCTATAAAATAGGGACACATTGGAGAAGGAAAGGGCAAATTATTCTTTGCCAAGAAGACCCTATGGACAAAGAATCTGACATGACTGTATGAGAAAACAAAAAGCTATGGTTGAATTAATATCCTTAATCCCTTTGATGTTTATGTAAAGGAGGAATATTTGACTTCTCCAATATCCTTTCTTGATTCCCCCTGTCAAATTATGAATAATTGTATAAATATGTGAGATTTAGTAGGGGATTTCTTATGTTCTCAATGCTGGCAATCATCAAACTATATATTCTTTGCAGTGCCTTACTAATTAATAGAATTCAATTAAAATGCAACTATTGCATATTGTACACTGAAAAGGCTGAAAATGCAAAGAAATCTAAACAGATTCTAATTTTGAGCCACCGATGACATACTAGAAATGTTGTTCTTGTTTAGTGTCGTTCAATTCTTCATGACTCCATTCTGGGTTTCCTTGTCCAAAAATATTGACTGGTTTTATAAGTAACATTGAGGGGTAGGAATTTTGCAAACCTTAAGCAAGACAATGTGTCAATGAAATTTGATTGTATGATTGATGAAGTTAACTACATCTAGTGAATTCAGAATCGTACCGGACAATGCCCAAATTGCGCTGCTGATGGAACAATGATAATTGAGAAAGTGTTCAATTAATGACTAGATCAGGGAGAGGAACCTATAACCTCAAGGACATATGTGTCCTTCTAGGTCCTTGAGTGTGGCCCTTTGAATCCAAACCTCAAAGAACAAATCATTATATATATATATATCCATATAAATATATATGTATGTATGTGTATACATGTATATAAGTACTTATATACATACTTATATACATGTATACACATACATACATATATACATATATATTTATATGGAGAGAGAGAGAGAGAGAGAGAGAGAGAGAGAGAGAGAGAGAGAGAATAAAAGACTGTTAGTTGCATGACACTATTGGGAATAGGAAGGGACCTGAGATTTGAGGAGCAATGAAAGAAGACTTTGATTTAACTCTGAACTTCTCTGCCCCAGTGTCTACAACTTATGTTTTCCTTGCTCTGCTACTTTCACATTTGAGGAATACTATGAGCTCCCTCTGATGACTAATTTCCCACCTAAAAATTCCCATGGCAGTTAATTAAGTGTTTTTTGGATTATGTACCTGTCTCATCTAGAGAAATATTTAAAATTACAGACCTGCAGAATAAATATATACATATAATGTTAGGTAAGGGGCAAAACAGATGCGTGCGCACACACACATACACACACACACACACACACACACACTCAAACACACCTACATTACAGTTTACAGTTGATTCTCCTTAGACAACTGACAGGTACATTTCTCTCACTTGCATCACCCTAAGCTCCCAAACGGTATGTGTTCCAGTTTCTTGGTGTATTTTATTTTGGCATCTCCTATTCAGAACGTAGTTTTCATGACATTTTATAGTACACATACAAACTGCCTGGAAGCAAAAGTAAAATAAGTAATGTATAAAAAGACAATTGAATGAACACGTGATTTTTTTCCATATTAAACAACAGAATATAAGCAAAAAACATATATTTGCATGTGTATGTATGTGTGTGTATTTATGAACTCACTACTCAGCAGAAACTTCCCTATTGTAACTGGTGACCTTATAATAGCCAAAGCTAATGACCATTTCTCAATTCTCAAAGGTGACATGTGTTTCTCACAATCTACATTGTATGTTTAAATGTATACTTGTGTATATAAGCATTCACACTGTGTGGATTTTATATGTATTTATCTTAAATTCTCCCCTTCCCCCAGTAGATTGTCAGAGCCCATTTCCTTCTTATCTTTCAATCCCCTAAAATAAGCACATAGCATTATGTTTTTTTTTTCTGGCATAAAGTAAGTGATTAACAATAAAAGCTTATCAATTCAATGTTTGTTGTCCATATTCAATAGAGATTTATGAAGTGCCTAATTACTTATAGTTTCACAGACTCATGTCATCTTGGTGTTGGAGATTAACTTAGTCTGGCGCTTCAGTGGAATATGTACTGAACTTGGATTCCCAGTACCTAAGTTGGAAACTTCTTTTGTTCTTTAATTTCCTGTGGACTTGGACAATTCACTTAACTTCCCAGCATTTCAATTTTGGCATTTGTAAAAGGAGAGGTAGGAATAGATGGACCCTAATGACCTTTCTAGCTCTAGACCTCAGATGTTATGAACACATTCCGGATTAAGGGAGTGCTTCTATAACAAACCCAATAAATCACTGCTCAGACTGTTCTTGAAAATCTCTAGGAATAGAGAAGTCTCTCCCTCATAGAATGGTACCTATAGGTTTGAGGTAAGCAAAAAAAAAAAAAACCTAACTCCTTGCAGTAGGTATCTATTCTCTTTTCCCTCAATTTCCTCTCCTCTTCTCTTCTCAATGCAATTCATTCAGTTAACAAAGAAAGAAAGCAGATGATGTTGTTTCAATGCAGTAGCCTTTCTACTTGTATTAATGGACTGTATGGTCAATGAGTTGCCTTCTAACCCTGAGACTATATGAATCTGAAAATATAAGCTAGAATTTTCAGAAAAGTGAAATAAAATCATGGGAAACAATTCAATAAGAAGTTGTAATTGGGCTTCCAGTCACTAGTCAGCTGAAATTTCTCTACAGTTACTGGTGACCTCATAATTGCCAAAGCTAATGACCAGTTCTCAATTCTCAAACTTTGTAACTTCTCTACAGCCCTTAGTACTAGGGGCCATAATTTCCTTCTGGTTATTCTCTTCTCACAGGGTTTTTGTATTATTGTCTTCTAGTTCTTCTTCCTTTCAGTTTCCTTAGGGAATTTATAATCTATTTCATAGCATATGATTCTAGGCTCTGCACAGGACACTCTTATCTTTTCATTCTATTCTTTCTTATTTGGTGACCTCATCAGTTCCCATGGGTTCATTTGTCATCTCTATACAGATAATTCCCAGAACTATAAAGCCTTAAGGTCTCTTCTCTGAGTTTGAGTTCCACATGATCAACTTCCTATTTCACATTTCAGAATGAATATACCTAACATGTCTGAAAAAAATTGTCTTTGTGACAAAAATATTCTTCTTCTTAGTTTCCTGATTCATATTTCATAAGCTACCATTGTTAAAAATCACTAGATCTGCTAATTCTATAATACCCTTAACTGTATACTCTCACTAACCTCACAATCCCAATTAATTTTCAAATTTATTATTTTTATATCCCCAAGATTTCTCTCATATGTCCTCTAAAAATTCACACAGGCGCCAATTTATTTCAGGAATTTATTACCTCTAACTTAGTATTTTGCAATAGCCTCCTATTTGATTACTCTGCAGCAAACTTCCTCTTACTCTAATTCATCTTCCACAAAGTTGGTAAAGTATTTTTAAACATAGGCATAATCATATCATATACCTCCATCCAAGAGATCTTGAACAACATTTCTAATTGTCTCCAAGATTGAAATGGATCTTTTCTAAATAAATGTCTTCAACACTTAGCCTCATTTTATATTTTCTGTTTTCTTACACATTATTCCTATTCACTAACTTCATACTGTACCCATATTTGGTGTTCTAGAAACATGAAACTCCGTATCCTATGTTCATACCTTTTTAATATATGTTTTACATTCTTATAATGCACTATTTTCCAAAAATAAATATCTAATAAACCATAATGTCCTTCAATGTTTAGATTAAGCATTATATTCTACTTAAGACCTTCTTGATTTCTTTCAGCTACTAGGATAGTTCATTCCCAAACTTCTTTCTATTTGTTAAGGTATATACAAACACAAATGCATGTATATGCAAATAATATATCAATATGCATGAATAATATACACATATATGCATATATGTTATATAGATAGATACTTTACACATACTTCTCTTAAAATAATTTACTTATATTTAATTTTCAATGTTCATTTCCACAAGATTTTGAGTTCAAATTTTCTCCGCATTTTGCCCCTATTTCTACTCCAAGATGGCATGCTTTCTGATTTGCCCTTCCCCCAGTCTTCGCTCCCTTCTATCAGCCCCCCATCCGCTTCCCTTTTACTTTTTTGTAGGGCAAGATAGATTTCTATACTCCATTGCCTATATATTTATTTCCTAGTTGCAGATATACATACTTTTCTTATAGGGAATTTGTATTTGAATATTTCTGCCTCTAGGGGTCTACAGGTTAATACTGTGAATAGTATTTGCCTCATTAGACACTATTGATGGACTTCCTTCATATATCAATTATCCAATCAAATTTCATTGGCTCTCACAAATATATAATACTATGTTATTATAATAAAAGTAATAAATAAACATCAGAGAAGGAGAAGAAGAAGAAGAAGGAGAAGGAGAAGAAGAAGGAGAAGGAGAAGAAGAAGGAGAAGGAGAAGGAGAAGAAGAAGAAGAAGAAGAAGAAGGAGAAGAAGAAGGAGAAGAAGGAAGAGGAGGAAGAGGAGGAGGAGGAGGAGAAAAAGAAGAACAACAACAAAAACAACTCTCCTATAAGTACACATAGAGTCTAGAAAAAATTGAACTCAATAGAAAAGTCATGTGGCAGAGCAATATTTTTATCTCCTTTGAGAAAAGGAGATATTTCATGTGTGTTTTTTTATTTCCAGAACTTAGCACAATTCTTGTCACATAGTAAAACCTTTGTCTTGTTTTCTCTGAGCTAAACATGTACTTTTACTTCAGATAGTCTTTACTGGTATGATAGGTTCTTTTATTCCTTCATCCTCATTGTCAAACTCCTCCTTGTGCCCTTCAATTTACTCAGTAGGAGAGCTTCATTTTATATATGCTTAAGCTGCTCCTTTGAAAATAGCTTGCAGAAATCATATAATTGATTCACATATTCACTGCCTTTTCTCATATTACTCATGCTACACTTTATCCCTCCTTATTATTTCATTGTCCCGTGACTCCCACTGATTTTACACCCTCCTCTGGTAAAATTAAACATATGGACTCTCTATATGTCAGATATGTAGGATTTCTTTTAAGGTGATTAAATTCCCTGAAGATCACACTACGTTCTTTCCAGGAAACAACCAGTGTCTTATTTTACATTATTCAAGAATTTCTTGTAAATTCAATTGTGCAAAGAGAGAAAGGTGGTGCTTTTTTCTTCTCAGCTATACAATTCTGGGATTCAGCAGTCCTGGCAAGCTTTTGGTATATCACATGAAAAACAAACTTAAAAAGTTAATCTCTGTTACAAATTTATAGATTTTAAAGTGTAGACATTTAAAGAAAATGAATGTTCTTCAATCTTCCTCTGAAAATTTGGGTCATCTAGGAAGGAAGTGACATTTTTATCATTTTTCCTAAAGTCACTGTGCTAGGTCATATTCTGTAGCAAACACTCTAGATTCCAGTTAGTAATGTCAAAGATATGTGAAGCAAATCTATACAATTAAATTTAATAGGTATATGTAATAAATTTAAATTCTTGCTGGGCTTCAATTGAATTCACAAGTATGAGTGAGACAAGACATTCATAGTATATTTTTGAAACAAAGAAATGGAAAATAGTGTTAGTGAACTTCCATTTAAATGAGTCAGAGGTCTGAAAGAAGAAGAAAAAAAGATGAAATAAAAATGAATAAATATCAAGACTTGAGGCATGAAGAGAGGTGTGGCTTCCAGGAGGAAGTAAAGGATTGCTTCTCTGTTCTTTGTGTCATGTCATGTGATGTAATTTACCCTTTCCTGCCTCCTCCTTTTCTGTCAGTATAATCTTTTTTCACCCCTTAATTGTTTTTTTTTGTCATCACATCAAAGTCAACTTATATACACACACTCTATGTATGCACCTTCTAAATATCATAATAAAGATATAGTTTTCAAGAGTTATAAGTGTCATCTTGCCATGTAAGGAAGTCAACAATTTAGCCAAATTGAGTAACATTTTTCTCTCTCTTCCTGTACCTTTCTATGCTTTCCATAATTCTTGCATTTGAAGATTAAATTTTCTACTCAGTTCTGGATTTTTCATCAGGAAAATTTGCACATCTCCTATTTCTTTGAATTTCCATCTCCTCCCATGAAAGATTATGTTCACTTTTTCTGTGTTGTTGATCCTTGGTTGTAATCCAAGCTCCTTTGCCTTCCAGAAAGTCATATTCCAAGCCCTCTGATCTTTTAATGTAGAAGCTTCAAGGTCTTGCATAATGCTGACTGTGGTTCCACAATATTTTAATTGTTTCTTTCTGGCTGCTTCCAGTAATTACTCTTTGACGTGATAATTCTGGAATGTCACTACAATATTCCTTGGCATTTTCATTTTGGGATCTCTTTCATAAGGTAATTTGGTGGATCCTTTCAAAGAGTATTTTATCTTCTGGTTCTAGGACCTTGGGACAGTTTTCCTTGATATTGTCTTGAAAGATATGGTCCAGGCTCTTTTTTTATCATGGCTTTCAGGAACATCAAGAATTCTTAAATTATCTCTCTTAGATCTATTTTCTATATCAGTTGTTTTCTCAATGAGGTATGGTACATTTTCTTGTATTTTTTTTTCTTTCTTTTGATTTTGTTTGATTGATTCTTGACGTCTCATAGAGTCATTAGTTTTCACATGCCCAATTCTAATTTTTAGCAAATTGTTTTCTTCAGGTAACTTTTGTACCTCCTTTTACATTTGTCCAATTCTACTTTTTAAGGAACTGTTTTCTTCAGTGGAATTTTTTTTTCAAATTTGGCCAATTATATTTTTTAAGGAATTGTTTTCCATAGTCAATTTTTGTTTTTTTCCTTTTGCAAGCCGTTGCCTCTGTCTTGCTTACCTCTCAGTTCTTTTTGCATTTTTTCTTTTAAAATTTTCTTTAAAAATTTTAAAATTTTGTTTAGCTCTTCCAAGAAGGCTTTGTGAGCTTGAGACCAGTTCTTACTCCCCTATGAAGTTGCTGATATATGTATATTGACAATGTTGTCCACTTCTGAATTTGTATTTTAATCATCCCTGTCTCCATAGGTAGAATCTAATGTCAATGTCTCTTTCTGCTTTTTGCTCATGGTGTTTGTCTAATTTCTGGCTTTTAAAGTTGAGCTCTCCTGATGGAGCACAGGGGCACTGTCCTAAGCTTCTTATGCTAGGAGCTAGAGGCCTGGTCACTGGTTTTGTGTTCTGGGGCTTAAGGTTCTGGAAGCTGGAGGATGTAAATTTCTTGTAGCTTACCTTGTTCTAAGTTGGAGACATAGTGGTGGTGTCCAGCGTGTGCTGAGGCCACATGGGGTTTTTCTATGTTTCCCTAGGGCTACACTGAAGCTTGTCTGTTGATGGGGTGGAGTCTGGTTGCTGGAGGACTCCTGATCACCTGAGGCTGTGCTGAAACATGGGTAGGTTTCACTTCTTGAGGATGACTTCCTGCACAGAGCTGTGTTGAAGCAAGCAGAGTTTGGCTGCTGGAGAATGCCTGCTTGTTGCCACATTTGGTGGTTTTCAATCTGGAATCTGCCAGTTCCATGGCTCTGCCAAGGAATGAAAGGGGTCCCGGTCTTGGTGCTTGCCTCCTCCACTGCCCTGGGGCTCAGGATCTCCCACTGGTTTGCTCTGATGGGGCTTGCCACTGGCTTGCCAGGACACCTCCGGTACTTGACTGTACTCTTTTTCCACCAGAGCAAGAAAGTCTTTTCTTGCTGAACTCCCAAGCCACCTGGGCTAAGACAATGGTCCTCCTCATATTTCTGTTAGGTCCACTGTATCAGGATTTTTCCTGTGGTGATATTTTCTGGGGTTTAAAAGGTAAATAAAGGAGAGTAATGCAACTTATGGCCTACTCTACCATTTGGTTCCTGGAACCTCTGGGACTAAAAGTTTTAAAAACAAACAAACAAAACAATACATGTAACTATGGATAAATAAAATACTAAATAAAAGCTTTTAAAAATAAAAAAAATAAAGAGAGCTGAAGGCATTTTAGAAAAGATAATCAGTTTAGTTTGTGTTATTTTGTGTCTGAAAATCATAGAGTGCTTAAAATAGTCAAGGGCATTTTCCATATGAATACTCTCTCCTCTCTGGGATATTATGAAACTATCATGTTATGGTTTTCTTTCTATTTGTCTATCATACCTTCTCAATCTCCTTGCCTGGCTCTTCTGCCATACCACATCCACTAACCATAGGTGCAGCCCAACACTCTACCCAGATTTTTTTTCTATTTTCCGCACTATTTCACTTGTTAATATCATCAGATCCCAAAGGTACTATTATCATTCCTTTGTAACTAATTCCATATCTATATATTTTGTCTAGTTTTCTCTAAAGCTCCCTCTATATCCAATTGCCTTTTTAGATATCTAAGCATGATTTTCAGTTTAACTCAATTAAAGTGTATCAAATGCTAAATAAGTGCCAAGTACTAGAGAAAAATATGAGGTAAACAGCAGTTTTTGCCCTCAAAAAGTTTCCAATCTAATGGAAAGAGATAATTAAGAAGAGTGGAATAGGAAAAGCTTCTTGTAGAAGATGTGATTCCTGAAGAAGGCTAAGGAATGTAATAGGTAACGATGAAGAAGGAGAGCATTCAAGGCATGAGGAACTACTGGAGAAAATGCCCAAATCCAACAGGTATTTTAAGAGTATTGGGTTTGTAGAAGCTAATGAGTGTCTTTTCTTTGGAACAGTAAGGATGTTAGTATCACAAGATTTGAGAGTACAGGATGAGGAGTTAGGTATAGGAAGATGTGATATAAATTAAGTTAGGAAACTTTTACTGTTCTAGAATGCTAAACTAATTAAGTTTTTGTTTGAGTCTTACTAGGTGCAAAGCACCAGGCCCAGAGCCCTAATTACTAGGCATTAAGCAGATGTGGGTGTGAAGCCCCCAGGGCCCTGAGGAGAATTGCTAAGACTAGAACCAATAATATGCACCTAAGTTCTCCTCACTCAGATGACTCAGATGTTTGAAGACCAAAGACTGTATAAAAAGAGATAACAGAGTTGTTTGCTTGGGGCTCTCACTCTTGTAGGAGCGTTGATGCAGAGACTCTGGGCTGTTGTAGTTAAGAGCCCTCCAGCTTGTGAACCCAGATGTTGATGCCTTCTTGGTAACTATGAATTGTGTTTGGTCTTTCATAATGTATCTGTAATTTTTTTGTATTTGCTCTGAAGTTCAGGATACTGGCTTTTCCCCCTAAACTAAGTGAATGATATTTGTATGTTGGATCGAAATAAGATTGTTAACCCCTTAACATTGCTTTTCTTAGTAAAGGAGATCAAAAGAAACTTGCAGGCAGCATTCCTGTTGTTGGGCTTGTGTTGGTCTTCCAACCCCATAGTAGCTGCTAGGTGAATTGTTGAAACAGAAGATTAGAAAGTAGGTGGGATAGGTTACAAAGGACTGTTTCCACAATCTGGCTAGCAGTTTCTGTGGGGTTCGAGATCCACCCCAGCCAGCACCCAGAAAGCTGCTGGACAGCCAGAAAGCCCAAGTTCTTTTAATCTGCCTGAGAGTTTCTATGGAGCTGAAAATGACAAGAATTAAATAGAGGAAATTCAAATTACCATCAAAGATAAGTATGACTATTGCCCCTCCTGACATAATAGTTCAGATAGAACACTGGAGGGAATAGGGGACAAGGTGATTGGATGAGAGAAGTTGTGTTTGTCCTTTGTTCTCAAGGAAGAATGTGATGTCAGGGAATTGATGACATGACTTGTAGTTGATGTTGGTTTGAGTGAGAAAGGGCTGTGCAAGATCACCAGGTTCACTTTCTCCTCCAGAGTCATCTAGGTCCAGTGACAAGGTATTCACCAGGACAACTGGAGATAGCTCAGAATAAATTGGGAGACCTTGGCCCTTTTTAGGCTAAGTTCATTTCAGATGCTCAGTATGAATGAGTTAAAATCCATTCAGTGAATAGGCCTCTTTAAGAAGTTAATCAAGGGGTGGGGGTGGAGCCAAGATGGCGACTGGAAATCAGGGACTAGCATGAGCTCCCCACCAAGTCCCTCCAAAAACCTATGAAAAATGGCTCTGAATCAATTCTAGAACAGGAGAACCCACAAAATAGCATAGGGAAGCAGGGCTCTAGCCCAGGACAGCCTGGATGGTCTCTGGGTAAGGTCTATCCTGCACAGAGCTGGGAGCTGAGGGGAGCAAAGCTGAGCAGCATGGATCCCAGCGTGGGGAGGCAACAAAGTCAAAGAGCCTACAACAAAAGCCTCCAAGGAAAACATGAACTGGTCTCAGGCCATGGAAGAGCTCAAAAAGGATTTGGAAAAGCAAGTTAGAGAAGTAGAGGAAAAATTAGGAAGAGAAATGAGAAGGATGAGAGAAAACCATGAAAAACAAGTCAATGACTTGCTAAAGGAGACCCCAAAATATACTGAAAAATATACTGAAGAAAACAGCACCTTAAAAATAGACTAACTCAAATGGCAAAAGAGCTCCAAAAAGCCAATGAGGAGAAGAATGGCTTGAAAGGCAGAATCAGCCAAATGGAAAAGGAGGTCCAGAAGACCACTGAAGAAAATACTACCTTAAAAATGAGATTGGAGCAAGTGGAAGCTAGTGACTTGATGAGAAATCA
>CM053625.1:317471572-317486800 GCA_028646595.1 Phalanger gymnotis
AAACACAAATCTTTCTAAAAGGAAACCCTAAAATACTATTTAAAGAGAAATGTCTATATTGATAAATCAATGTTTTGTTTTTAAAATAAGGGCCATATTCATATCTTTCTATTCCACTAAACTGTTAAGAGAATAATGCTCTATAAAATATACAGAAGTTTGCAAAAAAAAAAAAGAATAGCTAAGTCATTCACAGATGATCATTTCACAATGTTGTTGTCACTTTGTTGACTTTGTCCCTTTTTCATTGTTCATAAGCCCATAAAATTCTTTCCAAGATTTTCTGAGAGCACCCTGCTCACCATTCCTTTTAATACAATAGTATTCTATCATAATTACTTTCTACAACTTGTTGAACCATTTCCCACTTGAGGGAAATCTCGGTGATTTCTAAATTTCGTCCCCAGAAAAGAGATGTTATAAATGTTTTGTACATATAAGTCCATACCATTTGTGTTTTTTATACCTTTTAGGACATAAACTTAGTTGTGGTATTGCTAGGTCAAAGGATTTGCATGGTTTTTATAGCTCTTTGGGTATAGTTCCAAATTACTCCAGAGAATAGTTGAATCAATTCACAACTCCACTAATAGCGCGTTAACGTATCATTTTTCCCACATTTCATAACATATGTGCAATTTGTCTTTTCTGTCCTATTAGCCAATCTAATAGGTATGGGGTAATAACTCAGAATTGTTTTAATTTGCATTTTTGCATTTAATAGTGAGTTAGAGCATGTTTTTTCATGTGTCTATCAATAATTTTGATTAATTTGTCTGAAAACTGATCATGCCTTTTGACTACTTATCAAATGGTGACAGATGATAAGAACAACATAGCAGCAAAACTGTTGGACCTGGAAGAGGGAAGGGAACAGTATGGCCCCAGCCCTGTGGAGGTGGAGGTGACCGAAAAGGTGGTAGCAGCAGTAGCAGTGCTGACTCAAGAGCTCCAGGAGCACAGACAGTGGGGGAAAATCAAGTGGCTGATCAACACAGGAGTACAGGGATCTATTTCCTGGTGCTGAGGTAGCATTCTCTTGCTTTGCCCTCCCTAGATCTGGGTCACGCTCCTGGTTAGCACTCTTTGGGAGAGGAGAAGCACTGGTGTGGCAGAGCTTGTGGTGGCGGTAGAAAAGGAGTCCTCCTGGTAGTTATACAGCAGAAAGGAGTACTTGCACTCACAGACCAGAGCACAGGCTAGAAGAAGAGTATCACATCACCTCAGAATAGAAATAGCTTGGAAAACAGCAGCCTAAAACTTCTGAAGCTTGGGACACAGCACTTTCCACTCTGGAGCAGTCATACCCTGACAGAGAGCTCAAAAGTCAAGTAATTGTCTGGGGAAATGATCAGAGAGTGTAAAAGGACTCAGACTGCAAAATATTACTTTGGTGACAAAGAGGATCAAAACAAACAGGAGAAGTAAACGAAATCAAAGATCCCAGATCAAAAGAATCCAAGAAAAATATGAATTGGTCTCAGGCAATGGAAGAGCTCAAAAAGGATTTTGAAAATTGAGTAAGTGAAATAGAGGGAAAATTGGGAAGAGAAATGGGAGTGATGCAAGAAAATCATGAAAAAAAATGAGTCAACAGCTTGCTAAAGAAGACTCAATATTGAAGAAAATAACATCATAAAAATGGACTAACCCAAATGGCAAAAGTGGTCCAAGAAGACAATGAGAAGAATGCCTTGAAAGGAAGAATTAGCCAAATGGAGAGGGAGTTCCAAAAGATCACTGAAGATAATACTGGCTTAAAAATTAGAATGGAGCAAGTGGAAGCTAATGACTTTATGAGAAAACAAGAAATTATAAAATAGAACCAAAAGAATTTAAAAAATAGAAGATAATGGGAATATGTCTCATTGGAAAAAGCACTGACATGGAGAATGGATAGAGGAGAAATCATTCAAAAAGTATTGGACTGCCTGAAAGCAATAATTCAAAAAAGAGCCTAGACATCATCTTTCAAAAAATTATCAAGTAAAACTGCCCTGTAATTCTAGAACCAGAGGGTAAAGTAGAAATTGAAAGAATTCACCAATTACCTCCTGAAAAAGATCCAAAAAGAAAAACTCCTAGGCATATTGTAGCCAAATTCTAGAGTTCACAAGTCAAGGAGAAAATATCACAGCAGCCAGAAAGAAAAAAAAATGAGTATTGTGGAAACACAATCAGGATAATAGAAGATTAAGCAGCTTCAGCATTGAGGGATCTAAGGGCTTGCAGTATGATGTTCCAGAGGTCAAAGGAGCCAGGATTAAAACCAAGAATTAATTACTTACCAAAACTTAGTATAATAGTTCAGGAAAAATATGGATTTTGAATGAAATAGAAGACTTTCAAGCATTATTGATGAAAAGAACAGAGCTGAATAGAAAATTTGACTTCCAAATACAACAACCAAGAGAAGCATGAAAATGTCAACAGAAAAGAGAAATCATAAGGGACTTAGTAAAGTTGAACTGCTTAGATTCCTACCTGCAAAGATGATATTTGTAACTCGTGAGACCTTTCTTAGTATTAGAGTAGTTGAAGGGAATATATGCATATATAGACACAGGACACAGGATGACTTGAACAAACAGGGATAGTACCTAAAAAAATAAAATTAAGGGGTGAGAGAGGAATATATTTGGCGAAGGAGAAAGAGAGATAGAATGGGGTAAATTATCTCACATAAAAGAGTCAAGAAAAAGCTGTGATATTGTAAGGGAAGAGAGGGTAGGTGAAAAGGAATGAGTGAAACTTACTCTCATTTGTTTTGGCTTAAGGAGGGAATAACATACACATTCCTTTTGGATATCTTATCCTACAGGAAAGTAGTGGTAAGGAGATAAGAGTGGGATGATAGAAGGGATAGCTGATTGGGGGAAGAGACAGTAAAAAGCAAACACATTTCAAAAGGGACACGGTCAAAGGTAAAAACTGAGTAAAGGTGGACAGGTCAAGATGGATGGAAATATAATTAGTCTTTCACATCTTATCTATTATGGGAGTGTTTTGCATAATAATATATGAATAGTCTATATTGAATTGCTTACCTTCTCAGGGAGGGTGAGTGTAGAGGGAAGAAGGGAGAAAATTTGGAACTCAAAGTTCTTAAACAAATATTAAAAAAGTTTTTACATGCAACTGGGAAATGAGCTATACAGGCAATGGGGTATAGAAATCTATCTTGCCCTACAAGAAATTAAGGGGAAACGGCATGGGGGGGCAGTTGTGTGATACAAGGGAGAGCAGACTGAGGAAAGTGGCAATCAGAATACATGCCATCTTGAGGTGGGGGCAAGAAAGAGATGGGGAGAAAATTTGTAACTCAAAATCTTGTGGAAATGAATGTTGAAAACATTTATCAAATATCAAATGGCTCTAATTTTTGTAAATTTGACTTGGGCCTCTATATATTTGAGAAATAAAGCCTCTATCAGAGAAACTTTCTACAAAATTTGTTTCATAGTTGCTATTGCTAATTGTATTTCTCTCTTTCATACCCCCCCATTTTATCCTTTTATTTCTTTTTCCTTTCATCTTGTCCTTACTTAAGTGTTTTGCTTCTGACTACCTTCTCTGACAATCTGCCCTCCCTTCTCTCACCTCCCACTTCTTTTATCCCTTTTCTCTCCTACTTTCCTCTAGTCTAAGACAGATTTCTATACCCACTTGAGCGTGTATGTGATTCCCTCTCTGAGTCAATTCTGAAGAGAATAAGATTGACTCCCTTTGTCTCACAGCCCCTCCTTCCCTTCCACTATAAAACTTGTTCTTGCCTCTTCATGACAGAAAATTTACCCAATTCTACCTCTCTCTTTCTCTTTCCCCCAGTATATTCTTTTCCCACCCTTAACTTATATTTTTAGATATCATCCCTTTATATTCCACTCACAGTTGTGCCCTTTGTCTATATAAACTCTTTCTAACTACCCTAATAATAGTGAAACTCTTATTAGTTAACCATATCATCTTCCCATATGTTGCACCAATTTGGCTAGCAGCTACCGTGGGGGTGAAAAACCAATACAAGCCCAACAACAACAACGCTGAAAGCACAGGTTCTTTTGATCTTTCCTTAGTAGGAAAGCAATATTAAAGAGTTTAACAATCTTATTGCAATCCAACACACAAATATCATTCACCTAGTTCAGTGGGAAATGGCAGCACCCTGAACTTCAGAGCAAATACAAACAAATTATAAACATACATTTACATAAAGACCAAAAAAAATTATGAAATTTACCCAGAAACCATCAACATCTGAGTTCAGCCAGGAGACCCTTAGAGCAGCTGCCCAAAGTCCTGTGCCTCCAGGAGTGAAAGCCTCTAAGAGAACACCGATCTCTGGGTTTACATATCTTGTTCAGAGTCAAAGGTGAGAAGTTAAGGGAGTTACAGGAAGAAATAAAGAGCAAAACTATATTTATGGAGGACCTTAACCTCCCCCTCTATGATCTTGATAACTGTAACCTCAAAGTAAACAAGAATTTAAGGTGTTGAATAGAATTTTAGAGAAGGTCGATGTGATAGATCTATGGAGAAAACTGCATGTTGATAGAAAAGAATATGCCTCTTTCTCATCAGTGCATGATAAATACACAAAAATCGAACATGTACTAGGGCATAAAAACCTCACAATCCAGCATGGAAAGACAGAAATAATCAATGCATCCTTTTAAGATCACAATGCTATAAAAATTATTTGTAATAAAGGGCTATGGAAAGATAGACTAAAAATTAATTGGACACTTAATACTCTAATCTTAAAGAATGAGTGGTTCAAACAAAAATCATAGAAACAATCAGTAACTTAATTCAAGAAAACGACAATAAAGAGACAACATACAAAAACTTATCGGATGCAACAAAAGCAGTTCTTTTTATAAATCATTATTTTTATTTAATATTTTTAATTTTCAGCATTAATTTTCACAAGAGTTTGAATTACACATTTTCTCCCCATTTCTACCCTCCCGCCTCCAAGATGGCATATATTCTGATTGCTACGTTCCCCCATCAGCCCTCTGTTCTGTCACCCCACTGCACAATCCACTTTTCCCTTACTTTCTTGTACGGCAAGATAGATTTCTATGCCCCATTGCCTGTATATCTTATTTCCTAGTTGCATGCAAAATTTTTTTGAACATTTTTTTTAAATTTTGAGTTCCAAATTCTCTCCCGTCTTCCCTCCACACCCACCCCCCCTAAGAAGGCAAGCAATTCAACATAGTCCACATGTGTATCATTATTCAAAACCCTTCCACAATACTCAGATTGTGAAAGACTGTATTTCACTTCTTCCTGTCCTATCCCCCTTGGGACTGGAAACACCTGCAGCTGTAGTTCTTTAGCTACACCACCTCTGCTGCCCCCAGGGTGGTGTCTAAACTGGGAACTCCTTACACTCTGTCCCTACAGTTTTTTTTCCCCACTGACCTTCTCTGCTGTGTTTGGTGTTTGTGGTTTGAGAAGTCTGGTAACTGCCACAGCTCACTGATTCAGGGTGCTAGGGCCTGTTCTGCCCAGGTCCCAGTCTAGTTAGTATGTGCTCAGCCCATGCTGGGCTCTGCTCCCCTCCACTTCCAGCTCTGTGCGTAATAAACCTTACCCAGCGACCATCCAGGCTGTGCTGGACTTGGGCCCTGCTTGCCTCTGCTATTTTGCGGGTTCTGCAGTTCTAGAATTTGTTCAGAGCCATTTTTATGGGTGTTTGGAGGGTCCCAGGGGATAGCCCTAGGCAAGTGCCTGCTTTCCAGCTGCCATCCTAGCTCTGCATCTTCCAAAAGCAATTCTTAGGGGAAAATTTATATCTCTGAATGCTTACAAGAATAAAATAAAGAAGATGAACAGTGAATTGGGCATGCAACTGAAAAAGCTAGAAAAAGAAGAAATTAAAATCACACAATTAAGTAAGAAATTAGAAATTCTGAAAATGAAAAGAGAGATTAATAAAATTAAAATCCAGAAAACTATTGAACTAATAAATAACACTAATGGCTGGTTTTATGAAAACCAACAAAATTGATAAAACTTTGGTCACTTTGATTTAAAAAAAAAAGAAAGAAGAAAACCAAATTACCAGTATCAAAAATGAAAAGGGTGAATTCACTTCTAGTGAAGGAGAAATTAAAACAATAATTAGGAATTATTTTGCCTAGTTATAGGCATATAAATTTGATAATCTTAGGGAAAGGTATGAATATCTACAACAAATATAAATTGCCCAGATTAACGGAAGTAAAATACTCAATAACCCCATTTCAGAAAAATAAATTTAACAAATAATCAATGCACTTCCCAGAAGAAAAATCTCCAGGATCAAATGGATTTACCAGTGAATTCTATCAAATATTTTAAGAACAATTAATTCCCATACTATATAGACTCCTTGGTAAAATGGACAAAGAAGTCCTACAAAATTCCTTTTTATGACACAAGTGTGGTACTAATACCTAATCCAGGAAGAGTCAAAACAGAGAAAGAAAATTGTAGACCAATTTCCCTAATGAATGTAGAGGTAAACATTTTAAGTCAACATTAGCAAAAAGTTTGCAGCAACTTATCACAAGAGTAATGCATAATGACCAAGTAGAATTTATTCCAGGAATGCGAGGCTGGCTCAATATTAGGTAAACTAATAGCATAATCGATCATAACAACAAAACTATTGGAAACCATGTGATTATCTCAAGAGATGCAGAAAAATCTTTTAACCAAATACAACACCCATTCCTATTAAATACACTAGAAAGTATAGGAATAAATGGAATCTTCCTTAAAAAGATAAGTAGCATCTTCCTAAAACCATCAGCAAGCATTATATGTAATGGGGATAAGCTAGATTCATTTCCAATAAAATAAGGGGTAAAACAAAGATGTACATTATCACTCCTATCATTTAATTTTGTACTAGAAATTTTGTGCTAGCTTTAGCAACAAGAGAAGAAAAAAGAAATTGAAGTTATTAGAACGGGCAAAGAAGAGACCAAGTTATCACTCTTTGCAGATAATTTGATGATTTACTTAGAGAATCCTAGAGAATCAAGTGAAAAAAAAACACTTGATATAATAAATAACTTTATCAAACTTGCAGGATAAAAATAAACCCACCTGAATCTTTGGCACTCCTATAAATTACTAACAAAGCCCAACAGCAAGAGATAAAAAGATAAATTCCATTTAAAGTTACTGTAGACACTATAAAACATTTGGAAGTCTACCTGCCAAGACAAATCCAGGAACTATATGAACCCAATTATAAAACACTTTTTATATGAATAAAGTCAGATCTAAATAAATGGACAAAAGATCCGTTGCTCATGGCTTGGCTGAACTAATATAATAAAAATGACAATTTTAGTCAAATTAATTTACTTATTCAATAACATATCACTAAAACGACCAAAATTATTGTATAGAGCTAGAGGAAATATTAGAAAAGATCATCTGGAAGAACAAAATATTCAGAATATCAAAGGAATTAATTAAAAGTACTGCTAGGGAAGGTGGCCAGCTATACCAGATATTCAACTATATTATAAAGCAGCAACCATCAAAACTACTTAGTACTGGCTAAGGAATAGAGTGGTGGATCAATGGAAAAGGTTAGGTACAGAAGATACAGTAGTCAATGACTTGTAATCTACTCTTTGATAAACCTAAAGTCTCTAGTTTCTGGGATAATAACTCAGTATTTTTCAAAAACTGCTAAGAAAACTGGAAAATAGTATGCAGAAAATGGGATTGGACCAATATCTTATACCATATGCTAAAATAAATTGACAATGGGTCCACAAATTAGACATGAAGGCTCATACTCTAAAGAATTTGGGAGAGGAAATAATAGTTTACCTGTCCGATGTATGGAGAAAGGAAGAATTTATGACCAAAAAAGAGATAGAGAACATTATTAAATGCAAAATGGATAATTCTGATTGTTTTAAATTGAAAAGTTTTTGTAGAAACAAAGACAGTGCAATGAAAATTAGGAGGGAAGCAGAAACCTGGAAAAGAAATTTTACAACCAGTGTCTCTGGTAAAAATATACTTTGAACTTATTCAAATTTATAAGAATACAAGTCATTACCCAATTGATGAGTGGTCAAAAGATGTGAACAGGCAGTTTTCAGAGCAAGAAATTAAAGATATCTATAGTGATATGAAAAAATGCTCTAAATCACTGTTGATCAGGGAAATGCATATCAGAACAACTCTTATGTGTCACATCTCTCCTGTCATGTTGGCTAATATGACAATACAGGAAAATTATAAATCCTGGAGAAGATGTGGCAAAATAGGAACACTGTTACATTGTTGGTGGAGTTATGAACTGTTCCAGCTGTTCTGCGGAGCTAAAAAAAGTTGCAGTATATGAATATAATGGAATACTATTGGGCTATAAGAAAGGTAGAACAAACGTACTTCATAAAATTCCAGAAAGAATTATATGATCTGATGCTGAGTGAGGGGAGCAGAACCAGGATAACATTATATGTGATTACAGATATGCAGTGTCTGTGATGACTGACTTTGATAGGCTTGCCTCTGCTCAGCAATACAAGATTCAAAGATATTTCCAAAAGACTCATGATGGGAAAAGCTATCCAAAGAATTACAGGGTCTGAATCCAGATTGAAACAAACTATTTGCTCTCTCTCTTTTTTCCTTTTGTGGTTTTGTTTTATTTTTCTTTCTCATGGTTAATTCCATTGACTATAATTCTTCTTTATAACTTGGCTAATGTGAAAATAATATTTATGCGAAGATATACGTAGAACCTGTATCATATTACATGCCATCTTGGGTGGTGAGGGGAGAGGAGAGTAAGGGGGAGAAAATTTGGAACACAAAAGCTTGTCAAACTGAGTGTTGTAAACTAAAAATAAGAAATTAACTCAAAGGGAAAAGAGCAATGGACCCCCTAAAAGAAGTATATATTATAATACAACATATATTCAAAATGAAAACAAAATAATTTTAGGAGTTCTATTAGAGAAGAGAATTGAAATGTCTTGTAAGTTTTAAACTTGATGTCATTGATAACCATTCTCCTTTAAGGATGAAAAAAAAGATATTCCTTATTGAGATAATGATTTATTAACTTTATTATGCCACTTATACCTGCACAATCCAGCTACTGTCAGCTTCAATAACCTAATATGTGGTTATGAGGGATGAAAACAGTATTCTCTGCCTAGGCCTCTAAGAAGCATATTTTGATTGAGATGGGTAAGCTTTTGAGAATCATTTCCAAGTTATTCACATCAAAAAGTTCATGATAAACCATACTTTCAAGAAAGTCCAAAATGCAACATTTCTAAATTACCAAGTTTAAATTTGGAGTATGAGAATAGTTTTATTTTTCAAAAGGATTCTCACTGTAGTTGCTTGACCTAACAAAGAGTGTATTATAACTGGGAGGAGATTTCAAGATAATTTCATTTTGTTGCCAGATATCAACAACCAAAGACCTAAGGCCTATAGAAGATGAATTAACTTTGTCCATTACTTTCTGTTTGTTACACAGAATCAGATGTTTAGAGATATATGGACCTAAAAAGTCAGCTGTAATACCAAAAATAACAGCTAGAAATTATTTTGCAATATACGCCTTTAAAGAGGCTGGAAAGGATACGGAGCCAAGGTGGTGGTGTAAAAGCAGGGATTTGCTTGAGGTCTCCCCCAAATGCCTCCAATACCTGTAAAATTGACTCTAAACAAATGCTAGAGCAGCAGAACCCACAAAATGACTGAGTGAAACAAATTTCCCACCCAAGACAAGCTTGAAGGTTGACAGAAAAGGTCTGTTTCACCAGTCTGAGGGGAACACAGTGTAATATGGTCCATGCTAGCAGAGAGAGGGGCCCAGAAAACCTGGAGCAGGCCTCAAGGGACTGAATTACTGGAAGCTGTGGTGCTTTCCAGAGTTCTCAACCTATAAATGCCAAAGGCAATTATTTAGAAGGTAAGTAGGAAAGGTCTGTCTGACCTGGGTGAGAAAGGAGTGTGGTCCAACACCAGCTCCAGGGCAGCGGCGGTGGGAAAACAGTAGTGTCAGCAGCTGCTTCCACAGCTCTCAGTCCACAGATGTTGGGGGCAACAAGATCAGAGGAGGATTGCAGCTATCTTTTTCCTGGCACTGGAGCAGGATTCCCTTGTTTTGGCCATGTCTGTATCTGGGTAAAAGTCCTGGGTGGTAGTCCTGGGGGAAGTAAGAGTACTAGCATGACAGAGCTTGTGGAAGCAGTGGAGAGGGAATCCTTCTCACAGTTCCAAGGCAGAAAAAAGTTCTTGTGGTCACTCACAGGCCTAAGCACAGGACAAGAGAAGAATAAATGCCTCTCATTTAATCATACAACCTCGGAAGAGCTAAAATTTTAAAAGTCCCTAGAAATATCTCTGAAACCAATGGAACAGAACCCCTCAAGCTTGGGACAGGATACCCTCTACTTTGGAAGTAGAGTTCTACCTTAACAAAGGGCTAAAAGCCAAGTAATTGGGAAAATGAGCAAACAGTGGGGGGAAATCAGTAGAATGTTACTTTAGTGACAAAGAAGATCAAAATATATAACAGAAGAAGACAACAAATTCAAAGCTCCTACAGCTAAACATGCCAAGAAACCAATATGAATTAGTCTCAGGCTCTGGAAAGCTCAAAAAAATTTGAAAATCAAATTAGAGAATTAGAGAAAAATTGAGTCGAGAAATGATAGTGATGAAAGAAAATCATGAAAAAATGAGTCAACACATTGCTAAAGGAGATCCAAAAATGGTGAAGAAAATAACACATTAAAAAATAGGCTAACCCAAATGGCTAAAGAGGTCCAAAAACAAATGAGGAGAAGCATTCCTTAAAGAGCAGAAATGGTCAAATGGAAAAGAAATTCCAAAAGCTCATTTAAGAAAATAATTCCTTAAAAATCAGAATGGAGCAAATGGAATCTAATGATAGCTATGAGAAAAAAAAAATTGTGAAACAAAACCAAATGAATTTTAAACAAAGAAGAAAAAATCAAGTATTTCATCAGAAAAACAAGTGATCTAGAAAATAGATCAAGGAGAAATAATTTAAAAATTATTTTACTACCTGAAAGCCATGATGCTACAGAAATTATCACAGAAAAATATTTGGAAGTCCTAAAAGAACATGGCAAAATATAAATTGAAAGAATCCACTGATCACTTCCTAAAAGAGATCACAAAAGTAAAAAAAAAAAAACCCTAGGAATGTTGTAGTCGAATTTCAGAGTTCCCAGAGCAAGGAAAAAAAATATTGCAAGCAGGAAGAAAGAAATAATTCAAGTATTGTGGAAACACAGTAAGGATAACACAAGTTTTAATAGCTTCTATCTTAAAAGATCTGACAGCTTGGACTGTGATATTCCAAAGGTCAAAGGAGCTAGGATTAAACCAAGAATCACCTACCCACAAAACTGAATATTATTTTTCAGAGGAAAAAATGGACAGTCAATAAAATAGAGGACTTTCAAGCATTCCTGATGAAAAGGCCAGAGCTGAATAAAAGTATGACTTTCAAATACAGCAATCAAGAGAAATATGAAAAGCTAAACAGGAAAGAGAAATCATAAAGGACTTATTAAAGTTGAACTGTTTACATTCCTACATAGAATGATGATGTAACTCATGAGACCTTTCTCACTATTAGAGTAGTGGCAGGGAACAAATATGTGTGTGTGTGTGTGTGTGTGTGTGTGACACACATACATATAAACCCATTAAGTATACATATATATATATACATGCATTTATGTATGTACATATGTGTGTATGTGTGTGCATGTGTGTATATGTATGCATAAATCTATATGCTTATGTATATGTATGTATGTGTGAATGTGTGTATACATATGTGTGTTTATGTATGTGTATATGGATAGAGAGATGATAGACAGAGGGAACAGGGTGAGTGGATATGAAGGGATGATATCTAAAAAAATAAAATTAATGAGTGAGAAAGGAATGTACTGGGAGAAGGAGAAAGGGAGAGGTAGAATAGAGTAAATTATTTCCCATAAAAGAGGCAAGAAAAAGCTTTTACAGTGGAGGGGAAGAGATGAGAGGTGAGAGGGAATGACTGAATCTTACTCTCAATGGATTGGGCTTAAGGAGGGAATAACATACACACACAATTGTGTATGGGAATCTAACTTACCCTACAGGAAAGTTGGGGGAAAGGGGATAGGAGAGGGGGGATAAAAGAAGGGAGGGCAAATCGGGTTGGGAGGTTATCAGAAGCAAACACTTTTGAGGAGAGACAGGGTTAAAGGAGAGAACAGAATAAATGGAGGGGTTGTATAGGGTGGAGGGAAGTATAGTGAGTCTTTAACAACATGACTGTTATGGAAGTGTGTTGCATTACTACACATGCGTAACCTACACCACATTACTTGCCTTCTCAGTGAGGTTGGGTGGGGAGGGAGGAAGGGAGAGAATGTGGAACTCAAAGTTTTAAAACTTAATTTTAAAATTGTTTTTACATGCAACTGGGAAATACTATATACAGGCAATGGAGTATAGAAATCTATATTGCACTGCATGAAAATAGAAGGGGAGAGGTTAAGATAAGGGTGGGGGTAATAGAAGGGAGGGCAGATTGGGGGAAAGTGTAATAAGAATGCATGCTATCTTGTGGTGGGGAAATGGGAGAGATGGAGACAAAATTGGAACTCAAAATCTTCTGGAAGTGAATGTTGAAAACAAAATTAATTAATTAATTAAAAAATAAAGAGGCAGGAAGGGTACTTAGATAATGGAACACTAAGCCTGGAGTAAGGAAGAGGTGAGCTCAAATTCGGCCTCAGATACATACTATTTTGGTGACCTTTGGCAAGTCACTTAACTCTGATTGCCTCAGTTTCCTCATATGGAGAAGGAAATGGGAAACAAATATAATATTTTTACCATGAAAATCCCAAATAGGGTCATGAAGAATCACACATGACTGAACAACATGACCTAGCCCTTGATGACTCGAAAAACACCTTGAAAATTATAATTTACTTTGATTCTTATAACAACCTTGGGTAAGTGCTTTTATTATTTATATCTTATACACACTGAGGGGATGAGATATCAAATTATTTGACCAGAATCAAAGAGCTAAGAAGGATCTGAAACTAGATTTCACCTCACATTTTGGTGACCATCTGTCCAGTGCTTTAAATACTATGTCACTGAAATGCTTCAAGATCAATCCCTCCTTTTGTACATCAAGAACTGAAAAGCAGGGAATAATTACTTGTCAAGGTTACACAGGTGGTATGTAATTGTTGTCAAATAATTGTCCATTTAAAAAAAGGTGCTTTTTATTGTATCATATTCTGTTGTTCATCTTTCTTTTTGAAGGAGGCCAATTACATCATGAGGTGTTGTTTTGACTTGTGCGTGAACTGGATTTAAGTGAGGCTGACTTGCACAAATTTGTTAGCCTCACTCTCTCTTACAGAGTCATTGAAGTCCATTGGCAAGGTAAAGGTCAAAACAACTACCAATGCCCCAGGTGCAATGGATAACCTGGGTTATCTTTGATTTCTAACCAAGTTCTGAGAGCTTCATAGCACCTACTTCAGTCACCTTCATAACCTTTGAAACAAATTTTTCTCATCTACACATTCTGCTTGGGGAATTCTTCACATACTTGGGGTAGACAACCTCCCAACTCAACAATAAGTTTGAGGCCTATTAGTTGCCCTCAAGCAATGTGTCTTCTGTGTATGCTATATGTTTCTGTAGGCATAGGTGAGAGCTGGGTGGCAGGTGAACACCAACGGTGGATGGGCAGCCTGAAAAGTTCTCAGCAAGACTTCACACTAGGTGCTAGTCCTCCCTGAACACCCCATAAACTCTGGCAGCACATGCATTTTTGTTTGTATGTATTTATGAAGCCACTCCACAGTATTACTAAACACCCTCTTAACAAAGCAAGGAAAAGTTTATGCAATAAATGTATCTATATATAGAATTCTATACCTGTAATCCCGTTTCTCTTCTAAGATTAATCCCCCAAACAATATGTGTTAACGACAAGCCAATTCATTCCTCCTTCTTGACAGCATTCTAGGGCTAGGTTGTTGTTGAGTACAACTGAAAGACAGTATGATTTAGTGACAAATGTGGTTCATTTAAAAGCAGAAAAGATTTACTGTGATTGAATTTCATTTTTGAAACAACAATATTGCTTGAGGTTACTGTGGCTATGTAAGACCAATAGCACTAGCACACAGGACAGCTGCTGTCACAAGTTCTTTGATCTGCTTTTCTAAGGAAAGCAACTTTAATGGTTTACAATCTCACTTTAATTAAATATACATATGTCATTCATTTAGTTCAGGAGAAAAAAGTCAGCATCCTGAACTTCAGAGAAAATACAAACAGAAATTACAGAGAAAATATAAACAGAGCAAATAACACAAATCAACAGAGAGTCTTCTAGCTGTTTTACCAAAGCTAATCATACACAGTTACCAGAGAATGAAGTATAAATATCTGGGTTTTTCAAAGTCAGGTGTCTCTAGCATATACCCAGGGTCTCCTCAGACTCCTCAGACCCAGACTCCTCAGACTCAGAGTCAAAACACTTGACACACGACACTCTTCCAGTGAGTGAGCCCCAAACAAAACGCTAATCTCAGAGGATATATACCCTTTTTCAGGGTCAGAGAGGTTCACACCTCTCCAGGGCCTCACACCTCTTGTGACCTATTTAGTAAAAGGATGTGAGCTTTCCTACAAACAAAGACCTTTGCTTACCTTAGCACTGAGAAACCCTCCAAAACAAAAGTTCTAGGCAAGTCAATCCATCTGCCTTAATCTGTCTCTTAATTTTAATCTTAATTCTTAGTTTCTATAATGAGCCAGGAGATTCTTTTTTTTTTTTTTTTTTTTTTTTTTTGAGTTTGGCAGATAACGTTTTAATGGACAGGATATTTTATATTTTAAGCACATTGCTGGAAAATAGTAAAAGGCAGTACATTTACTGCTACATTTTAAAATACAGTATAATGAGCCTCTCATTGCCCATCCAGGGTGATCGATATTGACCTAAAATGTTGTTGTATCTTATAAAATAATGATTCCCTAAGGATTTTTACAGGTGTGTTGAGTTGTTAATTCCTGCATTAAGCAGTATGGAGAAAATATATACAGGGTTCTTCTAAATGCCTTTTAAAGTTTTTCTACTTTTCCTTGCTTCCAGTATGTTGTTACTGTTGG
>CM053625.1:317487300-317512613 GCA_028646595.1 Phalanger gymnotis
GAGAGAGAGAGAGAGAGAGAGAGAGAGAGAGAAAGAGAGAGAGAGAGAGAGGGAAAGAGAGAGAGAGAGAGAGGGAGGGAGGGAGAGAGAGAGGGCACAGAGTGAGTTGAAGACAAAGGGAAGATATCTAAAAGAAATAAAATCAAATTGAGGGATGAGAGAGGAATACATTGAGGGAGGGAGATAGGGAGAGGTAAAATGGGCTGAATTATCTCACATGAAAGTGGCAAGAAAAACCAGTTCTTTAGGAAGAGAAGAGAAGGCCAATGAGGGGGAGTGAGTGAATCTTGCTCTCATCAGATTTGACCTGAGGAGGGAATACCATACATACTCAATTGGGTATCTTGCCCCACTGGAATTAAGTAGGAAGAAGATAAAAAGGGGGGATTATAGAAGGGTGGGCAGATGGGGGTGGAGGTAATCAAAAACAAACATTTTTGAAAAGGTACAGGGTGAAGGGAGAAAATTCAATAAAGGGGGATAGGTTAGGATGAAGCAAAATATAGTTAGTCTTTCACAACACGTGTATTGTTGAAGGGTTATACATAATGATACTCAAGCGGCCCATGTTGAATTGCTTGACTTCTTAGGTAGAGTGGGTGGGAAGGGAAAGGGGAGAGAATTTAGAACTCAAAGTTTTAAAAACAGATTTTCAAAAACAAAAAAAAAATTCATGCAACTAGACAATAAGATACACAGGCAATGTGGCATGGCAATTTATCTTGCCCTACAAGAAAGGAAGGGAAAAGGAGATGGGAGGGGTTGTACGGTGACAGAAGGGAGGGCTGATTGGGGAACAGGGTAACCAGAATTATGCCGTCTTGGAGTGGGGGGGAGGGCAGAAATGGAGAGAAAATTTGCAATTCAAACTCTTGTGAAAATCAATGTAGAAAACTAAATATATTAAATAAAAAATCTATCTATCTGTCCATAGTTCTGTACCTCCATAGATTTTAATATCTGTATCTATGTCTATCTTTATCATTGTATTTTTCTATCTAACATTTTCATTCTCAGTCTCTGTCTCTGCCTCTCTGTCTCCCTGTCTCTCTCATTCTCTCTGTCTCTATCTCTCTCTGTTTTTCCCTATACTTTTTCACCTTTTCAAAATTAGCCTTCTCACACTACACCGGGGTCTTCTCTTCTTGACAGTTAAATCTTTTACCTGAGACAATTAGATAACAATTTCATGAATTGCCCCGGCCATGTTTATTTCTGTTTTGGCTCTGCTCTTATCTCTCATCCTACCCTAGACTTTTATACTTATCCACTTCATTTCTGGCAGCCTTATCCCCATAAGAGTATTATCCATATACTCCTGCATTCCAGGTCCCTTTTATATATTGCCTTTCTATGTTAGAATATAAGTTCTTGAGAGTAGACTGTTTCTTTTGTTTCTATTGTATCATTAGATCACAAGATAATGTGATAGTCACAATATAAGCTTAATAAATACTCTATATCTGGAAACATTCATATATATATATATACTTATGCAAGGAAGTCCTCCACATTATTTTCACCTGTAAATATCGGTTTAATCATACCACCTATCTGTCAGGGTTCCTGGGAGGAAAAAACAGTATTTGTTAACTACTTTTCAAAGGTTAAAGTATTATATGATACTATTTATCATCATCATCATCATGGCTGACATTTCTATAGTGCTGTAAGTTTTACAGCTTACTTGATATGAATCAGCATATTCCTTTTCCTTGATTTTTGCTTTGCACTTTATATATCAAATTTACATTTCAAGTTGATTTCATTCTACTTGTTTTTCACATTTTTTCCAGTCAAATTGGAATATTCCTCCCAATGGCCTGTCTTTAATTATGTAATCCTTCATGTATGGGCAAAGGCAAGATGAGCATTTGTAGATATACTGTAGAAGTAACTATTGTTTTTTAAAAAGTTATTTATTTCTAGTTTACACCAGTCAGTTCCACAAGTTTTTGAGTTTCAAATTTTCTCCCCACCTCACTCCTCCCCCCTCCCTACCCACGATGGCCTGCAGTCTGATATAGGTTCTACATATACCTTCACACTAAATATATTTTCTCAATTCTTAAGTTTTGAAGAAGAGTTATAACCAATGAATGATCATGAAATCAAAGAAACAAAGCAGAAACCAAGAGAGAGAAAGAGCAATTGGTTTGCTTCAATCTTCATTCAGAGTATGTAATTCTTTCTCTGCATGTGCATAGCTTTTTTCATCATGAGTCTTTTGGAGTTGTCTTAGGACTTGCATTGCTGAGAAGAGCCAAGTCTATCAAAGTTAGTCATCACAGATACTGTGTGTAAATGGGTACAATGTTCTGCTGGTTCTGCTTCCCTCACTCAGCATCAGTTCATATAAGTCTTTACAATCCATCTGCTCCTCATTTCATATAGCACAATATCATTCCATTACATTCATATACCACAACTTGTTTTGCCATTCCTCAGTTGAGGGGAATGTGATTTATTTCCAATTCTTTGCTACTACAAAAAAAACCGGCTATAAATATTTTTGTACATATGGCTTGGTTTATTTTTCCCACTTGTATGATCTCCTTTGGATACAGCCCTAGAAGAGGTATTATTGGTCAAAGGGCATGCAGATTTTTATAGCCCTTTGGGCATCATTCCAAATTGCTCTCCAGAATGGTTGGATCATTTCACAACACCACCAACATTGCATCAGTGTTCTAATTTTCCCACAGCTGCCCCAGCATTTATAATTTTCATGTTATATCATGTTAGCTGTTCTAACAGGTGAGATGTGGTACCTAAGAGTTGTTTTGATTTACATTTCTCTAATCAATAGTGATTTAGAGCATTTTTATATGACTGTAGATATTTTTACTTTCTCTGAAAACTGTCTGTTCATATGCTTTGGCCATTTATCAACTGGGGAATGACTTGTGTTCTTATAAATTTGACTCAGTTCTCTGCATATTTTAGAAATGAGGCTTTTATCAGAAACACTGATTGTAAAAATTCCCAGTTTTCTGCTTCCCTCCTAATCTTGGCTTTGTTTGTACAAAAACCTTTTCAATTTAATGCAATACAAATTATCCACTTTGCATTTTGCTATGTTCTCAATCTCTTGTTTGGCCAAAAAATCTTCCCTTCTTTATAAATCTGACAGATAAACTATTACTTGCTCTCCCATACTGCTTATAGTAGCAGCCTTTATGTCTAATTTATGAACCCATTTTGACTTTATTTTGGTATATAGTGTAAGATATTGGTCTATGCCTACTTTCTGCCATACTATTTTCCAGTTTTCCCAGCAATTTTGTCAAATATTGTTCTTATACCAGAAGCCAGAGTCTTTGCGTTTATTAAACAGTAGAGTTTCCTTCCTTTTCTCTTTGATTAGATCTATTTTTGCTTTTGTTTTGTCTGGAATTAGGATTGCTACCCCTGATTTTTATTTTACTTCAGCTAAAGCATAATCCATTCTATTCCAGTCTCTTACCTTTACCCTGTGTATATACCCCTGCTTCAAAAGTCTTTCTTGTAAACAACATATTGTAAGAATATGGTTTTTAATCCATTCTGCTATCTGCCTCCATTTTATGGGAGTGTTCATCCCACTCATATTCACAGTTATGATTACTATTTGTGTCTTTCCATTCTATTTCCCACCCGTTTATGCTTTTATACCTCTCTTCTCCCTTCCCATCCCCAAAATGAGTTTTCATTTTTGACCACCATCTCTCTGAATCTTCCCTCCTTTCCAGCAGCTTCTCTCCCTTTTCTTTCCTTTTTTCCCATACTACTTCTTTGCTCCCTTCTAATCAACCCCCCTTTTCCATTCCCTTTCCCCTTCTACTGCCTGTGGGACAAGTTAGATTTCTATGCTTAACAGAGTATCAAATCTGATGAGTAAAGCTGAAATAATGCTCTTCTTCATCCCTTCTTTCCCTCTTCTGTATGTTTTATTGCCTTTTCATGTGATGTAATTCGCCCTTTCTGCCTCCTCCCTTCCTCTTCTCCCATTACAATCCCCTTGTACCTTTTAGTTAGGTTTTTTTTATCATCACATCAGTTAATTTATACCCAAATCCTATGTATATACCTTTGAAATGTCATAATACATATACAATTCTCAAGTTTAACTAGTATCATCCTCCCATATAGGAATGTAAACAGTTTGGCCTTATTGAATAACCTTTTTTTTCTATTTTTTCCTGTTTACCTTTTTGTGTCTCTCTCGAGTCTCGTACTTGAAGATCAAATTTTCTATTGAGCTCTGGCTTTTTCTTCCTTTCTAATTTGGCTTTTAAGTTCCTTTTTGAGCTCATCCAAGAATTCTTTTAGTTCTTGAGACCAGTTCATATTCCCTTTTGAGGCTTCAGATGTTGGTATAGTGAAAAGGTTGTCTTCTTCTGAATTCATATCTTGATCTTCTGTTTCCCCGTGGTAAGATTCTAAGGTCTCTTTTTTCTAGTTTGCTCCTTATTCATGGCAGTTGACTTTTTCCTGGTGTTTAAAATGTATCTCTGCTTTTGGAGCACAGGGGGCTCTGTCTCATGCCTCTTGTGCTGTGAGCTAGGGTCCTGGGTGCTGACTTTGAGTGCTGCGGCCTCTGGTGCTGTCAGCTAGAAGCTACATAATGCTGCAACTCACCTGGTTCTGAACTGGAACTGGCTGGTGTGTGCCAAGGCCAGGTCTTTCTGAGTTTTCCCTGGGTTACACTGAAGCTAGCAGCATGAGCTGTGGGGAAGGGGTGGTCTGCTTGCTGGAGATCACCTCCTCACCTAAGGCTGGATTGGCTCACCACTGGTGGACACTGGTGCTGGTGTCTGCCTATTCCCTTGGCTGTTCAGAGGCACTCCTGTGATCCTGGTGTTGGTGTCTGCTGGACCCATCTCCCTCCCTGGGGCTCAGCATCTCCTGCTGAGGCAAGGCTTACTGGACTATGTCTGGTTCTACACTGGACCTTTTAAACCACAGCAAGAGGGACTCTTCCTGTTTATTTCCCTAATCTCCCAAGGTAGAAGACTGCTGTACCCCTAGGTTGAACTATTCTAAGATTTTCTTTTTCCCTGGGGAAATATTCTCTAGGTTTTTCAATGTCATCAAATTAGATGGGGTTGATACCACTTACTGTTTACTCTGCCATCATGGCTTCTGGAAGTTCAAGTATATGACTTTTCTTCATTTAGTCTATAAGCTGATATCCCCAGGAGTAGCTGCTGCCACTGCTGCAGGCCTTGTTCTTCTCTCTCACCCAGATCTGAGAGACCCCCGTTCTGTGCTGAGAGGTTTGCGAATCATTACTGCTACTGGTGATTCAGTTCACCAGGGCCCATTCCTGCTCCCCTATGGCTGAGTCTGCACTGGTGCAACCTGAACAATCCTTGATCTCTTAGTCTGGTGCAACAGATCCTTCCCATCAACCTTCCAGCCTGTCCTGGGCTAGATATATGCCACACTCTGTTTCCCAGTGGACTCCACCACCTCAAAATTTGTTCCAATTCCCTTCTCAGTCATACCCTAAGGAGATCTCTGGTGAGTTGCTGCTTTCACTGAACCATCTTTGCTCTGCCCAGTGATGGTTAAAGTGTGGATTGGACTACATGGCCTCTCATTTTTTTTGTAATTCTGAAGTGATGTAATTCTGTGAATTCTTATCTCTATTCATTGGAGTTCTTTTTTCTCAAACCTCATCTTAGCCACTACTCCCTCCCTTTAATATGTCTTGACCTCACCCTATGCCATCAACCCTGGAAAAATGTAGGCCTCTATCAAGCGATCCTATGACTTTGCCCAGACCCTCTCTTTGTATCAGAGTTATTTGTTCATATGCATACTCCTGTCATTCATCTTTCATTAAATTGTCACAGACTACCTCATCTGAAAGCGATATCAGCAGCTTAGATGAACCTATGCCTGTAAAGCAATCCCTCCTAAAACATGTATGGCAAAGTAATCTAGGATCCCCTTGAAAACCTCTAAAACCTCCAGTGTTGGGGAACTCGCTACTTCCCAATGTAGCCTTTTAAATGCTTGAAAACTAATCTTTTAAGCTTTTTTTTTCTTTCCTCTTGAAATCAATTCTAAATTTGACCATTTGCAATTTCAATTTATTATTTCTTATTTTTCCACCTGGAGGCAAAAAAGAAGTCTACTTCTTCTTCCACATGACAATTTTTCAGAACATGAAGGCAATTCTCAAGTCCCTTTCTCCTTTCTCCTGGCTAAACATGCTCTGTTCTTTGACTGCTCCTTATATGTCATAGAATGTAGGCCCTTCTCTTTTCGTGTTTCCCTCCTCTAGATTCTCTCCTACTTATTGGTATCCTTAAATTATGGTGCCCAAAATGAATACATTTGTCTCTGAACACATGTATGAGATGATCTAGGTGTCCATCTGAGGGTGCTCTGCCCAAGGAAAGGTATATTTCAATGACCGAAAGCTGCCTCTTTAACTTGGAATTTATTGACTAGATTTCTTTCTCAAAGTCCAAGCCTTATAAACCCAATTCACTCTGCAGCTCAAAGATTGGATAATAGATCCCTGTTCTCCTAGCACAGAGCCTAGAAACAAATTTATTAAGTGAGGTACTTGGGGAAAGAGTAGATTGAGCACCAGACCTGAGTTCAAATTAAATCTCAGACTATATGACATTACACAACTAATTAACTTGTTTGACTAAATTTCCCCATCAGTAAAATGTCACCTAATTCCAGGTTTCATGTGAGGACCAAATGACATAAGACTTATAAAATCCTTTCTCAAGCACTACATAAATAATAGCTTGGATAGAGATATGAATATATGCATGTTGTATGTATACAAACATGAAATGCAAAGAATTGTTCTTGTTTTGCAATATTAAATACAATTAAATATTAAATTCACAAGTAAATTTTTGGGGAAGTACAGCCAGAAAAACATCATCAGAACAAAGTCAAAGATGTTTAAAGTCATCCAAGTTGAAATTTAGCCAACTACAAGAAATTGGCAGCCAACAAACAACCAATTAATAAATAAGCTAATACAATCTTATGTTGCCCTAAGAGAGACATAATTACCATAATGAGAGAGGTGAAAAATCTTACAATCCTTTACCAGGTTCTGACCACTCACATTATTATAATCACTTTCCACATTTAGTCTTCCCATAGAAGGTACTGTACTCACAGATTCCCTGATAATAATTCATATTTTGAATTTGAGATGGTGTGATGAAGGGGGAAACATGCTGCATTTGGAACTTAAGGATAGATGTTCAAATCCTGGCTCTGTAGCTTGTTTTAAGCTTTTGGGAAGCAATATTTACCTTGAAGAGAATAGACACACATTCCTCCCTCTCCCCCAGTGCCTCCCAGATCTGCACAGGCACATTCTCCCCTATCCTATGCCACCTCAGTTTCTGGGAAGGGTGGGTTCACATAAAGAACTTTGTATATCATAAACTTGTTCCAACAAACATATATATATATATATATATATATATATATATATATATATATATGCTAAATGAGTCTTCGTATCAGTTACTACTGGGAATGGTCCAGAAGGGTGCTTCTAGGGGCATAGATTTTAGTTTGGCTGAAAAACTGGCATGGACTCCCATATTCTCAGACCTATTGATGGTTCATCTCCTGATCTTTCAAAACTCAGAAGGCCATAGCTCCCAGCTTTGTTCACCTAAATTGAAAAAATAAACTTCTAGGCAGCCAAAGAGCTAAGGCCTATATTCGTGGAGATATATGCAATCTGTGGAAGAAGATGGCCAATACAGCATTTTTGAATAAGTGGATGCCATCATTGAAGTCAACTAAGAAGAGAGATTGAATTAGAATGGCTCTGTTGTTTATTCGCTTTTTTTAGAACTGTTACTTTTGGCAAATCATATTGTATCCAGTCCTCAGTTTCCTCATTTTTCACATGAAGGGTTTGGACTAGATGACTTTTCATGGACTTATAAGCTAAAAATAAAAAGATACTTGGATACCATTCCACCAACTTCTAGCAAGCTTTTCTGATGTATAACAAGCACAACAAAAGAGGGCCTGTTCCATCAAACTGCCTTTGGTCCATATTGGTGTATGACTGACTAAATCAATTAACTTTTTCAGGTAGCTCTCTGAGATTTAATTTGAAGAAGAGGTACTAATCTGTACTGTTAGATGGAGTTTCCTCACTGGAAATTCCCTAAAGCAATGAAATTATAAAGCTTGTCAATATATAAATAACAATGATTTAAAATACAATTGAAAAATTATTAGATACTATTGTAAGGGAGATAGGGCAAATATTTTCCATTGTAGTATTGTGTTGACCTTTACTTTTCAAAGATTATACTAATGCGGTCTATTTTGGCAAGCTCCACAAAAAAAGGAAAATTTTCAAACATAGATAGAACAAAGAAGAGGTAAACAGAATGTTTCTTCAGTTTGCCACCATCCCAAGGAATGGATTTTTTCCAGTGATTTTCTTCCTGCCCTCGGTGACTTCACTCACATTTCATTTCAAGGCCTTGCATCAACCACCATACCACTCAGGTGCAAACCCCCCCTCCCTTTTTTTGATTTCATTACATAGACATATCTTTTGTAATCACTTCCCTCTACAATCCTAAAGGTAAAGACTCAGAACATCCCTTTTCTCTTTCTGGTACGTCAGTGGTTAGATGGTATTTAGTTCAGTTACAACCAACTTTTTTGTCTAAACTGAAAATCCTCCTTTGATTTCAAGTAGAGGATGAAAGTCAGAGTGCATTTATCTTATTCTGGAACCAATCTAGCCCAGTGAGGGTCCAACCTAATGCATAGACATCAGATGTTAAATTTATTCTATTATAGTAACTCATGTAAAATGTCTACGAAAGCATATAGAGGTTTAAGACATATATTCATCCGTGGGTGTTGGTCCCCACTGATGAAGTCACAGATTTTAGAAATATCAAAGTAATATTTGTTACAAGATAAATGGATAAAACTGATGCTTACATTTTCCATTCTGTTTATGCTCGGTAGCAGTGCCACAAGGGGTGAAAGCCAACATTTTTCCTAGAGACAGCAGCCTACCAAGGGTTTTTATTTCTTCTCAGGTCTTAATTATCAACATATTTTAAGGTAAACCAGGGGCAAATAAATTAATTAGTGAAAGGGATTGCTTGGCCAATTAAAATTTCTCTTTAGTGCTAACAAGTTTTATAGCAAATATTGATGTTTACAACATCTCAAAGTAAGAAATAGAGTAACTGAACCAAGAGAGTGAAGGGTATTTTTTGTTCAGCCAACACTGTTTCTTTCACAGACCATGTTGTCCTAACCAGGTCTTATTAAAATATCGTCATCTCGGTCATCAACATTATCATCATCATCATCATCATCATCATCATCATCATCATCATCATCATCATCACCATCTCTGTTCTTAAAGAAGTTACATAACAAATAGGCCAGACTTTTTCTTTTCCTTCTGGGACCATGAAGTCCAAATCAATTTTCTCCTAAAAGCAATCACCTAGGCCATTGCATATGTGAGACTAGGGCAAACAGAAGAGTAAAACAACAACAACAACAACGACAACGACAACAACATAAAAGTTAATGAGCCAACCTGAAGTCAGAACTTTGCTCGATCTCTAGGTGAGGGAGAAGGGAAGCTTTTCTTGCAGTGATTTCAGTTGGTCAGTCTCAAAAGCTTCTGCTACATACAAGTAGTCCTCAAAACTTCCCTATTGTTTCCACATCTCCAGTAGTGTAAAATATTCCTCCTGCTTTAAAAACTAACTAGTATTACTCCTCGTGAGTGTGTAACATCTCTTCCTGTTTAGAAATGAACAAAAAAGGTCACCGAAGGGTTGATTAGAGGCAAAAAATATGAAGGTTTTGGGAAAAAATGGTTTAATGTTTTCCATCCCATCCTCACCATTTCATCCCTTAAATGTCTAGTCAAGCTATATATTAGTTAACTCTAGTACGTTGCCATAGGAAAATATGTGTGCATGTGCATGGAGCCTTTCTACCTCATCCAGCTATCTTTGCCCTTCCTCCTCAACTTACCTTCAATTTATTTTGTTTGCATCTTCTAAACACCTATTTCTAGACAAGTTATTTTTGCCAATTGAACATCGGCTCCTTGAAGGAACTATTCTTCCCTCCATCTTTCCTTCCTTCTTCCCCTTCCTACTTCCTTCTCTCTTTCCCATCTCTCTTCCTTTCTTCTTTCCTTCCTTCCTTCCCTCTCCCTTCTTTCTTTTTCACGTCCCTCCTTCCTTCTCTCCGACTATCACCTTTCAAACTTCCTTCCTTTCTTCCACAGATCGTAATACAGTTCATGCTATACGGAAAGTATTTATTGCACAAAAAGGTTATTTTTATTGTTGGAGAAATCTTGGAAATGGACGAAGGCGCTCGATGCTCAGAGACAGCTAAGAGGGACAGTGGATTGAACTCTGGGCTTGTTGGCAGCACAACGCTAACTCATAATCCTGCCTTAAATAATTATGAGGTGGACGGCGCTGGAAAAATCCTTCAATTTCTCTCAGCATTTTTCCTCATCTGTAAAATAAGTTCAATAACACAAGCTACCTCATAAGGGTCTTGTGAGGACAAAAGTGCATGGAATATGGTGTTCACTTTTAATTCTTTAAAGGGCCACATAATGCAAACTACATATCATTTGTATGACATATTAGCAATGCAGTTTAGGCACAAAATTTTCTCTATTTTGTTTTTTTTTTTCACACTGGAGAGGGATGGAATATGTAAGCTTATAGTGCTAAAGAATTCCTGATTTGGAATATTACCCTACCTGATATAGATCAGCATTACTCTGGAACTCATCGTCCTAGAGCAGGGATGGGGAACCTATGGCCTCAAGGCTATACGCAATCCTCTAGGCCCTCAGGTGCAACCTTTTGACTGAATCCAAACCAACACGTGGCCCCTGACTAGAGAACTGAGTAGTTAACTTGAACAAAGTCATCCTACTAGCGTGTATACGAAGCATGATTTGAACCCGTGTCTTTTAACCTTATTCACTCAAGGTCAACAGCCTATGAATTAATTCCATTTTAGAGTCTTTAGGGATGATTTTTATATTGTGGATGAATCCATAGTCCAAATAAGCAGCTGAAACAGACAGTCACAGTCTTGACAGAACCTGGGTAGTGGAAATTAGAAGCGCACAGGTACCTTTGCTTCTAGGAAGGACTAAAATGTGTCTTATCCAATGTAAGTCTGATTAGCTCTCATCTGAGTAATTTTAGAGAGAAGGCATAGAGCATTGCATCTATATAAGAAGTTAAGGACTGAGTCATAGAACCCCTGTAACAGAGAGTCTCAAGCTGTAGAGACTTGAAATCAGGTTGAGTAAATAGAAGTAAACTAAACATCATTTAAACAGCAAGACAAAGAATTGTATCAGAATCTCAGTGAATAAACTTAAGAAGAAAAGTTCAATGGCAGAGGAAGGGATGAAGGGAGGAGACTGAAGACTACCAAAACAGGCAATAAGGAGAGCGATAATCACTTGCAGTCCTAACAGGTTCTGATCCCTTTGAAATAAACACACACACACACACACACACACGCACACCACACACACACACACACACACACACACAAATACACACACGTACATATAGACAGACATATACATATAAATACACATTTACATACACACATATTATTAGTATTATTATTGATTATTAATTGTTCCTAGGGCTTGATTAAAATGACAACTCAGACTAATGATTTATCCAAAATCACATAGCTAAGTAATTGTAGAACCAGGGTTACTGTACAAGACTCCTGCCCTCTACAATATGTCTTTCTTTGTCATTAACCTTCTCCTCATATCCATTGTGATGTATTCCTGAACTTTAATATCATTTTCAGGTCCAGACCTTAGTGAGAAAAATAGGAGAAGGTGGTTTGACTCCTCTTCTATTAGTTTCTCCCTCTGAATTACCAGTTCCTTCAAAGGCACTAATGGTGTAAAGGCAGATAGCATAGGGGTAGTGTATGTGCCCCAGAAGATTTAATCACCTACCCTTTTGTCTGCCTCTTCCTGTTATTAGCAAACTCCTAGCAGTTGATAAAAGCAGTATGCTTGGATGCCACCTCACACACATTTTGAATGCTTTTGCATGGACATGAGGTTAGGTCAGCAAACTAACATTATTAGAAAAAAATAACCCCAGAGAAATTTATTTTAATCTTACCAGTGGTGTAGAGAAATATTTTGTGTATGATCTATTGCTGAAAAATTACTTGATTCTGGAATCTTCAAAGAATTAAAATTGTAGCTGACCCAGAGAACATTGGAGAGATAGATGGTGGACCTGTAACTTGCAATACTTTACCAGTGGTAACATATATGAGAAGCGGTGAAATTTGATAGGCTCACAGATTTAAAAATGAAAAAAAGACTTGATTAAAGCTCTATCTTGAACGGATGAGTGAACTGAGTTTTCTAGAGATTAAATGACTTCCCACGATCATGTAGACAATGGCAGAGGCAAAACAAAATGTGGAATATGATCATAATATACTATTACTTCACATTTCAAAATGATGGACATGAATAATTCAGAGAAAAGTCAACAAAATAAAATTAACTGATGAAGTCAAGCAAAGAGTGTTATATCCCCCTTGATGGCACAGTTGGTAATGGATGCCCTTTAATATAAAGAAAACTTTCAATCAATGCAATGTTCAATCATGAGTTCAGAGGATTAACATTGATTAATGTTTCTTGACTATCAGCAGGGAGGTGGTGGATGGTAGGTACAGAATGCAGCGTATGTTTTCAGAAATGTTCAACGTGTAAATTTATTAAAGGAATTTTATGTCTGTTGCAAGGGAGAGCTATGTTTAGGGTGGGTATTATTTGCAAATGAAAATGACGTGAGTAAAAAAAATAAGATATAAAGAAAAAATTGCCAAAAATGTAAGAAACAGATACTAGAGAAATGAGAATGAGTGCCTATCATGAGACATCTATTAATTACAGAATGTGAAAAAAGATCAGCAATATTTAGAAAAGAAAGTGGAAAGTCATAGAAGGCAATAGAAGTGAAACAACAACGCATAGTTGATAGTCTCAGAAAACTTGAAGGCAGAAAGTTAATTTTCTTTTAACTGAGGAGTTAAATTATGTTGGAGAGGAAGGGTGATACTGAATGACCGGGAAAAAGAAAGTTAAATTCTAGGAAATGCCTAGGGAAATATTCCACTGATACCAAAGAGTTATATGGGCTCAGGGTTAGCCTGATAGAGTAAAGTGAATATTGATAATGTGGAGCCAAAAACACTTGTGTTAAAATTCTACTTCTAACTCTACCTTAGTTTTTGCTTCATTAAAATGAGAAAGCTGAAATAGATGATCACTTACTTAATGTATAAGCCTGTTATTCACTCAGCCTCTCCAAATGTCACTTTCTTCATCTAAAAATTAAAAAAAAATGACTTGACTCTACATTCTCACTGAAAATTTATAATCTTATGCCTCGAAATGGAGACTTCAAATGATATTATTTCTCCAGAGAATGAAAGAGAGAAAGAGAAAGGAAGGAATGAATGAAAGCAACAGTCTTCACCTGATGTTATAGAGGAGTTTTGATGAATTCATAAGAAAGGTAGTAGTGAAGAAAGAAGGAAGGAAGGATGAAGGAAAAGTTAGTCACACTGAAGGTAATTGATTGAAACTGCTACTCAATGTATTAATCACCCCTAACCTTACTAAGCAATAAGGGTATACATCTATAAAATTATTTTTTTCAAGTTAGTCTATTTTTGACTCTAAGAAACTTTCACTATTTCTATGGACTTCCCATACCTTATGCTTGAGAAGACATTATAGACAAAGAAGCATAAAGATAGAGATAATGACTGTTAGTAGTGTAATCTTTGAAGAAAAGTAAGGTGGAACAAGATACATAGTACATTAAAGAGTCTTGAATTTTCACTGAATGCAAATGACTTTTGAATATAGCTCTAGCACTTATTTTTTTAAAATTTATTTATTTATTTTATTTATTTTTTTTTAATATGTTTAGTTTTCATTGCTTGACTTCTTAGGGAGGGTGGATGGGAAGGGAAGAGGGGAGAGAATTTGGAACTCAAGGTTTTAAAAAAATAGATGTTCAAAAGTATTTTGTCACCAAGGTCAAATAAACTACTTCCTCTGGGTGTCCTTTTTCTCACATATAAAATGAGGGTTTTGATTAGATTTTTATTAAGGTTCTCTCCAGATATTTACCTATTATCAAATAATTTCTGTGAATCTGTATTTACTAATATATAAAATGGTAGACTACTGAACTAAAAGTTCTATTCTAGGTCAAAAGTAGCTGAGCTTCTTTAATTACTCCATGGAATTGACACTGAAAACTTAACCCAAGTAAAGATGAGGGACAATTGTTCAATCCTGGAAGGGATCTTGAGGCTATTTAATCAAGCCCCCTCACTTTGGAGATAAGGAACATGAAACCTAGAGAGTGTCACTGGTTTTTCTATGATCCCACAAGTAGCAAGTGGCAGAGCTATGATATAAACCTAGGTTCTCTGACTCCTGAACGTATTGTAACATGGCTATCTAGGTACATGTCACAGCTGCTTTCCCCTTCATGAGTTGACTTAAAAGCAGCAGTAATTGAAAGTAGAGTATGGAAGAGAAAACATTTTTAAATAAAAAGGACTTCAAATAAAAATTCCCATTTCTGTTGTGAAATTCACACAAAATCAAATAGACTGTTGATTAAAGTGCTGACGAATAGAGCCTTTGATGAAAAGTTAAACACTTTTTCTTTCAATTATGATTTTGTCTAAGGAAGGAAGACGATGAGTACAGAAGAAAATCCTCATTATAGTTTAGCAATTCAAAAAACTGCATTTTTCCATTATCTGAAAGTGAACCTCGCATCCTTCATGCTCAAAATTGTCTAAATTTTTTTTTTTAATTTACCATTCTTTTTTTGTTAGTCTAATATAATGGACAAGATTCAGCCCTGCGGCAAGATGGAAACTTTGCAGCAAGGCACAGAGTGTGACTTTTTCCTGCCTTCCTCTGGGATTGTTTGGGTCCCAGGAGATAGGGGTAGATTTGTCTATGGTGGGGTGGGGGAAGTGCCATGGACCACCAGGGACCTCATCCTGTTGGTTTTGTTGCCCGATTGCCCCCTAGGACTCAGAAGCAGGGTGCTGGAGCAGTGTGGGGAGGACACATCCCCAATACAACTCAATTTGGACTTGAAGTTGGGACTTTGCTAACTAAAGTATGCTGGTACCTGAGGGTAGCAGCAGGAAGCCTGCAAGTGCTGTGTGGGGGTACTCAAGAAGACCTTTGCTTGGACATTCTGTACTGCTTAAAGAGATTAACTTGCTGGGACCTAGGGGTAGACATTTGAATTGTAAACAGGTATTTGGGAATGGCACAGAATGATATATTTTGCTTTGTTGTGAATGATATGTTGTGTTGTATTTCCCTGAATGTGATTGTAATGTATAATGTTTCTATTTTGTTCCAGGATCCATGGCCATTTAATTTAGATATTGTTAGTCCATAGATCCTGGAAAGGGGTGGACAATGTAATAGTAATTAAGGTGGGGCTTTTTGCTGTTGACCTTTAATGATTCTGGCCTTTTTTTTTGAATGGGGCAGATAAAGTGGGATGTTTTTGTATTTCTCAGAACTGAGACAATTGGGAGCCATTGATTTGTATCTGATGTGATATTGGGGATTGGGAACTCCTCCATGCCCAGGCTTGGTGAGGTCAGGACCCTCGGCCCTGAACAGGATATATAAGCCTAAATGTTAGCGTTCTCTCTCAGAGCTCTGAGACACAGCAGGAGTGGTATGTGACTCTGGGCCAGCAGCTCTAATTAGCTCCCCGGCTGTATACCCAGATGCTGATAACTGTTAATTGTATTTGGTCTGTAATTCAGGGTGCTGGCTTTTTCCCCTGAACTAGATGGATGTTATTTGTATGCTGGATTATAATAAGTAAGATTGTTAACCCCTTAACATTACTTTCCTTAAGTAAAGCAGATCAAAAGGACCTGTGCTGGCAGCTTCTTCGGTGATAATTTTTGTGGATCTTACACCCCCACAGAAGCTGCTAGCTGGATTGTTGACAGAATTGAATGTTTGTTTTGTGTTTTTGTTTTTGTTTTTTCTAGGCAACCTGTCAGTTCTTCCTTATTTTGTGTGAGAAGCTGGAGTCCCTTTCTAACTTCATTGATTTAGCATTTTGCTACATTTTTCTCTGCTCAGGATAGAAAAGTATAATAAATAAGGCATTTTCAATAATTCAACTTGAGTTCTATGACTCAATTACTTATGTGACATTAGGGGAATAATCTCTCTGAACCTCAGTTTCCTTATCTGTAAAGTTAATAGGGTGCAGTTTCTTCATCTGTAAAATTAGTCAGTTATGGTAGACCAATAGTGTCAAACTCAAATAGAAATGGTTCCCTATAAACTACATATTGACTTAGAAAAGCACACACTAATTAATATTATTGATATTCTATTGTATTTGTGTATTTTTGTTAAATATTTTCAATTTGAATTTTAATCTGATTCAGCCAGCACATAGGAGTGTTGTTGAGTGAAATGTAGCCTTCAGGGCAATATCTTTGACAACTCTGCACCAGATAAAGTCCTAGCTACCTTTCTTTACACACTATTTTCTATTGTTCTATTCTGTAGGACCTATTTCATTTAAACTTTTCTCCACCCAAACCTCCCCATGCCCCCTATTCCATACCCCAGGAAATTTCAATTTTAGGGAAGTGCTGACAAAAATAAAGTCCTGAAACTAAAATCCACAGGAGAAGATGAAGGAATTAAGAAGTTGCTTGTACTTGGATCCTATTTGCAGCTCCTCCATAAATAAAGGTTATGGTGAGCTTATGTTTGCAATGGGGCTTTAGATGGAAAGTGGTAAATCTAACCCAAAGGTTGAGGCACAAATATATACAAAAAAGTGGGAGATGCCCTCCACTAAACTAGATCTTGTGGAAATTATTTTTTTATAAGATTAGACAGCAGTTTATTTATTGTTTCTGTTCATCCTTTTTTTTTGCCAAGGGGACCAATGATATCATGGGATGGTGTCTTGACTTGTGCATTTATTGGATTTAAGTGAGACAGATTTGTACATCATCAGCCTCAGTCTGTCTTCCAGAGTCATCAAAGTCCAGTGGCAAGACATAAGTCAGAATGACTGGCAATGGACCAGGATGCAGTGAATGACCTTGAAATCTTTGTAGTCTGATCAAACTCTAAGTGCTCCTTGCAACTAGATTGTTCATTTCTTAATTCTTTGTCCTTCATTCTCAAAGAGGACTATGACATCAGGAAGGTTTTGTAATGACTTGCAAGTGTATCAAATTTAAGTGAGGAAAGGTTGTGCAAAGTCACCAGCCTCACTCTGCCCTCTGAACACATCTGGGTCCAGTGGCAAGATATAGATTAGAAAGACTAGAATTGTCTCTAGATGCAGTGGGAGACCTTGGCCTATTTAATCTATGGCCTTTTCCAGGTCTCAGTTTGACTGAGGCAATGATCATTCAGTGATAAAAGCTAGGTGAGAAATAAGGCAAAGAATGGCCTCTTTTAGCTAGTCAAAAAAAAAAGAAAAAGGAAAAATCAATCTGACAGGGGAAGACCCTCAATTGTTTCTGCCCAAAACAGAAACAGTTGCTATTTGCTATCACTCTGAGACATCAGAGCCCAAACAATGACTGAGTGAGGCTTGGTCTGGGACCTATTTTTGGCCAATCGGTGAGAGCCAGAGTGATTTGGGTTTAAGGCATATTCCATAAAAAAGAAATCTAGCCCCAAAATTCTAAGATATATTTCTAGGTTTCAAGGATCAATTACTTTGGGCAGAGTACCATCAAATAAGGCATGATTCCCCACATGGACAGAGGGTGAGGAGGGAGGGTGAGAAGGAGGGAAATATGGAGGGAAAGGAGGAAAGTAGGAAGGCAGAAAAGAAGGATGGAAGGAAGGAAGAAAGGAAGGAAGGAATGATGGAAGGAGTTGCATTGCCAACTGGAGCTCTCCCCATTCCATCTGGGGAGAAGTCTTCACCTGCTTGGGGCAGACATCCCCTAATTCACCAATGGATTTCAAGCCTATTGGTTACCCTTAAACTGGTTTACCCTGTCTGCCAAGACAGTTGTACTAGGGTATGGCTGCTGTGCCAGCTCTAGCCTTTTGCAGCCAGAGATGAGAGTCCAAATTGTTTAGTACACAAAAACCCTTAGAATTTCATTATTATGTGGTAGACCATACAATGTTCAAGGGCCAAAATTTAGATTTGATGTAAAACTAACCAATTAGCCAACATAATGCAAACACACACACACACACACATGCACACATGCATGCACGCAAGCACAACTTTGTGACACACAAAAAAGTGTGTGTGTGTGTATGTGTATGCATATGTGTCTTCCTTCCAACCGGAGTTGTAAAAAAATAAAATTGGCTGCCTCAGTAGGTAATTGGTTATTCTTGATTGGAGATATTTCATCAAAGGCTGATTAAGCACTTCCCAATTATGTTCTAGTGGATAGTCTTTTTCTGGTATGGCCTGAATGACATCTTGAGGAAGAAATGGGATACACAGAGAAAAAGATGGAGAAATATATCCTGCCCTCAATTTCCTTAAAGTCCACCAGAATTTGGGAATATATCACTTGAGATAAAGAGGTATGAGATGACTGCAAGCAGAAAAGCATTATTGCTTTTTTTTGAAGTAAAATTTTTCAGATGAAGTAACTTTATTTTCCCCCATAACTTGCCTCGCAGACGGAAGAGATAGATTCAGTCATTTGGGTGACTTCAAAAGGATGTTACTTTAACTCTTAAGGATAAAAGCAGCAGTTAAAAGGTATGGTTAAGCTATGAAGGATAAAGTCTTCATAAACTTCATATTACTTTACTCAAAGCTCTGCTAAACACATCCATGTAAAATATCATCAAGAAAACAGGAGAAAATCTACAAGCTTCATTCCTTTAGAATCTACATGCAGGCCCTTTCTAAGCAGTTACATATTTGCTCCTGCAGAGAGATGGCCAGATGGTTGAAATTAATTAAATCTTATGCTTTAAGCTCCTTGCTTTCACTTTTTAATGCACTTCCTGGTTTTGCTCTTGCAGTCAGAAACATTCAAAGTGTCATTCAGATAGGGTAGTTTTTAATTAAAGTAAACTCAATGATGTGTTATTGTGTCATCATAGCACAGGGCAAGGATGTGATATTTTATGCCCAAACATTTAATGCATGCTTTCATGGTCAATTGCATCAACTGTGATAAAGGATGTTAGTAAATAACAGAATAGTAGACTCATAGACTCAGTTTTTTAAGGGACAAAAGTATAAACTTTGATAGTAAGCATAATAAAACACAAAATACACAAGGAGATATAAGTATTGATTCGAGGTCTTGGCCTTCAAGGATTCCAATGAATTATTGCTAACTTTGACCTTTATGAATCTATTTGGTGAGAACAAAAAAATATTGAAGTTTTTGGAATTCACATGCTAGTAAATGTTTCAGTCATTTATATTTCCTGGGTATTTAACAACGATACCAAAAGAAGTAACTCTTCTGCCTGTCTTTTTATTGAAGTTCCTTTCCTTTTAGATCCATTCATAGATAAAACTGTGTAATGGAAACATAGGGTTTAGAATTAGAAGGAACTATTTCTTCAATCCTTTTTTTTATTTTTCATATGGAGAAACTTAGGAAAAGTGAGGCAAAAGCAAAGTGTCTTGCCCCAAGTACATGTGTACTACATGATTATGAAAGAATTGGAACCAAACCCATTAATCTTTTTCACAGCCCATGATGCCTCAATGTTTGAATAGCAAAGGTTAAAGTTCAAGTGTCTCCAATTCCATTTCAGTGTCCACCTCTTCCCTTTTTTGCATTCATCCTGAATACCATCAGATCTTTTTACCACCTTCAGGTTTCCTGAAACACTTTATTTTGAGACTTGACTGACTGCCTTTCTTGGACATAGCCCATGCTTCCTGGAACAAAAGTACACAATGGGAGTTTAACGGGTCATGGGCAAGCCTGACTTTCTAGTTTGGGGCTGACCACCTGTTGAATGGTTGAGTTTGGCAGTTTGAGGAAGAAAATGCCCTGGCTGCTTCCTGAGGGTCATAATCTTTATGCCTTTTCAGATGATTAAGCGTAATCTTAGAATTTCCCTGAGTTGGAATGCAGCTGATATTAGTGTTACAAATGATTGGCAAGTGAACAATAATTAAACACTAAATATGTATTAGACACTGCTCTAAACTCAAATAATACAAATACAAAAAAAAAGCAATTTATGTCCTTAGTGAATGCGTATTCTTTGAAAGAGGTATAGTATGTAGGACTAAAGGACTAGTGACCCAAAGGAAAAAAAAAACTATCTAGTAAGTCATAGTATTATATCAACCTAACTGGACTTCAACTACAATATCTCCATTTAATAGTTAAGGCTGAAGACCAGGGAGGTTATAATTTGCCCAAGTCCATAGAGTGTGCCCATAAAAATAGTAAGTGGGTCTTCACTGTTGCTAGGTGTGTTGGTAAGCAAAATGGGCTCCTTAGCATTTAGTTCAACAAGTGCCCTTGAAGAGTTTGGCTTTTGTTTGCTTTGAGTAATTCAGCTATTTCATTGAATCTTGCTAAGTGCTAAGCCTCAGGCCCAAACCCCTATTAGGTGTAAAACCTATGTGAGTGTGGATTGGCAATGAAGGTGGGGCCCAAGGTGGGGCTAACTCCAGGAAGGGCCTAGTTTACATGTCTGGGACAGCAAAAGAACTTAGACCACGTGGGTTTAAGTCTGTCTCTTTGTGATTATTTTAGGTCATGTGGGTGAGTTGCATGTGTGACTCACCCCTGATGCTGACAAAGATATAAAAACCAGGGGCTAGCCTCCTTTTTTTGGAGCTCTTTACCATAGCAGTGGTGGCGCATGACTCTGGGCCAGCTCTTGTTCTGAGCTACCAGGCTGAACCAAGATGTTGGTAACTATGAATTGTATTGGGTCTGTCTGTTGATGTTTGTAATTTGTTTGTATTTTGCTCTGAAGTTCAGTGTGCTGGCTTTTTCCCCTGAACTAAGTGAATGATATCTGTGTGCTGTGTAAGCTTGCCAACCCCTTCACCTTGCTTTCCTTAGTTAAGCAGATCAAAAGAACCTCTGTTTTCTGGGTACTGGAAGCTTTCTGGGTGCTGGCTGTGAGTGGATCTTACACCCCCACAGAAGCTGCTAGCCAGATTGTTAAAACACTAGGGAATCCTACTATGTCTCCCTTGACAACTATCTATTCCACTTTCCACAGCAGGTTTTTTTTCAAACTTCTTATCCCTGGTCATAACTTCCATGACTTATCCCCCTCCTTTATCTTAGCTGATAATCTTCCTTGCATTTTACAGGAAAATTGATACCATTCATTACAAATCCCTCTTCTACCCTTTTCCCCATCTCTTATCACTCTTGTACCTTCTGCCACGTTCTTTTATTCCACCCCTACCTCACATGATGAAATGGCCTTCTCCTTGCAACAGTTAACCCCTCTATTTGTTCAAGCCTCCCCAGTCCATCCCTTCTCCTCCAACAGATCACCCCCTATGTCTCCCATGCTATCTCACTTATTTTCACTCTCCTTATCAACTCCTTTCCTACTACCTACAAACATACTTAAAACTCCTCTATCTTGAAAAAGTCTCACTTGATCCTTTACTCCCTATTATCTACTATCCTATTTCTCTTCTGTTCTTTGTAGCTAAACTCCTTGAAAAGGCCATCTACAGATGGTGCTTCCATTTTCTCTTTACTCAACTCTTTTCTTAACTCCTAATAATCTGGCTTCTCATTATCATTCTTCTAAAATTGCTCTCTGGAAAGTTACTAATGTAAGCTGCCAAGTCCAATGATCTTTTCTCAATCCTCATTCTCCTTGATCTCTACGTGAACTTTAAAAGCATTCATCACGTTCACTATGATTTTGTCTTTTCTCTAGGGGTTCAGGACATCACTCTCTCCTGATTATTCTCTGATATATTTTACTGGTTCTTCTCCTTTGCTGAATCTTCCTCCAGAGCTTTCTCTCTAATCCACATGCCCTTCAATATCCCATCATGGGCACTCTTTTCTTTTCCTTCTATACTACCTTACCTGGCAATCTCATCGGCTTTCTTGAATTTAATTACTGTCTCTGTTGATGATTCTCAAGTCTACCAATTCTTCCCCAATCTCCCTATGCATTTCTAGTTTTCAATATCTAATTACCTTTTATACGTCTTGCCCTGGATGTCCAGTAAACATCTTTAATTTAATATGTCCAAAATTATCTTTCCCCTTATAACCTCCACCTCTTTTATCTTACCTTTTAATGTAAGGGGCAATATCATTCTCCCATTCCTTCAGACTCACAAGTCAAGACTCATTGTGGACTTTTCACTGTATCTCATTCCCCAATATTCAATATCTTCCCAAGGCATTTTCATTTCTACTCTGCAACATCTCTCAAAGACAATCCCTTCTTTACTCCAATGCTGCCACAGCTCTAGTGCAGGCCCTTATATCCTCACATCTAGATTATTGTAATTGTCTGCTCATAGGGCTGCCTGTCTCAACTCTTTCTTCACCTCAAACTATTATCCATCAACCACCAAAAAGTGATTTTCCTAAACTACTGGTGCTATCATGCCACCTACCCTACTCAGTAAACCCTAGTGGATCCCTATTATCCTCAGGAGCAAATAAAAATGTCTCTATTTAGCATGCATAACCTTGTCCCCTCCTACCTTCTTGGTAGGCTTACATTTTACTCCTTCAAACGTACTCTTCATTGGTTTCCTGACTATTCCATGAACAAGACATCATCTCTTGCTCTCCCACATCTCAGGTATATTTTCCCTCTTGTGCTTTATTGACTTCTTTGATTTCAGTTTCAATTAAAATCTTACATTCTATATAAAGCCTTTTCAAAATCCTCTTAACCCCAGTGCTTTCCTTCTGTTTTATTAATTTCCTATTTATTCTCTATATTACTTGCTTTTATAAATTTCTTGACATGTTTATTTCCACATTGGACTATAAGATCCTTTAAGACAAGGACTGTCTTTTGTCTGTGCATGTTTTTTTTTTAAGAAGGATGATGAGCTTAGAACAATATCTGGGGGGAGGTGGAGCCAAGATGGTGGCTGGAAAGCAGGGACTGATGTGAGCTCCCTGCCAAGTCCCTCCAAAAACCTATAAAAAATGACTCAACCAATTCTAGAGCTGCAGGACACACAAAATAGTGGGGAGAAGCAAGGCTCTAGCCCAGGACAGCCTGAATGGTTGCTGGGTGAGGTCTTTTGCTCAAGGAGCTGGGAGTGGAACAGAGCCAAGTAGAGCTCGGCATGGCTGGCGTGGACCAGCCAGACCAGGAGCCTGGCAGAACAAGCCCTAGCACACTGAATCAGGGAGCTGCAGAAGTTACCAGACTTCTCAACCCTCAAACACTAAAGGCAAGAGAGAAGGTTAGTGGGAGAAGCTGCTGGGGACAGAGAGTTTGTGGTTAAGCCACCACCCCAGGGGCAGTGGCGGTGGGGTAGCTACAGAACTACAGCTGCAGTTGCTTCTGGCCCCAAGGCCACCTAGTGGGAGGAATTAAGTGGCAGATCAGAGCAGGAGTGAAGAGCCTGCTGAAGATCTAAGTCCAGTCCAGGTTGGGGGTTCTCGGGGAAGGAGGAATGCTGCTGTGGCAGCACATCTGCCCAAGAATGGAACATAGAACTCTCTACTCTACAAGCAATCATACACCGCTGTAAAGCTCAAGGGTCAAGTAAGTTCGCTGGGAATATAGCCAGGCAGCAAAAATGCACGCAGATCCACTCTCAGGCTCTGGAATCTTTCTTTGGTGACAAAGAAAACCAAAACATACAGCCAGAAGTTAACAAATTCCAAGAGCCTACAACAAAAGCCTCTAAGAAAAACAGGAACTGGCCTCAGGCCATGGAAGAGCTCGAAAAGGATTTGGAAAAGCAAGTTAAAGAAGTAGAGGAAAAATTGGGAAGAGAAATGAGAAGGATGTGAGAAAACCATGAAAAACAAATCAATGACTTGCTAAAGGAGACCCAAAATATACTGAAAAATATGAAGAAAACAACACCTTAAAAAATAGACCAACTCAAAGGGCAAAAGAGCTCCAAAAAGCCAATGAGGAGAAAAATGCCTTGAAAGACACAATTAGCCAAATGGAAAGACCACTGAAGAAAATACTACCTTAAAAATTAGATTGGAGCAGGTGGAAACTAGTCACTTGATAAGAAATCAAGATATCATAAAACAGAAACAAAGGAATGAAAAAATGGAAGACAATATGAAATATCTGATTGGAAAAACCACTGACCTGGAAAATAGATCCAGGAGAGATAATTTAAAAATTATTGGGCTACCTGAAAGCCATGAACAAAAAAAAAAAAACCCTAGATATCATCTTTCAAGAAATTATCAAGGAGAACTGCCCTAATATTCCAGAACCACAGGGCAAAACAGAAATTGAAAGAATCCACCAATTGCCTCCTCAAAGAGATCCCAAAAAGAAATCTCCTAGGAATATTGTCACCATATTCAAGAGCTCCCATGTCAAGGAGAAAATAGTGCAAGCAGCCAGAAAAACAATTTGAGTATTGTGGAAACACAATCAGAATAACCCAAGATCTAGCAGCTTCTACATTAAGAGATTGGAGGGCTTGGAATATGATATTCTGGAGGTCAATGGAGCTAGGACTAAAACCAAGAATCATCTACCCAGCAAAACTGAGTATCATGCTCCAAGGCAAAATATGAATTTTCAATAAAATAGAGGACTTTCAAGCTTTGTCAGTGAAAAGACAAGAGCTGAATAGAAAATTTGACTTTCAAACGCAGGAATCAAGAGAAGCAAGAAAAAGTAATCAAGAAAAAGAACAAAAAATCAAATTGCAAAGGACTTACTAAAGTTGAACTGTTTTGTTTACATTCCTACATGGAAAGATGATGTGTATGATTCATGAAACCTCAGTATTAGGATAGCTGAAGGGAATATGCATATGTATATGTTTATGTATATATGTATATGTGAGTGAGTGTGTATGTATGTATATATGTATGTGTATATATATGTACACATATATGTGTATATATATATATACATATATATATATATAGAGAGAGAGAGAGAGAGAGAGAAAGAGAGAGAGAGAGAGAGAGAGAGAGAGAGAGAGAGAGAGAGAGGTCACAGGGTGAGTTGAAGATGAAGGGAAGATATCTAAAAGAAATAAAATCAAATTAAGGGATGA
>CM053625.1:317512713-317524981 GCA_028646595.1 Phalanger gymnotis
TCTCATAAAAGTGGCAAAAAAACAGTTATGTAAGAGGAGAGGAGAGGGCAGGTGAGGGGGAATGAGTGAATCTTGCTCTCTTCAGATTTGACCTGAGGAGGGAATACCATACATACTCAATTGGGTATCTTACCCCACAGGAAAGAAGGAGGAAGAAGATAAAAAAAAGGGAGATGATAGAAGGGAGGGCACATGGGGGTGGAGGTAATCAAAAACAAATACTTTTGAAAAGGGACTGGATCAAGGGACAAAATTGAATGAAGGGGATAGGATAGGAAGGAGGAAAATATAGTTAGTCTTTCACAACATGAGTATTGTGGAAGGGTTATACATAATGATATGCATGTGGCCCATGTTGAATTGCTTGACTTCTTAGGGAGGGTGGATGGGAAGGAAAGAGGGGAGAGAATTTGGAACTCAAAGTTTTAAAAATAGATGTTCAAAAACAAAAAAATGTTTTTGCATGCAACTACAAAATAAGATACACAGGCAATGGGGCATAGAAATTTATCTTGCCCTACAAGAAAGGAAGGGAAAAGGGGATGGGAGAGGAGTGGGCTGACAGAAGGAAGGGCTGATTGGGGAACAGGGCAACCAGCATATATGCCATCTTGGAGTGGGGGGAGGAGGGTAGAAATGGGCATAAAAGTTGTAATTCAAACTCTTGTGAAAATCGATGCTGAAAACTAAATATATTAGAAAAAAATGTCCATTAAGAACAACGTCTGGCAAACATTAGGTGTTTAATAGATATTTATTGGTGGATTATTAGAAATGAAGTATGAACTCACTTCTTCTAACTTCAATGTCAACATTCTTTCATTAGACCATTCTTCTTCACAAAGATAGTGAATTGATCTATATAAGGTATTCAATTGAACATAGAGTTTGAAGAAACAATGCTAAAAATCTATTTGAATAACGTGCTTTAAAATTCAGCACTTCTTAAATTGTGGATAATGACCACATGTGGGGTTGTGAAAAACTTGGCAACAGTAAAAGGTTTCTGAATAACCAATGACGAAAAATTAATTAAAAATCAAACATGTAATGAATCTGAGGTGTTTCTGGCAGTGTTTGCCCCTGTTTCATCACATAACTGCACTGCAGCCTTGGTTCTGAACACAAATCATGCTCACTTTCTACTCTGCATTCCCTCAGGCCATGCAAAGCCAACTAAACATGAAAAGGCACTGTGAGCGCAAAAAAGTTTAAGAAACCCTGATCCAAGTCATCAGTTCAAAATCTGGTTGAAGAGAGAGAAAGATAGTATTACTAGGACAGATGACAAGCTGGCCCACCTGGAAAACTGAATGTGGTGTGAACCTATGTCTGCTCTATGGCTATTTAATTCTATAGGGCTTGGTATGTTTGCACTCAGTCACCTACCAATTAAGGCATTTCTATTCCAAAGAAGAAGTTCCAAACCTAAGTTTATTGACTTCTCTACAGGGGATAGAGGCTTTGATTTTTAAAGATTCTTTCTAGAGAGATATCACAGTGACAGGATGGATGACTAGGTGATTTTGTTGCATGGGTAGATGGTAAAGACATGATTCTGTACTGTCCTCTATTTTATATCAAAAGTTATCTGCTTATTTCTCATTAACCCCACATCTTGATAGATTATAGGTTATTTATACAATTTATTTGTGAAAGGGCTTAAATGTGTGGTGCCTTGATTCTTCCAATTGACTCTTTAATTACATGTTGGCTACTATATGTTGGTAACTCTTAACCAGCTCTAATGTTCATTGATACCTATGTTCACATTTTGCAGTGTTTGAATAATCATCATCACCCCCCACAACTACATTACTCCCTTGGCTTTATTTACAAATTACATTGTTCTTTATTTGGAATGGAAATGAGCCTCTACCTCTTGGGCTCCCAAACTGCTTGGCCATAGTCTCAGGCAAAATATTATTCAATATAAAGGAAGTTGGACTGAGTCAAATTACTTAGTTTTTAGTTGTGTATGTTATATGACGTTAGGAAACTGATTTAACTTCGCTTCTCAGTTTCTTTCTCTATAAAATGAGGAGAATCATAACAATAACTCCACAGGATTTTTTTGGATAGTTTGAATGAGATTAGGCATGAAAAATATTCTAAGTGTTAGTTCTTATTATCATTTTCATCAACAGCAATATCATTATCATTATTGATTTTCTCATCTTTTCCCAAAGGATTCAGAGAGACTTAGATACTGTAGTATTGAGTTACCATTCCTTCATATGAAATGTCCTACATCTTATTACACAGCCAGATTAAAAAAGTTTTTATTTTCTGTGGTTTAATAAAAAAAAAACCTTAGAATGTTAAGCTCAAGTACATACAGTACCGTTTCAATAAAAGACAGGATAAAAACATTAATATAAATTTTACATACTTCCATATAATTTTGGTGTCCTTGACCAGATTTCTATATTTTGAAAGTTTTTTTTCTTTAATTTTAATTCCATGTAGGTTGAATATGATGAGTTGTGTTGACAACTGTTGAATATATATATGGATATTCATGTATATGTGTGTATACACATACATACACATGAATATATGCAGTGCACATGTATGTCTTTGCAAAAATACATGCACAAAGACAGACAGACAGATAGATAGATAGATAGATAGATAGATAGATAGATAGATAGATAGATAGAAAGATAGATAGATTTGACAGCTAACTAGCACAGTGGATAGAGAGCCAGGCCTGGAGTGAGGAACATGAGTCTTCTTGAGTTCAAATCTGGTCTCAGACACTAAATAGATATGTGACCCTGGGAAAATCACTTAGCTCTCTTTGCCTTAGTTCACTCATTTGTAGAATGAGGCAGAGAAGGAAATGAAACTCCACTCCAGTACTTGGCCAAGAAAACCCCATATGAGGTCATGAAGAATTGGACATGATTGACAGCAATTATGTGTGTGTGTGTCTGTGTAGGTGTGTGTGTAACTATGTATATTTAATCATGAATCCTTGGGAATAAAGTTGGTAATTTTGTAGATCAGATTTCTAAAATCACTGAAACTCATTTTTTTTATAATAATGTTCCTATAACATAAATTGTTCTTTTGGATTCATTATAATTCACCCCACATCAATTGATGGATGTTTTCCTGTGCCTATGTAATAATGATGTTGATTATAGCTGCTGTGGAGGTGTAAGGCCAATAACATCAGCACACAGGAAGGTTGCTAGCATAGGCTCATTGATCTGCTTTTCTAAGGAAAGCAGGTTTGAGGGGTTTACAATCTCACTTTAATTAAACATACATATATCATTCCCTTAGTTCAGGGGAAAAAGTTAGAACCCTGAACTTCAGAGAAAGCACAAACAGGAATTTCAAGCAGAAATTATATGAACAGAGCAAATAAAACAAATTAGCAGACAAGGCTTCTGTCCACAGGAATACAAACATAGTTACCAGAGAGAGAAGCATCAACATCTGTGTTTTCAAAGCTAGGTGGCTCCTCAATGGCTACCCAGAGTCTCATCTAGCCAAATCCCTCGAGCACTCTTACAATGAGTAAGCCCCCAAAGCAAAATGCTAACCTCGGAGTATATATACACTTCTTCAGGATCAGCCCACAGAGGGCATCACAACTATCTGACTCAAACTCATATCACTTAGGCTTTCTTGTGAATTAAGCAACTCATCAAAGACTCTTTATTCAATCAAAGACTCGATTCAAACAAAGGCAAGTCTCAATCAAAGGCATTTAAATACCTTCCTATTAAGAAGCACTATGAAAGAAAAAAAAACAGCAAAAAGTCCCACTCTGCTTGCCACCACAGTCTACTTACCACAAAGCCCCTGGGTGGACAGTGGATAAAATGTTGGGCCTGAAATCAGAAGAAAAGTACAGTTCCAATACAGCCTTAGACATTTAGCAACTGTGTGCACTGGATCCTGGTGTTCCTCAAGTTGTTTTAAGAGAAAAGTGGGAAAATAATAGCATCTACCTCTAAAGATCATTGTAAGGTAAAATAAGGAAATATTTCTAAAATTTTTATAACAGAACCTGGCACATGGGAAATGCTTAATAAGGCTTGTTTCCTTCCTTCCATTTCCCCCCTGAAACTTCCCCTTCTTATTTTTTTAACAATAATAGATTATAATATACCATGGTTTGTTGACTCATTCTCAAAAAAAGGGAACCATACCCCTAACCAGTTTCTTTTTTAGTTCTTTGCCATTACATAAAGCAGATGCTATAAATAATTGCTTAGACATGAGTCCCGATCTTCTGATTTGGTTTCTCTTTGGGTTATAGAGCAAATATAAGCAATGCTGGGTCAAAGCTTATGTGGAAGTAAGTAGCTTTTTTGGCCATAGTTCCATATTGCTTTTCAAAATGTCTAGACATTTCACCGGGAGTTTTCACAGTTTCACTAACCAGCAGCAAACTATGGACTGTTTTCCCCAGACCCATTTGCTTTTGTTATTTTCCATTCTTGTCAACTTTAGCAATCTGCTGGGTATGAAGCTCAAATCCAATGTTATTTGAATTTGCATTTCAAGATTTCTCAATTATTTTCTTTTAATACTACTACTGATAACTTGGAAGTCTTCTTTTAAATATTACTTGTTCATATAACATGATTATTTATAATTTTGGAAATGGCTCTTCTTCTTGTAAATTTCTCTTCTTTCCACGTCTATTTTCAGATAGAAATTATTATCAGAGAATTTGGATGCAGTGCTCTTCTCCCAATTTTTCCTGATTCTCTTCTGACTTTGGCTGAATTTTTGTTTATATAAAACAAAAATGCTTTCAAATTTTCTATAAATGAAATTAAATTTATTGTTTCATGATTATCTCTTGTTAAGTCATCAAACATTTCTCTTTCATAGATGTGATAGATAAATTTTTCTTTGACATTCTAATTTATTTATGATGTCATTCTTTAGGCCTAAATCATGTACCCATTTGTAGTTTATCTTGGCATACCATGTGACATGTTCTATACATGATTTATCCCAGGCTATTATAATTTTTAACCAAATTACTAATAAATACTTCTTTCTACCTTAATAATTTTCTGGTTCTTCTTTTCTTCCTCAGAAAATTAATTACTCTAGAGAGACAGAAGTATTGACTTCCAGTCACAAACATGATTCTGTGTCATCTTGGGAAAGTCATTGAGCACCCCTACATCTCGGGTTCTTTCTTTGCAAAATGAGAGTCCTGAACTTGATGACCTCTGAGATCCCTTCTATCTCTATGAGGGTTTGTTTTAACCTCAGCACTTAATATAATATCACACTCATATTAATTGGTAAATGTCTATTTATTGACTTACAAACTGATTGCATTTACTGTTTGTTCATTTTTCCATAGATATTCCTAAACTTTTGACTTATATTATTTCACCATTTCATTTTGAGAAATATTTATTAACCACCTACTATGTGCAAAAACATTGTGCTATATGTTGGGAATAGAATTATTAAAAAATGTAGACAAGTAATACTTTAGGGGAGGCAGTTGGCTAGACTAACATGAACCTATCTATAATTGTCAATTTGGAGTGATACCAACAGTTACATTTATATATTTCAGTCTTATGATTATTCTAATTATTAATATATCTTTGTGATCCTGCCTTATTCATCAAGTAGAACCACTGGACTTACCCTGCATCATCTTATTTCTTTTGCTTCTTAGCCTTGCTAAGTCGAGGTCATTCTCTGTATTCTAGATATCAATTACTTATTTCCAAATGTATGTCCTAAGTTTAATAAGCTGACATGTTTCTGCAAGTTCCTTGTACTTTCTGTTTTGGATAGGTCTTCTTGACTCTTGCTTCAAATAACTATCACAATAGCTAAACAAACAATGCCTGAACCCATCCTCTTGACATTATTCAACTGACCTCAGTTGATGCTTTAAAGCATCAAACTATTCTGTGATTTGGAATTGTCAATGTCTGGCCTCATATTTATTTATTTGTTGTTTTTTTTTTTTACCAGTCTCCCTCATATGTCCATTGAATGTCTTTTTTTCTTGTCTTTTGCTCTATTAGAATCAGCCCTCTATTTTTTTTTCTTAAAACAATTTATCAACACTTGAAACATAAAACCAACAGACATATGAGTTGTTTCATGAATTAAATTTGTTTGAAGTTAAAAAACCACAACTTTAATGGGGCAAAATAAAAACCTAATAAAGGACAAGGCAAATAAGGGGTATTTGTATAGTAGTTCTCCAGGGCTAGGCTAAATTTAAATGGAGAGGAAAAAGCCATGTGTACCTTTACTTTTAAAAAAGTCTAATTCTTTAAAATGTTACAAAAAAGCTATAGCAGCTTCATATACAAATTACCATAGGTTAGACCCATTGGAATAAGGAAAATAATATGAACTGTGGCTCCACATAGCGAGCTAACTAGCTTGCTAGATAGTAAAACAAAGTTTTAATTGTTTCACCTTGATATCAAATTTTATTTGATAATGTATTTCCTTAAACATTTTAATAGGGCCTAATGTGTAAAAAGCAATATGCCAGTAACTAGGGATAAAATCCACAAACGAAATAATGTCAGAGTTGGCATTCTATTTGGAGGAGGAAGAGAAGAGGTTAGGTCAGTCACTGCCTTTCTTCTGCCATCTGGATTGTGCCATTTCAATTTTTAAAATGATTTTCATTCATCATACTCATTTCCTTTCCCAGTTTTTTCCTCTACCTCTCTTGCTTATTTTTTTTAAAATTATCTTTGAATGAAGGCAGAGCCAAAATGGTGGTGGGAAAGCAAGGACTTTTTTAAGCTCTCCCCAAAATCCCTGCAATTATCTGTAGAAAATAGCTCTGAAACAATTCTAGAGCTGTGGATCAGAGGGAATAGCAGAGGGAAGCAGGTCTTCAGTCCAGGACAGCCTGAATGGTCACTGGGAAGGGTCTATCACACGGTGCTCATAGCGGAGTACAGCACAGCATGGGCCATGCAAGGACAGAGCAGAGCAGGAGTTGGCTAGAGCAGGACCTAGGGCCATGAATCTTTGAGCTGTATCAGTTGCCAGACTTCTTAACCCACAAACGCCAAAGATCACAGAGCAGGTTAGTGGGAAAATTGCTAAATTTGGTTAGAGAGCGGTCCAGCACCAGGCCTTGGGGTGGCAGAGTTGGCACGGAGGTGGCAGCAGTGGCGGCAGGAAGCTCCTGTACCTGCTTCCAGAGCTCCAGCATCAGCTGCTTCCAGAGTTGCTGGTTCACGATAGGAGGAATCAAGCAGCAGACCAGAGTGGGACTGCAGGGCTTGCTTTGCCCTGCTTGGATCTGCATTACAATCCTGATTGGCCATTCTTGGGGGAGGAGAAGCACTGCTGTGGCAGCTCTGAAAACAGCACTGCAGCCCCTAAAGCCTAGGACAAATTACTCCCTACTCTACAAACAGTCATACCCTGACAAAATGCTCAAAAGTTAATTAATTGGCTGGGAACATGGCCAGGCAATGAAAAAGGATGCAGACTCAGACTCTATAATCCCTTTTTGGTGACAAAGAAGATCAAAACATACAGCCAGAAGACATCAACAAAGTCAAAAAACGTATATTAAAAGCTTCCAAGAAAAATATGAATTGGTCTTAGGCCATGGAAGAGCTCAAAAAGGACTTGCAAAAGCAAGTAAAAAAAGTTAGAGGAAAAATTGGGAAAAGAAATGAGAGTGATGCAAGAAAACAATGAAAATCAAGTCAATGACTTGGTAAAGTAAACTCAAAAAATACCGAAGAAAATAACGCCTTAAAAAATAGACTAACCCAAATGGCAAAAGAGCTCCAAAAAGCCAAAGGGGAGAAGAATGCCTTGAAAGGCAGAATTAGCCAAATGGAAAAGGAGTTCCAAAAGACCACTGAAGAAAATAACACTGTAAAAATTAGATTGGACCAAGTGGAAGCTACTGACCTTATGAAAAATCAAGATATTATAAAACAGAACCAAAGTAATGAAAAAAATGGAAGACAATGTGAAATATCCTTTTGGAAAAACCACTGACCTAGAGAATAGATCCAGATGAGATAATTTAAAAATTGGAGGACTACCCAAAAGCCATGGTCACAAAAGAGCCTAGACCTCATCTTTCAAGAAATTGTCAAAAAAAACTGCCCTGATATTCTAGAACCAGAGGGTAAAATAGAAATTGAAACAATCCCAAAAAGAAATTTCCTAGGAATATTTTAACCAAATTATAGAGTTCCCAGGTCAAGGACAAAATAGTGCAAGCAGCCAGAAAGAAACAATTTGAGTACTGTGGAAATACAATCAGGATAACACAACATCTACTAGCTTCTACATTAAGGCATCAAAGGGCTTGGAATATAGTATTCTGGAGGTCAAAGGAGCTAGGATTAAAAGAAAGAATTACCTACCCAGCAAAACTAAGTATAATACTCCAAGGTAAATAGGTACTTTCAAGCTTTCTCAATGAAAAGACCAGAGCTGAATAGAAAATTTGACTTTCAAACTCAAGAATCAAGAGAAGAATGAAAAAGTCTCTCTTAAGAACTTTGAATTTATTGAGTGATATGGATAACACTGGCACAGGGCCACTCAGCATCGCATGTCTACATCAGAGAAGGTTTTGTGCTCTATGTGCAAGGTAGAATTGAAACAGCTCAAAGGAAATGCAGGAATGCACAAGTTTAGGTTATCCACCCCAAATGTTCACATCCACTATTTGTGCCCTACCTGTGGTAGAATATTCCAAATTCATATTGGTCTGATCAGCCACAGTCTCACACATTGAAACCGACTACCACAGTGGTGTCATTTCAGGAATCTTCAAGAACAAAGGAAAACCAGCTAACCAACCAACCAAACAGTAACTTTCTATAGTCAGTATGATTTTTTATTGTTTCCTCAATTTTTTTTCAGACAACTTCGTGACTTTTAACTTGGTATTAAACTGGGTCTCTGCTTTCAGATTTAGGGGCCACTGTCTGAAGCTTCAGAGTTTTTTTTTTCAGCAGCTGTTTTCAGTAGAATTATGAGGACCTGTATGTTTTTGGTTCTTCCAAGGCGGTATGATCAAGGGAGATGTGTATTTTCTACTTTTCTCACCAGTACTCTTTTCTGTGAGCAACCACAAGCACTGTTTTCCATCCTAGAATCGTGGCCAGGGTCCCAAGCTCTAGTGTGCTACTACTATTCCTCACTCTGGGACTGATACATAAGACTGTGACTTAAATCCACGTATGGGTAATGCAACAGACTCCTGGAACTGGTGCAGCAAAGGAACTCTTGTAATCATCTTTTGACTGTTTACTGACCCCCTTACTTAATGTCTGTGGGAGAGGCCTGGAAATTGCCATTGACACTCACCACTTATTCAGTCACCTGCAGTGCCTCCTGCTGGCTTGCTATGGTTTATGATTCACTCTTATTCTGGTGCAACAAACATTTCCTGCTGGGCTTCTCACTTGTCTCGCACTGGAAAATTGCTTAACCCTATCCTTTTGTGGACACTCCTGGTACAGAATTATATAAACACATATGCATGTACATTTACATATATACATATGTACACACATATATGTGTGTATATATATATATATATATATTTCTTTTACATTTTATTTTTCTTGGCTTTTTTACTTTGTATTTTATTTAGCAAAATAATATAGAAATAGATTTTGTATGACTGCACTTATATATTCTATAGCAAGTCGCTTCCCTTCTCAATGAGATGAATGTGTGAAAATGATGGAGAAAATCTGGAGCTCAAAATTTTGAAGAAATGAATTAAATTTTTACCTTTAATTGAGAAAAATAAAATGAGAAAAACTGCAAAAATGCATAAACGAGTCATTCTGATTTTAAAATGTAACTCGTATTTGTAGAGCCGAGTCTGTATGTTATTTAATAGGACATGGAATCAGGAAGACTTAGGTTCATATCCTACCTCTCACCAGCACTAGTCAATACTTAAAGTGGAATATAAATATCAGCTACTATTATTATGATGAAGTGTTTCATGAAAGTTATTTTTCATAATTCTTCTTTTATATGGATGCTTTGTGTTTAGAGAAATTTTTCAGAGAATCCACGTGTAGAACAAAACCCCCTAATACTACAAATATCACTCCAGATAACATTATTCAATGAAAAATGAATAGTATAAACAACACTAGGTTTGAAATTAAAACACTGTGATTCAAATTCCACCTCTTTCACTAATTACTCTGTGAACAGGGGGCGAGTAATATTTTCCTTCAACTTTTGTTTCATACTCTAAAATTATGTTAGAGAAAAATAAGGTTGCTTCCAACTCCCAGAAACTGTTGTCCTAAAGATGAAGTATAGAATTTGACCTTTTCAGTGGAGCCTGAGGGGGTCATCTTGATCATTACCAAATCCTTTCACACAGGATCTAGGAGACAATCATTTTAATTTTGATGAAGTGAGTTTAGGACAAAGATAGGGATTTAGACTTTCATAGCAGGTAATAAACTCATGGAATTCATTAACCAAAAGGAAGTTGCACTCTCAAAATAGAAATATGTAATTTCAAGAAACATTTAGAAAGATAAAGTGCTGGATGACAGATGCGGAATGAGTTATTTTGGGGAACGCAAGAAGGACATCTTTAATCAGTCTCTCACCCCAGGCATGTCACTCAGCTTGTGATACAGAATTAAAAAAAAAAAAACTTCAGAATGCAAAGCAGAAGCCCTGAGTTCAAACCTAAGCTAGGTTACTTCTCTTCTCTGTAATATTGGCCAAGTCACTTCCCTTCCCGGCTTTAGTTTCCTCCTCAGTATAAGTGAAGAGATTGCTGTAAATGACCTCTCTAAGTATCCTTCTAGATTTAAATCTATGATTCTATTATCTCGTAACATATTGTTTCAACAATCCAGCTAGCAGCTTCTGTGGGGGTGTAAGATCCACCAAAAAACAGCACCTAGAAAGCTGCCAACACAGTGCAAAAGCACAGGTTCTTTTCATCTGCTTTAGTAATGAAAGCAACATCAAGGGGTTGATGCGTTTACTTTAATCCAGCATACAGACAGCATTCACTTAGTTCAGGGGAAAAAGCCAGCACCCTGAATTCAGAGCAAAATACAAACGAATTACAAACATCAACAGACAGACCAAATACAGATTCAGTTACCAACATCGAGGTTCAGCCTGGGAGCTCATAACATGGGCTGGCCCAGAGTCACTCATGCCACCACTGCTATGGGTAAGAGCTCCAAAGAAGAGAAAGCCAACCCCTGGTTTTATATTTTTTTTCAGGGTCAAGGGTGATTCACACATGCAACTTACCCATATGACCTAGAATTGTCACAAATTGAAGACTTAAACCCACCTGGTCTAAAAGCCCCTGCTATCCCAGACATGTCACTCAAACTCTTGTGTAAACTAGGCCCTCCCCTGAGTTAGCCCCACCTTGGGCCCCACCTTAGTTACCAATCCACACCCACATAGGTTTTACACCTAATAGGGGTTTGGGCCTGGGACTTAGCACCTGGTAAGGCACAATGAAATAAACTGAATTACTCAAAGGAAACCAAAGCCAAACTCTTCTAGGGCACTTGGTTGAACTAAGTGCTAAGAACCCATTTTGCTTACCAACACACATATAAATTCCAGAACCAGGACTCTTTTTTTTTTGTCTTTTTTAAAATTTATTTTTAACGTTTGGTTTTCAGCATTGATTTTCACAGGCATTTGAAAAGTGTTTGTTTTTGATTATCTTCATCCCCATCTGTCCTCCCTTCCATCCCCCCCCCCTTTTTATCTTCTTCCTCCTTCTTTCCTGTGTGGTAAGATACACAACTGAGTATGTATGGTATTCCCTCTTCAGGTCAAATCTGATGAGGGCAAGATTCACTCATTCCCCCTCACCTGCCTTCTCTTCTCTTCCTACAAAACTGCTTTTTCTTGCCACTTTTATGCAAGATAATGTACCCCATTCTATCTCTTCCTATCTTCTTCTCTCAATATATTCCTCTCTCTTCCCTTATTCATCTTCAGCTCATCTTATGCCCACTCTCTCTCTGTATATATATACACATATATATATACACATACCACATATATATGTATATATATATACACACACACACACATAAACATATATACATACACATACACATCAATAAATATATACACATATACACATACATATACACACATGCATATTCCCTTTAGCTACCCAAATATTGAGGTCTCATGAATCATACACATCATCTTTCCCTGTAGGAATGTAAACAAAACAGTTCAACTTTAGTAAGTCCCTTGCAATTTCTTTTTCTTGTTCTTT
>CM053625.1:317525481-317575069 GCA_028646595.1 Phalanger gymnotis
GACATATGAAAAAATGCTCAAAATCTCTACTGATTAGAGAAATGCAAATCAAAACAACTCTTAGATACCATCTCTCTCCTGTCAGATTGGCTAAAATAACAAAACAGGAAAATGATGAATGCTGGAGAGGATGTGGGAAAATTGGAACATTGTTACATTGCTGGTGGAGTTGTGAACTGATCCAGCCATTTTGGAGAGCAATTTGGAACTATTCCCAAAGGGCTATAGAAATGTTCATACTCTTTGACCCTGCAATACCACTCCTAGGGTTGTATCCCAAAGAGATCACACAAGTGGGAAAAGGACCCATATGTACAAAAATATTTATAGCAGCTCTTTTTGTGGTAGCTAAGAATTGGAAATCAAAGGGATGCCCATCAATTGGGGAATGGCTGAACAAGCTGTGGTATATGAAGGTAATGGAATATTATTGGGCTATAAGAAATGGGGTGATAAAGACTTCATAACAACCTGGAAGAACCTCCACGACGTAATGCTGAGTGAGTGGAGCAGAGCCAGGAGAACATTATACACAACCACAGATATATGGATTCTGTGATGACTAATCCAGACAGACTTTGCTCTTCTCAGCAACGCAATATGCAGAGAAAGCTCCAAAGGACTCATGATGGAGAGGGCTGTCTACATCCAGAGAAAGAACTTCGAAGTATGAATGCAAATCGAGGCACACTTCATACTTGCCTTTCCCCTCCCCATTTTTTTTATCTCTCTTTTGTATTTGTTGTTGGGTTGTGTTTTTTTTTTTGTTTGTTTTTTTTGGTTCTGTTTCTTCTTTCTCATGAGTCATTCCATTGGTCGTGGTTCTTCTCCACAACTTGACTAGTGTGTAAATTAATTCAATGCCAAGTTATACCCGGAAATTATATGGGATTCCATGCCTTCTTGGGGAGGGGGGGGGAGGAAGGGAAGAAAATCTGGAACTCAAAATTATGTAGAACTGTTTGTTTCAAACTAAAACTAAAAATATAAAAAAAAATAATTAAAAAAAAGAAAATGACTTAAGAAAGTCCATTTTACCTGTGCTACTATATTACTTTCTCTTTGGTCCATTTGTCAAAACTCTCAGGAAAATTGCTACTTAATGTTATAATTAAGTTTCATTTCCACTGGTTTAATTATTTTGAGATAAAATGTTATATTGTTCAATCAATGTCTTATTCTGGCATTCTTACCTTTATGTAATGAACTAATTTTAAAATCTCTTTTCTATTTATTGAATTTGGAATCAAACAATCAGTGTCTCTGACACCTCAGAAATGCTTTCACGAATCTTAAATCACATACAAAATAAGTTCTTCACATACCTTGTTTACTTCTTACACATCACAATGGAGTTCACTTGCCATTATTAGTAACTGCATTTTCTGTACTCTATGCTGCATGCCCCAAGGGTTCCATAATAAGACCACTACCTGTAAATATTTGTTATTTCTAACTATGTTATAGTTTTGCCATTAGGTACTCCTCTGACATACACTAATTATTAAAAAAAGTATCATTTCTTTCTTAAACCTTTAAGATAATTGTCTTGTCTATTAGAAGTTCAATCTGGAACATCAGATGGTTTAACTCATTAATTTTAAATATATTTTTTTCTCTACATGTCATCTCTTCTTGTGTCCAAATTTTCTTTCCACATTTGTCTATCTGACTGTTATTCACTCTTCCCCTCTTTACCCCGCCCCCCTAAAAAAAAGAATTTATGGAAAGGTTAGGGTATTTTAGTTTTTTATTTCTGTATTCCTGTCAAGGCATGGAACTTTGCAAATAATAAATGGTAAAGGTAGAAATCAGGATTCAAAAGGATCTTGACAAAATATTAGACTAAATTTAATAAGATTAAATTCAATATGAATAAACATTTTATCCTTGGTTTTAAAGAATTGGCTCCGCATGTATCAGATGCAGTTGCTATGGTTCACCAGCAATTTTTCTGGAAAAGATGTAGATGTTTAGAGGACCACAAGCTCAATGCAAATAGTGTTACATAGAAGTCAAGAAAGCTAGTACAATATGAAGCTGCATCATTTTCAGAGATAGAGAGGTGATTATCTCATTGGATGTATGTGCTGCCAGTAAGACCAGATCTGGAATATTGTATTCAATTCTAAGTGCCACACTTTAAGAAGGAGTAATGGAGAGTACCTAAGTAGAGAAATTAGGGCCTCTAGGTCATTGTAGTCCCTTTTCTGGGTTACTTCTCTAATCTGAATTTACTCTCAGGTTGGATCTCAAGCAGATGGCTGCTACCATGTTGTTTTAACAATCTGGCTAGCAGCTTTTGTGGGGGTACAGGATCCACCAACAACCAGCACCCAGAAAGCTGCCAGCACCCACCAAAGCACATGTTCTTTTGATCTGCCTTAATAAGGAAAGCAAGTTTAAAGGGTTGGCAAGCTTACTTTAATTCAGCACACAAATATCATTCACTTAGTTCAGGGGAAAAAGCCAGCACCCTGAATGTCAGAGCAAATTACAAACAAAATGCAAACATCAACCGACAGACCCAATACAGATTCATAGTTACCAACATCTAGGTTCAGCCGAGGAGCTCAGAACAAAGGCTGGCCCAGAGTCATGCATGCCACCACTGCTGTCGGAATGAGCTCCGAGGAAGATGAGGCCAACCGCTGGTTTTTATATCTTTTTCAGTGTCAGGGGTGAGTCACACATGCAACTCACCCACGTGACCTAAAATTGTCACAAAGAGGCAGACTTAAACCCACATGGTCTAAGAGCTTCTGCTGTTCCAGACATGTAAACTAGGCCCTCCCTGGAGTTAGCCCCACCTTGGGCCCCACCTTAGTTGCCAATCCACACCCACATAAGTTTTACAGGTAATAGGGGTTTGGGCCTGGGGCTTAGCACTTAGTAAGACTCAATGAAATACACTGAATTACTCAACAAAAACAAAAGCCAAAGTCTTCAAGGGCACTTGTTGAACTAAGTGCTAAGGAGCCCATTTTGCTTACCAACACACATGTGTTCAAGAGTATACTATCAATGTGGCACCAACAGTTTGCTTTCTATTTACAATCTTCAGGTATTTGACTAAATCATCTGTTATCAAAACGTTTACTAAGATGTCATTGTAAAGATGGTAGATACAAAACATGCCTCTGTAATGGCAAGCAAATTGTGACTCTTTTTTGCTCTTTTTTCTTTTGGAATTCTAGTTCTTTTCAGCACTAAGGTAATCAAGAGTCTTTGATTGAGACTTACCTTTGTTTGAATCAAGGGTCTTTGATTAATCAAGAATCTTTGATGACCTGCTTAAGTCACAAGAAATGCTAAGTCATGTGAGTTTGCATCACATGGTTGTGATATCCTCTGTGAGGTGACACCGAAGAAGTGTATATATACTCTGTGGTTAGGATTTTGCTTTGGGGGCTCACTCACTGGAAGATGAGTCCCTGTGATTTAACTAGACAAGACTCTGGGTAGCCATTAGAGAGCCCCCTGGTTTCAAAAAGCAGGTGTTAGTGCTTCTCTCTCTGGTAACTATATATGCATTGCTATGGACAGATGGTTAGAAGCCCTGTTTGCTGATTTGTGTTATTTTCTCTGTTTATATAATTTCTGCTCGTAATTTCTGTTTGTGTTTTCTCTGAAGTTCAGGGTACTGACTTTTTCCCCTGAACTAAATGAATGATATGTGTATGTTTAATTAAAGTGAGATTGTAAACCCCTTAAAGTTGCTTTTCTTAGAAAAGCTGATCAAAGAAGCTGTACTACCAGCCCACCTGTGTGCTGGTGTTATTGGCCATATGCTTCCATAGTAGATGTATTGTTATTACATCCTCCCATAATCTTGAGGCAAAATCTCCTACACATATATACAGTGACCTTAGGAAGAAAGGACACAAATTTAAGAGTACTGCAATAATTATTATCAATACACAAATTAACCACAAAGGACATATGATGAAAGACGCTATCTGCATACAGAGGAAGAACTGACAAATATATATGCATATATATATATATACATACAAGTACATATATGTATATTTGTGTGAACAAATACATACACTATATATGTATAGACATTTACATATACACACAAACATGTACACATGCATATATGTATGTACATATACACATACATATATATGTATATATGTGTGTGTGTGTGTGTATGTGTATTGTGTGTGTTTGTACCTAATGGTAGCCATCTGGGGGATGGGGCAGGGAAGAAAAAAATAAATTTATATGATAATTTTGTTAAATATTTGAAAAGAATAGTAAGTTGTGCGTGGTACATTTTCAGTTTTATGCACGATAATCTTTTTTATTGTGCAATTTTATGGAAATGCTTGTTTTATTCTATAAATTTGGAATATATTTTCAAAAGAGTAGTATGGTGTTGAGGCACATACTTAGGGAGTATATATGGAAAAGGCAACTCACTACTCTAGACCTTCAGGGTCTTATCTTTCTCTGGAGATATTGACAAAGTTTATTATCATCAAAGATAGATGGGTTGCTCTGCAGCTAAGCTAGACTCCCCACGGGGCATAGTGTCTCTACTGCACAAGTGGACTCTCTGGGCTTTGAATGGATGGTATTTTTATATGTCATATATATTCTATAAGGCAACTGTAGTCTCTACCACGTGCAAACTCAGGCCCAGCAGAAATGCTACAATGCTCATTCAGAATGGGCAGAGATATTTAGCCTAGTTCTGGCAGAAGCATTTCCATTTCTGCTCCATCAGAACCTTCTTTAGCTCTGAGGCTTGCCATCTCTCAAACAGAAGGGAAGAGTATAGATTTAACTTTTACCTCTGGCAACACTTCCTCGTTAAAGGATAGAGTCAGAGTGAGGGTGATATGGCGAGAGACCTCATCCTAACTTACAATGGATATCTTAGTAGCACATTTTCCAAATCTTCATCTCTGCTGGCCAAGCCACATCTAGCCAATGACTAATTATTCACAAATAAACTCCAAAACATTTCTGAGGTTCAGAGTTATCCAGTCCTTTTTAAAATTCTATTGGTCTTCAATAGGTATATGCAAATGAAAGGCCGGGGTAAAGTTACAGAGGGAATCTATGCCCTAGGAGAAAATTTAATGTCTGAGTCTTCATTTTCAAGTGAACTCATATCTTAATTTTATATGTATTTTTTTTTAATTTTCAATTTATTTCTCCTCTACTTTTTAACATCTTTCCTCATATGCTTGCTTTTGGTCCATTTATTTGTTGATTTTTTAAAAAAAATATATATTTTCATTGTGTTTTTAGTTCATTCACCTTCAGCTTTTCTATTTTGCTAGTGCATGATTGTAAGGTTATGATTTTTTCCCCATGAGGGCTACTGTAGCTGCAACCCAGAAATTTTGGTAAATTGCTTTGTCATTATCATTTTCTTTTATGTAATTATTTTTCTATGATTTATTCTTTAATTCTCTCATATTTAAGAAGTCATTATTAAATCTCCATTTGAGTTTGTATCTTTTTTTGGTGGTCTCTGAGTCATTTTATACTTTTATTGTATTATGAGCTACAAGAGTGTATTGAAAATTTCTGTCTTCTTAGATTTTTTTTTCAATATCTCTGTACCCTAGTGGGACCTGGACCTTGGCTTTTCCCATAGATTTCAGCAACCCAGTCCCTGAATTTTCCCACATATTTCAGCAGCCCTGGATTCTCACCTGAAGCATCTGGCCTAGCCAAGCCCACAGTGATACTCAATAGTCCTTTCACAGTGGCTCTATGACCCACCCCAGACCACTTAACTGTTTTCACTGTCCCACTTGGGCCACCCAAGGCTATTTGCTACTCCTTAATGCCATTCAAATCTTCTTACTGTCTATTTTTGTATATAAATATCAATCCTACCCCCATGAAGGCACAGATTAATTAGGAATCTGGCTTACTTCTATTGGCCTTACAATAAACCTTGCCAACTTGAATGAAAGAAGGCTTGAGGGGTTGAATTCTTTTCAGGCAGACTCAACCTGTACCCTTACATTTTGGGGTTCCCAGCAACCCCAGACTGCATAGTGAATTTTACCCATCCCTTCCATTTTATTTTCTATTTGACTTTGATTTTTTTTTCAAATGTGTGTCTTGTAAGTAACACATCATAGGATTTTGTTTTGTTAACCAATCTGTCACCATTTTTTATTTTCATTTTATCGAATTATTTCATGCATTCACATTTAAAGTCATGAATAAGGTTTATGTTTCCCTTTTATTATATTTAAGCTATTTCCTCCTTTCATGATGTAAACACAGTATAATGCTCCTTCAGCTAATTTTCTGTATTTTTTTAAAGGTGCCTTTATTCTCACTTGCTGTCTTCCTCACAAGCTTGATTCCATCTTCTCATTTGCTACTCCTTTTCATTTAGGTTTTTGTTGATTATTTACTTTCTAATGCTTTTATCTTTTTGTAGTATTTATTCATAGATATCTGAACTCATTTACTACATCTGGAGGCCAAATTGACTTTTGTTATTACAGATTTTCTTCTTTAGCTTTTTTATGTTCAAAGTCTTTGTCTTTGAGATTTCTTCTTGCTATAATCTTTAGTACAGTCAGTCCTTTCACCCTTTATTTTCCTTATTATGTACTTTCGACTCCCTCTCTTCTGAGTGTGATTTCCTTGGAGAATGGATCTCTACCTCCTTTCACACTGAACATTCCATGGTTCAACAGTCTATGTCTCAGTCCCAACTGAACTTTCTGTGCTCAGAACTGGTCCAAAATCTCTTGCTGACACTTTATTTTGTATCATTATAATTTATTATTCTTTTTTCCTTGAAATATAATCTCATTGATTATAAGAACTGACTTCTGTTTTGTCTTTGTATGTTCAGTCCTTAGTAGAATAATTTTTTTATTATTCCCTCATTAATTAGTTACTCATTCGTGCAATATTTTACCAATGATGAATTATATATGCAAAATGGGATTACAGATATTATGAAGGACACATATGTTCAGAGAATATTTGCGAGTTTTTATAATAAAATAAATGTCTATTACATGGACAATTAGCATTCTTCAATTTTACCCCAAACATGGAAGGAAAAAAGAGGAAGACCTCTTGAATTTGAGGCCAGTCATCTATGCAGTGTTTATATAATGCACAAGAATCACACAGGATGACAAAATCCTGGATAAGTTGTCAACTGTACCACTGGGAAAAACATTCAATTCAATGAGATCATACACACAGCTAAACACTAGATGGCCTCTGCAAGAGAATGCTTTTAATAGGTTTAAAAATAAATACCCTCCAAAAGAATATGCTATATATCACCAAGAGTAAAACTAATTTTAAAAATAAGAAAGTTGGCTGACATTTAAAGTGAAATCATGGTGCTGAGCATTTCTTTAACTTTTCCTTGACAGAAGTCTCATCATGATTAAGTTGTGATATTTCCAAAACACACACACGCACACCCCTAATACAATTCTCAATGTATCTATGTATGGCTAGTCTAGCTATCCAAGACTAAAGCTGAAAAATTATCTGTACTGAGCAGGGGATATTAAGATCCATAAGTAAACATATGCTGAAACTCTTCTCTGTATCCAAATATTTCATAAAAGTATTATCTTTTGAAGCAAATGAATGAAATACAGGGAGTTATCAGAAAACTGTACCAACAAATATGCAAAGGCTAAACTAGATAAAATCACAGACCAAATAAGAGGAAATAAATTGTATTTTACATACATTTTATGTCCCCTCATACTGTGCATGTTATCACCTAAATAAACTACTTGACAGCAGATTTTGTTTCTCTTTTGTTTGTCTTTATTACTAAATCCTATAATTGTGCCTGAGGGTTGGACAGTAGTTGCTCTATAAACATTTGTTGGTAAGAATCATAAGGGAAGGCATCCTGTAAGAGATGAATCTTAAATTGATGCCAAATGGATTTGGAGGGGAAGAGTATTCCCTGTTGAAAGAGCAGAATGAAAAATAGCAAAGAGACAAGGTATTAAATTTTCAGTTCCCCAAGGGTCAGAAATGTCTTTTACTTATCTTTCTTATCTCTACAGCTTAGAACAATGCCTGAAAAATATGGTACACTTAATAAATGGTTATTGATTGACTATTGGCAACAATGAGCTACTGTGTGTAAAAATCAGTGAGAAATGCAATCCATGCCATTGTACGAATTTGTGTTAGTAAACATTACTGAGTAAGGATACAATCAGAAATGTGTAGTCCCCATCTCCAAGGTCAAATTTTTGGGCTAGTCAATCTATACCAAGGAGTAGCACCAAATTCAAGTTTACGAAAACCTGTTAAACCCCATTTAATGGACCAGTACATGGAGACAATTGTCATCTCAAAAGCTTCTTGTATAAGGCTCAAGATTTCTCCAAAACTGAATGAGCCTCTTTTACATCATGAAAAAGCATTAGTTGGTTCAAACAGGCATATAATCTCAGATAAGGTTTTTCTCCTTCCTTTTAAAGCATTAGGTATGTTTGAAACTATGTCTAAGGCACCAGCACCCAGTACATTCAGTACAAACTTCAAATAACAATTATTCGATTCAATTCAATTAAACTAAATAAGCAATTGTAAAAAGCCTACTTTTTCTTGAAGGAAGGGTTGGGAATATTATTTTTTTTATTCATGAAAGTCATACCTTCGACTTTTGTTTTTAGCTGCTATGTCAGACTGTTGACTCACACTGAACTGACAAAAGGCAAAACCTGCTCCTTTCTTTTAATTGTGTAATTACTGTATTAAACCTGCTTGTAAGACTTTGCATTTATCCTGATCTCAATAAAAATCATTCAATTCAACCAAATACTTATCATATCATGATGTCTTTGAAGTCTTATTTTCATTCAATGCTTCTATCCCTTCATATTTTGTGTCATAAAAATATTACTACTACTACTACTACTACTACTACTAAGTACCTATATGGAAGTATTGTGCTGTCTTGTTAATGCAACAATTGAGAAATTAGGATAAAGGGCTAGTCACCCCTACTGTCAACCTATGGTTACATGCATGATAGGCACCTAAACACACCGATGGAGAGAGAAAGTAGTTTGTGCCAAGCAGGGCAAATTACTATCAGCAGCTTGACTACTATCTCTGCTCAGGCTATAAATGGAACATCCCATGGTCATGAGGTAGAGAGCCTTGGGAATATCAATGTTTCCAGCTAAGTTCTCTCAGCCAATATCTCTGGAAGAAACACCTAAGGAAATGTGTGGCAATTGCTCCTGTAAATGCTGTTGCCACAGCTTATTAAAATTCAGCATGGAAAATTCTTGTCCCAGTGTCTTTGGTACTGTCAAATTGTTAAATATTAGAAACTGGCATGATTTTATCATTGGAAATGACATTAAAGAAATATCAACTACTGTTTTGTTGATGAAACTCATTTTACAGATAAGGATACTGAGGTAAACAGGGTTAAGTGACTTGCACAGGGCCACCCAACTAGTATCTGTGGCTAGATTTGAGCTCAGGAAGATATGTCTTCCTGACTCTAGGCCCTGTACTTTATCCCCTGCCACACTTAGGAGCATTGGGAATAGTAGTGTTCAAGTTAAGTGTATTCAGCTTTCACATACAAAGCAGAAATAATTTTTGCCTTCATGATCTTGCTGTTATTGCTCAATCATTAATTGGTTTCAGGCCCTTCATGACTCCATGGACCACAGCAGGTCAGACATTCTGTTCTCCACAATCTCTTAAAGTCCGTCCAAGTTCATGAACAGTTTTGTAGTTGATGCTTATTGTTTATTAGAGAGAGTCAACATTCAAATTAAGTCAATAAACATTTATTAAGTGCCTGTCACTGTGCTAAGCCCTGGGGATATAAATTAGAAAAAAGAGATAGTCTTGTACTCAAGGAACTTACAATTTAAGGAGGTAAGATAACAAAAAAAATAGAAGCTGAAAGTAGGGAGGGGTGCAACAACAGGTAAGCCACACTGAGCCTGTTGTTCCTTTGAGTATAAACTGATAAAAATATTGATAAAGAATGTGAAAATGCTACCAAGGGAAAACAGTTTTGTTTTGGATGGGTTGGTGATCTTAAGTATAGTCACAGAATGGCAGGTTGAAACAGGTATGCTTTAGAGGTATTGTAAGATGATTGGAATAAAATGCAGCTAGGGTTATAGCTTCATCAAGATTTGCATGTTTGTTAAGTTATCTGAAGGTTTTAGTGTAGTCAGTGAAGAAGAAGTAGATTTTTTTTTTTGGAATGACCTTGCTTTCTCCATAATCAAGAAAAAGTTGGAAATTTGGATCCCAAGTTTCTTTGCCTGTGCAAAAACCAGTCAGCCCTTCTGATGATTCATAGTTCACATAGTGTTGAAGCCTAGCTTGCAGAATTTTAAGCCTAACCTTGTTGCCATGTGAAATGGGTGCAATTGATTGGTAATTCGAACATTCAATATCGTTGCCCTTCTTCAGGATTGGGACATAAACTAATCTTTTTCCAATCCAGGGGGCACTGTTGAGTTTTCCAAATTTACTAGCGTAGAGTGAAGCAATTTAATGGCATCATATCTTTGGATTCTAAATAGGTACTTCTGCTTCATTGACTATATGAAAGCCTTTGACTCTGTGGATCACAAAAGAATTGTGGCAAATATTTAAAAAAAGATGGAAATAACAGATCATCTTACTTGTCTCCTGAGGAATCTGTCAAGAAACAAAAATTAGTACTGAAGACTGGGAAAAGAGTATGACAATACTTTATATTGTCACCTTATTTACTTAGCTGATGTGCAGAGTACATCATACAAAATGCCAGACTGGATGAATCAAAAGCCAGAACTAAGGTTGATGGGACAGATATCAACAATCTCAGATGTATAGATACTATCACTCCAATGGCAGAAAGTGAAGAATTAAGAAATCTTTTGATGAGGGTGAAGGAGGAGAGTGTAAAAGATAGCTTGAAGAATGACATTAAAAACATTTTATCATGTCCACTGGTCCCATCACTACCTAACAAATAGAGGTAGAAGAAATGAAAGCAGTGTCAGACATTCTTGTGCTCAAAGATTACTGCAGATAGTGACTAAGCCAGGAGATTAAAAGATGCTTGCTCCTTGTAAGGAAATCTATGAAAAATCTGGGCATCACACTAAAAACAAATAAAAATGCAGAAACAGCACCTTGGTGACAGAATTCCATATTAGCAAAGCTATAATTTTTTCCAGGAGAATTGTATGAGTATAAGAGTTGGACTATCAGGAAAGCTGAGTGATGCAGAATTGAAGCTTTGGAATCGTTGTGCTAGAAAACACTTTTTAGAGTCCCTTGAACAGAAAGGAAATTAAATCAATCAGTACTTAAAGAAATTAATTCAGACTTTTCAGTGAAAGGTCAGATACAGAAGCTGAAGCTTAAATATTTTGGCCACATGATGAAAAGGCAGGATTAGTTGGAAAATACTGTGATGTTGGGAAAGATTGAAAGCAAAAGGAGAAGGGGGACACAGAAGATGAGCTGAATAGATAGTGTCAAGAAACAAAGATCATGAATTTTGACAGGCTTCAAGAGATAGTAGGGAATAAAAGGCCCTGGTGTGTGATGAATAAATGGTATCATGAGAGTCATACGTGACTGAATGACTAAACAACAAAATAAGTCATCTGAAAATGCAAAAATCATGAAATCTATATTTTTATTCAAGTCACTGTTTTTAAAAAAAAATGCTTAAAATATAGATTTTAGTACGGATCCCTGGTGTACTCCACTGGATACAGCTTTCTGAGGAGACACTGAACAATTAATGAATTTTTTTATTCTCATTATTCCACCATTCCTTAGAATATCTGGTTATACTTATTGCTTCTCTATATTCCAACTAAACTATATTTGCGGTATCCCCTATTAGTTTCCATATTGTGCACACATCAACAAAGGAAATAAAATTAATTTAACATAATATTACTGGGATGCTAGTGATTCTGAAGAGATATTTTCTTTTCTGGGTATTCACCATTCATATCCTTGATAACATAATTTAGAATTTGACCAAGATTTGAAGTTTAGCTCAGTGGCTTATTGTTTTTGAATTTTAGTCTCTTTGGCATTTTGGAAATTGGAGTTTACTTTCTCTAATACTGTCATACCCCTCTCATTTACTTTATCTTTTCAATAACCTCTGACAATGGCTCAGAAATGACACCTACTAATTTTCTCAGTCCCAGAACTTCGTTCTATGTGGAAATCTATTCTGAACCTTTCAAAACAACTGTACCTATTCATTCTTATCTGATCAAAGCAGAATAAACATAAAATATATCCACCATTGGGAACAAATTCAATTGCTTTTCTTTGCCTTTTCAAATCATTAATGTAAGTTTCTAAAAGCCTGAAAGTACTTTTGGGAGTTTTATTATTTCCTTTCCATTTATAAGGGTTTTTTGATGATTGGCCAAATGTCAGCCCTCTTTGAAATTGTGTGAACACTATCCTTGAGGTTGAATGGCTCTATCTCAGCTTAATTTATGCAGGGCCTATCTCTAAAAGGATATGACAATTTGGAAGTGGACAAATTTCTACATATTTCTATAATACATATATTACTTTGATGTACTCTTCAAGTTGAAACAATACAAAATAGATATGATCATTTCTACCATCATAATGATATGTTTCAGTCACCTTGCTTGACATAATCATGTGATCATTTGTGATTCCTGAGAAAGGATAGGTGATTGACTGAAATTGCTACCATCCACCAACTTTGTATGTGTCAGCAAAATAACAGATGCTTATAATAATCAGATTAAAAATGAATATAAAAGGAAAATGTGTTTTTTTTCTGTATAATAACTATATTAAACCTTAGAGCAAAGACATTATTTTTATAATGGGAGTAAATATTAACAAAATCCTGAAATTACATGTCTTGTTATAGTCCAAATTCTTTATTAACTAAAAAAATACCTCCATCTCAGAATTTATGTTGGTACAAAGCATATTTTCTGTGTTAAATGAATTAATGTTTTATTTTTTAATTTATTATATTTTGTAAAGTTCTTTTTAAAATTTGTCATTTAATAACTTTTAACATTCTTTTTAAATTTTGAGCTCCAAATTATCTCTTCCTTTCACACCTCCCCAACGAATTGAAAAGGCAAGTAAAATGATAACAATTAATTATACATTTGAAGTAATGCCAAACATATTTCCATGTTAGCCAAAAAATAAAAAAAAATCAAGAAAATGATATTTCAATTCATATTCAGAGTTCATCAGTTCTTGCTCTAGAGGTGGATAGTATTTTTTTTCTTTATGATTCTTTTTGGAACTTTCAATCACTGTATTGATTAGACAGACCAAGTCATTCAGAGTTAGTCATTATTACAATTTTGCTATTACTGTTCATAAAGCTCTCCAGGTTAGAAATGTTTTATTCTTAACTATTTTTAGTCTTTGTCAGTCAAAAATGTATTTTGAGGAATTATTTTAAAGTTGTTTAGAGGGAATGTTGGGAGAGTTCAGCTGGTTTGCCATCTGTATTCTGGCATATTTTACCTTCTCTCTTCTTCTCTCTTTCTGCGTAGCTATCTATCTACATACACACATATATGTATGTATATATGCATATATACATATATGTAGTGTGTGTGTGTTTGTGTGTGTATATGTGCATGTGTGTGTATATATATATGTATATATTTGGAGAAAGGGTAATAAATTTCTTGCCATTCTCTTATTTTATTTTTATTGTTTAAACTACAAATATCCTACCTTGGTTATGCACTCAATAGTTTTCTTTCAATTTCCTTAATAATTAGTCTCATTCTAATGTTGTTTAAAGTAATTTTGGATATCTATGATTTGAATTAAATAAATGGGAAGAAATTGATATAATCTTTTCTCATATCCACACATCTGTTGATGTAATGAAGCATCTTTCTGAACTTTTCTTAACTTCATGATAATATTTTTTTTTCTTTTTAAATAACTGAAACATGTTTTCAGAGAAAGGGAGAAGTGATGAATTTCATGTAATTAAGTCTTTCATCAAATCTGATGTAGTGTTATTTTCTAGAAAAGGAACAAGTCATCACCATCTTCAAAGAGACATATTGGGAAAAATGAGGAAAATAGCCATTAATTCCTCTCTCGAAACTGCTACACTTTGACAAACCTGAGTCCTTCAGAGATAAAGAAAGAGACCTAATGACTGTTAATCAGCTAAACTTATGCCATTCTTGGAATGATGCCATTGTTATAGTATGATATTTTTGTTTTTGCAGGTTTGTAATAGCAGTTTATTTTTCCCTTAAAAATCAATTTGGAAGTTACACCAAGAAAAGCTGGCGGATAGGAGGTGAGGAAGCATAATGAGAAAAAAATGAGAAACAAGAGGGGAGAGGGGAGACCTGGTAAATAGTTTTTCATGGAAGTGTGTGTACTCATTGAATCATGAACTCAGAGTGCAAGGGAAATTTGGAAGTTGTTCAAGTGAGCCTTCTCATTTCATAAATCCTCTCTGCAGGAGCCCTAATAGGTATTCACCTGACCTTCGGGACTAGGGTTTATTGATAGGGGTTAAACATGTCTAAGAATAGGAAGAACATTCATATGGATAAATTATTTTTTTTACTCATAATGATCCTATACTTTTATGAGTTCCATTGTGTGGAAGCTACTTTCACTAATGTATGTCAGCATGTAGACTGTAATTTATTGTCTTAGAGAGAATCCTTGGGCACTATGATATTAAGTTACTTGCTTTGGGTAATGCATCTAGTAAATTTCAGAGGTAATAATTGATTGCACATCTCCCTGACTTTAAGCTAGTATTCTATTGGATTCCCCATACCATTTCCCAGGCATGGGTTAAGGTGTAATATTTGGCATACAGAAGATGAAACATTTATATCTCAAGAATTTGGCCTTGGGTATTCTCATTCCCCTAAATGAATGATAGGTTTTTAATAAATATCCCCTAACTTTCATTTCCTCCCTGTTTCTCTTCCTCCATGCCCTCCATGTAGACTAATGGTACTTTATTCTGTGCCCTCACCATATATTATTTCCAATTTAGTAACTCACCTGGGTCTCCTCTCCCCAAGTAGCAGCCATTGCTCAAAATCTTATTGCCATATTATACACCTAACCATCATAAATAATTTATTCTTTTCTTTAATCCCACAAGGCCTCAATCTAATGTCATAAATGTATCTCTATTAAAGTCTTCAATATTTACTATTAACTTAATGAGTCATAGAATTATGACTATTTTTTCCAGAAGTCTTCCTCAGTACAATTCTTTACTGAATAAGCCCTAAGAATTAAGTCTGATGCTAACAATTTCGGTCATTAATAAGAGATGGTAAATTACAGATCCCCTTCAAATTAGATCTCACAGATAATTGTGTCAAGCACATAACTATACCTAGCTAGCTTCACACGAGACTAGCTAATGCTTAACACCTCATCCAACTATTCATCACTACTATATTCTTGCTATTTGATATGCACATATCTCCTTTTCTAATGCTCCCCCATTTCTTGCTCTGCAAACAGTTACCAAATTAATACACTTATAGTAAAGGTCAATCCACTCCCACCATGACTGCACTCACCAGTTTCTGACTCACCAGACCAAAATTTACTCCCCTAGCAGCCACCAAAATATGTTGGTCTTTTTTTCTTCTAAACCATAAGTCCATTAACACTAAATGCAGTCACAGCTTTTTATTTCTATACCCCTTACTTGATGTATAGTGCAGTGCTCCTTGCCTAGTAAGATTAGTAAGATCAAAACAAATACTTTTTTGATCATGAATTTGTCCTCAGAGAAAGGGGATAGAAAAAAAGTTATAGAAGTATTCATTAAGAGATAGCAACTTTAGCTAGTGTTTGAGGGGGACTAATTTTGATCCAGGACCTGTCTCAAGTCTCTCCACACTCAATTTCATTTTTCTCTAACTTGTCAAATTGATGTTCATGATTTCAACCAAAATCAGATATAAAATCTTCTGCTTGATTTCAATCATTCCTTAATCTGATTTTTGCCTAACTTTGAGTCTTCTGACAATGCAAACAATCACTCTTCCCATGCATTTCATGATCTAGCAACACAAGGATACTTGTTATATCTCATACACAACATGCTGGGAAATTTTACTTTTGGTCTTTCACGCATGGATCTCCCTTCTACATTCTTGGCTTCTCTGAATTTCTAAAATCTCATCTTTTTCAATAAGCCTTGCCTTGTAGTCCTTAATGTTAGTGTCTTGCCTCTGATGATTATCTCCAATTTATCCTGTGGCTATCTTGTTTGTACATGGCTATTTCCTGCTGTTTCCCTAATTAGAATATAAGCTCCTTAACAGCAGGGACTATGTTCTTTTTTTTAATGGATATCTCAATCACTTAACACTTTCCAGCACATAGTGGGTAGTTAATGACTGATGGTCTCCTGCAAATTTAATAGACATGCTTTCATCCAAGGCATTGATAAAAAAAAATATGGATAGAATAGAGGCAAGATTTGAAGGAAATAACTCTTAATTAATAGTCAGAGGTCTTGGGTTTTTAATCCTAGCTTTTCCACTTATTGCTTACATAAACTTGATCATACGCCACTTCATTTGACATCAGATTCCTCTTTTATACCACCTAATATCCAAAGACGGATATTTAGGTAACTCCACTGGAGACCTTCAGCATAGTGTATCTCAATTTAGTAATACATACAATTTTCACTGACTCTTCCTACCATTTATTATAGTTTAATTCAACCAACACTGGTATTAGCATACCACAATTACATTGTTACAGACTTCTTGTTGTTGCCACCATCCTCAATGTTTTGCTGAAACCTATGTCAATTGGTAATGGCTTCCAAATCATTGCGGCTGCATATTGACTTTGCCAATTATCACTTACAGATTCCATCTATATACCTTATTTTTTCTGGTACTATATTCCTCCTTTTTTGCCTGTATCCCTCATCAGCAAGATTATTTACCTGAAAAAAGTACAATACCACAGGACAAGAGTGAAAGTTAAATGAAATAGAGGATTTCTGAGAATTCCTGATGAAAAGGTTGGCAAAGAGTAGAAATATTGAAATATAAATATGAAAGTAAAAAGAAGAGGGAAAAGGTTAACTGTAAGTGAGCAAATGAAAAAAAATGCATAAGGGTGAGTTTTTGCATTCTAAAAGATAAGAGAAATGTAATCATCTGGTGGATAATTGCAATGTCATCAAAAGTCAGACAGGGAGTCAAATAAGGTAGAAATCCTAGACTTTATTTATTTGTTGGAAAATGTTTTGATGATACAAAAATTATCACAAGAAAAGATATGGTTGGGGAAAATATAAAAACTAAGAGAGAAAAGTAGATGTATGTGTTGATACTTTTCTCACATGATCAAGGGGTAGAAGCATAAGTCCAGACAATTTTGTTATGGACAGGCAGAGCAGGCATCACTTCAGCCTCATTTTAAAGTGATGGAGCTAAATGAGCAGAATAGGAAGAATAGTTTACACTATAACAACATGATTGCAAAAATGGAAAAAAAAATGAGAAGAATTCTTGTTGCTTTAATAATCAACCGTGATTCCAGAGGGCAAATGATTTAGATTGTCACCCTTTCCTGATGGACTGGTGGGTGCAAACTAGCTAAGCAGATTAAGACATGCACTTTTTGCCATAAAAATTTTGGAAATAGTTTTGCTTGACTACATTATTTGAAGTAGGGTTTTTCCCCTTTTGATCCTTCCCCACACACTTTAGGTACTATATCTCTCTGAAGATATTATATATGCATATATATATATACATATATACATAGTATGTATGTGTACACACACACATACACGTGTGTGTGTGTGTGTGCGTGTACACACATTCATATGTATTTACAAACAAGTTTATCCAGACATGGTTTATAATCAACTTAAAGACATATATTCACATTTTACAGTTTTCTTGCTGTCATAGTGAATAGGTATGTAGGCTTGGACTCAGGAAATGAATTCAAATACTTTCTCAGGTACTTACTAGATGTGCGACCCTGAGCAAGTCATATATATACATTTTTAAACCACAGTTTTCTTGTTTACAAATTAAAAATTTACATTACAGCACCTTCCCATCATAGTTATTATCAAGATGAGATAAGATATATAGAGAATTTTACATCCCTTAAAGGCATTATCATTTTCATCATGTGCCAGGTTAAAAAAAAGAAAATTCTTTTGTCAGTGATGTGAACATAGTGCATTTTGTGTTTGGTATCCTAATTATGAAAAGGCAAAGCTACGTATAAATGTACATAAATTTTCATGTGCTAATAATCTTAATCAAAGAACCTCCTTGCTATTTAAAGACATTGAAAATAGAAGACTAAATAGAAATACCATGCATGGAAGAAATTGCCATCTTTTAAGTCCTGTGATGAACGGGAATCACACGTGCACAAAAACACACAGAGAAACACAATAGATTACTTTCCAGCTATACTCATGCATATGAATCATATTACCATGAAAATGATCTTAAAATGTTTCATTATTCATGTTTTTGACTTTCATTTGCTAGCAGAATTGAAACAAGTCAACCACTTATGCATTTTACCTGGCAGAAAGAGAAAGATAAAGCAAGATATTTATACAAACATTTTCTGGAATATTAGATCTAGATAGAAACTTTCTTCCCTTGGCTTTCATAATACTGGCCTATTTTCCCCCACTAGCTCTTTGTCTCTTTCTCTGTCACCTTCTTTGTACCACATTCTTATAGTGAAGTTTGCCCCACAATTTGGTCCTTACTTCTGCCCCCTTACATTGAAATATGAAGAATTAATATCCTCTCAAAACTTCACCCTTATATCTCACTGTATACTATTATGTATTTTCTTACTAAACAACAGTTTTGTTAAATCCAATTGCTTTAGTTATGTTTTCACTTCATCAGGACTTTTTAAAAAATGAAATCATTCAGGTCACCCCCATCTCCAGTACAAGTAAGTAGATATCCTGATACATTTCTTTAAAAAAGGATAACAATCAATCAAACCACAATTCATTGAATAAGTATTTGGAAGAACAAATATTTAGAACTTGAATTATTTTTACAAGAAGAGTGTTTAGATTGTCTGAAGAAATATGATCCTATCTCATGCGTCATCTAGAAAAGTAAAGACCAATTTAAAATTCAAGTTATTTGAACGTTTTTTGGAGGAGCAATTTGAAAAGACATGAGCTAATGACTGTGTCCTAGCAAAATTACAGAGGAGGAAATGTTTAGTGCTAGGGGAGGTTCTAAGATCCTGGTCTTCTTCCTCTTATGTCCGCATTTCTGGAGGAAGACCTTGAAGTATTAAAGAATATGTAAGATTTGGGATTTATTTTCTTATCCTAGTCTTAATATTGTCTTCCAGGATATCAGTGACTACTCTCATGGTCTACATCAAGAGCCAACATTGATTGCATGTGACATATATTGGGGAAACAAGATTCACAGCCTCACAGCAAGCTCATAAATTTTCAAAATGTGAACACTATGCTGGCACAGGAAAGAAAAAGTCTTCCAGAAACCAGTGGGTTCTCTTTTTCTTATATATGTTCCTTGATAGTGAGTCCACTGTAGTCTGTCTTTCATTGTGGGAGAATGTGTCATAGACATCAGGGCCTTATGTTTTTTACCCTTTGTTATTACTTTGCAATATTAGTAAATATTCATCTCCTTAAGCAAATTTCTAAAAGGGCAGCTAGGTGGTTCAGTGGCTAAATCACCAGGTTTGGAATCAGGAAAACTCATCTTCCCGAGTTCAAATCTGGCCTCAGACATTTACCAGCTGTGTGGATCTAGGGAAGTCACTTAACAATGTTTGTCTTAGTTTTCTCATCTGTAAAATGAGCTGGAGAAGGAAATGGCAAACTAATCTAGGATCTTTGCCAAGAAAACCTTGAAAAAGTTGGACATGACTGAAAAACAAATAAATAACTAAAGCTAATTAAATCTGGCTGACTAATAAGCTATAATAACCCCAAATCATCACCAGGAAGAATACTAATAACATCTTACAGCATATATAAAATTAAAAATGAAAGTTTAAACCCATAGGGGCTAGGCTTCTCTACCGCTTTGAAGAAACATAGGAGTTATGCTCTGCAGATACAGCTTATCAGTCAGTGTGAGTAGTAGCTGGTATGCTAGCTTTAGAACACTTGCATATTGAATCAACAAAGCACAACATATCACGATGAATAGAGTGCAGATTTCAAAACCAGAAAAACCAGGGTCCATTTCACGTGCCTAATAAAAATGCTGACTTTTGACCCCAGGTCAGTCACTTCAGCTCAGTGTTCTGCTCAATGTTCTCAGATGAAAAGATGCACAGTGATTGATATTCTGCTTTATTACAAAATGTTGCCTCATTAGAAATTGCCTATTCTAATTGTAAAAAAGGGCTTTGGGTTTATTATCCCATTTAAACTATATGTGATTGTAGCCTATCACATTGGTTGTCTCAGTCAACAAATGATTTTATTGGTGATTGAGTGCCTAGGTCTTCCAGTATTCAAAATTTTTTTTCTAACAATAATTCATGAGTGCTCAACTAATACTAATAAAAGGATATGGCTAAAGGATTTTTTATTTAGAAATGGGATCTCTCCTTCTTTCTCCGCTTCCTCCCTCTTTCTATCTCTGTCTTTCTCTCTCTTCCTCTCTCTCTCTCTGTCTCTCTTTATCCTCCCAAAAGGAAATGAATTTAAATCCCAGATCTTTCATTTCCTACCTCTGTGACCCTAAGTTACTATATCTCTCTAAACTTCATTTTATTTTCATCTGTGATATATGAGTTGTGGGTCTAATAACTTTAGAGGTCTCTCACAAAGTTAAACATATGATCATACTGTCCTCCCCAATTTTTTTTCTTCTAAAATAAAAGACTCTTTATCTCTCAAGGGCATCCAGGCCTCTCCTGCTTCTATGCCTCTACTCTTATTATTATCTATGTTTACAATACCATCTTCTATCACCTTCCAAAAGCCTGCCCATAAAACAAGGTTCGACTCATGTCTTACATAATCTTGAAATTTTCCTACTCCCCTGTCCTGAAGTGGAAATGATATCTCCATTCTGAGAAAGGAGACTTCTTAAAATGACATTATGAATTATCATGGAACAGTGGAAAAACCTTGAATTTTGAATCAGAGGGCTTGAGCTCATGGCCAAGCTTTAGTGTTGATCAACCTATTTATGTGATCTTAGAAAAATCACTTTTTACCCTGGAACCTCTATTCGTCATGTATAAAATGTGGGGATCGGACAATATAGCCTCCAAGTTCTCCTTATTCTCAAAACAAATTACCTGTGATCCATTGACTTCTATACTTATCTCATTCTCTCTGGTACAGCTAGGTCCCAATTAAATAATAAATGCAGTAAAGTTGTCACATATTTAAATTAAAAATGTTTGAAATTATACCTATGTAAAACGTTTTTGTTTCCAGGTTGATGGAAATATGCAGCATGACTTCAAATAATGCACCAACTTCATGAAATTCAATATTTATGCTAATTGGGACCAAAAGTTTTCTCTACTGCATGTATCTACATTATACTTCACTGGGTTCTATTAGTAAGACAAGTAATTGAATATCTAGATCTTAGTTGATTTTAGAAGCTCCAATTTGAAGTGCATAGTGAGAAAAAAATGCCAGATAAGGTGAATTAAGTTCAACAAAAAATGTGTACCAAAGTCCATGTTGATACAGCATTTGTAGGACAATATCGGTCACGTGAACAAAAACTTCCAGGACCTAGGGATTAAGTGGGCACTTAATCATTTTATAATGGATTGATTTATCCTTCTGTATAGTCAATGTCAGTAGACTGCCTTAATTGGTCAGTTCACCTTTGCTGTGAATCTAATGACTAAAATCACTTTCTTGGCTACAACTCCCCTCTTTTATTGACCTGCCCCGATTCAATTGAATATAAGTTCTTGTAGAACAGAGAGCATTCTCAAGTACATAACATAGTGTCTGAAATGTAATAAGCATTTTTCTCAAGTAAAAGAAACAAGAGTGTTCTTATTTATCTTTTTTCCCCATAGTTCCCATAACATGTAGCAACCACTTGATAAATGAATATTGGAAAAAAGGGAATATAGAATGGTGAAAATTCTGAGCATAATAAGTGTGATCAATAGTGAACCTTTCAATTTAAGTATTTTTTTTACCACCTGTAAAAACTACCAATCATCGGGAGTCTTCTAGTTCACAGGTTCAGTCAGTGGTATGATGTTGTAGCGTGATCAATAGATTCGGAGCCAGATAATCTTGGTTTAAAAGTGCCACTCTTCTCACACATGATCTGTGTAACATTAGACAAGACATTTGTCATTGAGCCCTGTTTCCTATTTTCCCAAATAAGGGGGTTGAGCTAACTAAGTCTAACCTTTTGTGTATTTCTAATTTTTGGTGATTCTAAGTATCTGGCACATGGCAAGTCCTTAATAAATGCCATTTAATTGATAGTTTTGTCACTAATATCTCATCTACATACACAAAGTCCAACCTTTCCCCAGTTGTGAGATTGTTTTCTATCCCCCACACCCATTGAAAGAATTAAAAAAAAAAACACAACTACAGTCTCCTTTCACCACTCCATGTAGGGAAAAGAAGTGAAGAGAGGAATGGGGAGAGGAAAAAGGGATGAAAATAATAATAAAGATTCCTCCAACGGTCATATGCAATTTTCTGTACAACAGTTTCACTTTGAATTGCACTCCTGCTGGGATGATGAGGGAGCTTTAGCTATTCTGCCAGCACTTATGGTTTTAGTTTTTCTTTGCATTTTGCCCCCTCCTGGTGATCTCTCTTTTTCTTTTTTTGTGTGGCTAGCACATCACTTGTCATTTGCAAAAAGAGAGCTCCAGGTCCCCAGGTGTGTTTTGTCTTCTGCAATCACCACTTGATTTCTATCAATTGTCTCATCAGATTTACAGGTCTGTAATGAGGAGAAATGAGATTGATAAAACAGAGGGTTAGAACAAATATCTCAGTTTTGATTGCCAGGTTGTGTGCTCTGTATGTTGTGTGTGTGTGTGTGTGTGTGTGTGTGTGTGTGTGATGTGGGGGTAGGGGATGTTGCAGAAATAAACCAATCAACAACTATTAAAATATATTATGATATTCATATTGTGCTATGTCCTGGGAATATAAATATAAAAAAAAACCCCTTGTTTGAAAAGCATGTACATTCCAATTGAGGAGACAACATATACATTCAGGATAAATCTAATATGAATAAATATATACACACATGTATGTATGTGTGTATGTATACACACACATGCAAAGCGATTAAATACAAGGGTAGAAAAGCCCTCCCCCTATTCTCTCATCTGAGAGCATTGCCTTATATTTTATAGAAAAAAAAAATAAATGAGGCCAATCACTGTGAGTTCCCTCTTCCTCATTACATATCACTCACATTCCTTCTTGCCACTATTTCTTCCTTCATCCCTGTCTTATGTATTAATGTGGCCTCACTCTTTTCAAAGGGTCTACTCTACCACCTTAAGTGATCCCATTCCTTCCAATCTTCTCGAACAGATTCCCGTCTTTGTCATGCATGCACTATCCCTTTTTCCCCCCAATCTCTTCCTTTCTATTGGCTCATTCTCTATTCCCTACAACCATACCCACATCTCTCCTCACATAAACAAAAATACTGAGAAACAAATCAAATACTTTCTTTACTCTGTCTTTCCACTTCTGGTAATTATAGTCCTATATTTCTTATGTCCTTTGTGGCTAAACTCCATGAAGGGCACTTAAAATAGTTGTCTCAACAAGTTTCTCTCCTCTCATTTTTTCTTAACCCCTTAAAATCTGGGTTTTGATCTCACCATTGCACTGAAAAAATTACTAATGATCTCTTAGTTACTAAACCCAATAGTTTTAATCAGTTTTCATTATCTTCAACATCTCTGCAACAACAGAAACACTCTTCTTGATATATTCTTCTTTCTGGTTTTTCAGGATACTGCTCTCCTGCTTATGTTACTTACCTGACCACTCCTCTGTTTCTTTTCCTGGATTCTCATCATGCTCTCTTACTATGGATACTGCCATAGGGTTCTTTTTTGGGGGATCTTCTTTTCTTTCTATATAATCTCATCAGCTCCCACATATTTAACAGCAATCAACCTTGAGGATTCTCAAGACTACCTATCCTGCCCCAAACTCTACTCACCTCCAATCTCATATTTCAGTGCAGCATTTCAGACAGTGAAATGAATGTCCTGCAGACTTCTTAAACTCAACATGTTCAAGAGAGCTCATTCTTTTACTAACTGAACCCTCCCCTTCATGAAATCTCTGTCACTATGGAGGGCAACAACATCTTTCTATTCCCTCAGGCTCATAGTTAGAAGTCATCATTACCACTCCTCATTATCCCTCAACCTCCTCATAGTAAAACATATTTATATGTTTATAGTAAAACAGGCAAGGCCTGTCAATTTCACATCAACAGTATTTTTCAAATACATCTTCTCTCTTCTAACACTATGACTTCTTGATTATGGGTCATCATCATCTCATATATGGACTACTGTAATAGTCTTCTGATAGGTCTGCCTGTCTTAAGTATCTCTCCAGTCCAATAAATCTTAAACTCAGTAAATAAAGTATTTTTTCCTCAAGTGGATGTCCCATTTCACCTCCTTACTCAATAAGCTTCAGTGGCTCCCCATTTCCTCTAGGATCAAATATAAAATTATCTGCTTTGTTTTAAGTAACCTTATGTAAGCTGGGCCCCTTTCCATTCTTCTTGTACCTTTATATTCACCATTTTCTCTTCAATTCAGTGACATTGACCCCCTCAGTATTCAAAAAAGAAGACACTCCATCTCTGGGTTATGGGAATTTTCTCTTACTGACATGCCCACAATGCTCTCCCTCCTCATCTATTATTGACTTTCCTGGCTTCTTTAAAGTCATGAGTAAAATATCATCATCAACCTTCTTAACCCCTCAATTCTAGTATCTTCCCTCCATTTGTTATGTATCACACATATATTGTATATATTTGTTACTTTTTTTCTCTGTCCCATTGGGTTGTAAGTTCCTTGAGGGTAAGAACTATATTTTGCCTTTCATGCATTAGTAGATAGTTATTAAACATTGATTGATTGAAAAACCTAAACTGAGGTGATAGCTATATGAGTAGAAGGAAGGGGTCTAATTTTAGAGATTTTTAAAGGTACAAAAAACAAGATTTCCCAAATGTTTGGATATATTGCAAGATAATACTGATGTTATGGGTTATTTTAATGATGGCAATACCTTTGACAGAAAAATGGAAATATAGAAGAGAAAAAGGCAAGGGGGGCCAAGATAATATTCAACTTTATTCATTCATTTATCCATTTATTTATTTATTCATTTATTTATTTACTTGTTAGGTAATTAATTAATTTGCTTATTTGCTTATGATCACATCACACAAAGGAAAAAATGTCAATGCATATGGCTTGACAGAAAACTTGCAAATATGAAATTCTGAATTAACCATACAAATTTCCATCTCTATGTGGTACTACAGAGATCCCCAAGGAATTGTACATTTCTGACTCTAAGAAGTTGGCTTAAGCTAGCCCTGGGGGCAAATGTCTAGAGCAGTGCTGGCAGCAAAAGAATGCTTTATCCACTGATCTGCAGATTCTAACAAGTAGGCGACAGACCCAAAAGCATGTGGCCAGAAGCATCCTCCAAGGTACTGGAGATAATTCTAAGTTAAGTTAGGAGGAAGGATACCAGCAGTTAAAGGGATTAGGAAAACTCTTCTATAGAAGGTGACTAGACTTTTCCTAAAAGGAAGAATGGTATTTTTTGAAATAGAAATAATGATGAGATACATTTCAGGCATTTAGAGTGACTAGTGCAAAGGAACATTCTTACTCACCTTTGATGTTAACAGGTTCTACAGAAGCATCTATCAATTAATCTGCATAGGGAAAATAATTTTAAAGAAGGAATAATTATAAATATATAATGGTAATGTATAAAGCGTACCATATATTATCTATAATAATTACTGTAATTATGGTATATACCATTTTAATTTTACAAAGCAATTTACCAATGTATAAAGCAAACCATATATTATCTGCAATAATTACTCTAATTAAGTTATATACCATTTTAATGTTTAGAAAGTATTTTACCAATGTAATCGAATTTAATTACCACAATAGGCCTTTTGACATAGGTGATCTTATTGTTTCCATTTTCCATATGAGGAAACTGAGGCTGAAAGAGGCAACAAGGATTTTGGTTTAGAAGTTCTTGAGTTGAAATACAAGGCTTTCTCTACTTCTCTATCTAGTATACTCCTAGATCCAACTAAGTAGATTGAGGAAGCGTAATACCTGAGGCAACGCAGCTAGCCTTGTTGATAAGTATGCCATTCCTTTTTAATGGCACTTGGCTTCCTGTCTCCTAAACATGGTAATAATTCAGCAGATTTGAGATTCCATTGCTGTAGGAACTATGCAAAAATGTAGGCAGAAATATTATGAATTATATGACAAGAAGACATTAATCTCTCAGAAGTTCAAGAATGCCTCCATTGTTGATCTTTAAAAAGAAAAGGGAAATTAGTAATCCTGTGACAATCACAGGGGACATGTGTCTCTCTCTCTTATTCATGGCCAACAAGAGTATTGCCAGAGTTCTTTTTTTATAAGTTGATCCTTCACCTGAAAGATTGTCATCTATCCAAAGGCTAGTGTGACTTCAAAAAGTGCTGAGGAAGTCAATATTGTACTTCCTGTTCAAGAACTCCAGGAGAAATGCCAGGAGCAGAAGACAGCTGTGTACAAATTCAAAGGCCTCTGAAACTGTCTTTCATGAGGGCTTGTGGGAAATTATGGCATAATTTGTGTGCCTGGAGAAGTTCATCAGTATTGTATGTCAGTGTCATGATGAGATATTTGCCCAGTTTCTGCATTATGAAAAATGCACTCACTCTTTCCCAAACAACAATGGATTAAAGTAGGGCTGTGTGCTTGTTGCCATGCTTTTGATTTTATTTTGAAAAACATATTATTTTCTTTTCCCTTAATTACATGTAAAATAAAATATTTTTAAACTTTGCTTTTGTAAAATTGTTGAGTTCTAGATTCTCTCCTTCCCTTCCACCTTTTCCCCCAATTGTAAGGGCAAGGAATCTGATATAGGTTATACATATGCAGCCCAGCAAGAAAAATGTCCACATTAGTCATATTGTCAAAGATAACACAGACAAAATAAGAATAAGAAAAATAAAGAAAAAACTATGCTTAAATTGGCATTTAAACTCCACCAGTTCTTTCTCTGGAGATGAATACCATTTTTCATCCAAAGTCCTTCAGAATTATCTTGCATCATGGTATTGTTAAGAATGCCTATGCCATTCACAGTAGATCATCACACAATTTTGTTGTTGCTACATAGAGTTTTCCCCTGGTTCAGCTCATTTTACTTTGCATTCGTTCGTGTAAGTCTTTCCAGGTTTTCCTGAGAGCATCCTGCTCGTCATTTCTTATAGCAAAATAATATTCCATCACAACGATATAAAAATTTCACAAAGCCATTCCCCAATCAATGGACACCCCCTCAATTTCCAATTCTTTGTTGCCATGAAAGGAGCTGCTGCAAATATTTATACACAAAATGGCCTTTTCCTTTTTTTAAAATCTCTTTTGTACATAGACCTAGTAGTGGTATTTCTTGATCAAAGGATATGCATGGTTTTATAGCTTTTTGGATATAATTCCAAATTGCCCTCCAAAAGGATTGAATCAGTTCACAATTCCACTAAAAGTACATTAATGTCTCATTTTACCCACATCCTCTCCACCACTCGTCATTTACCTTTTCTGTCCTATTAACCAATCTGATAGGTGTGTGGTGGTAGCTCAGAGTTGTTTTAATTTTAATTTCTTTAGTCAATAGAAATTTAGAGCATTTTATGTATCAATAGATAGCTTTATTTACTTTGTCTGAGAACTGCCTGTTCATTTTTAAACATTTGTCAATTGAGGAATGTTCCTATTTCTATAAATTTGATGTTTCTCTACATATTTGAAAAAAAATATGTCTTTTTCAGAGAAACATGCTGCAAAATATTTTTCGAAGTTATGTTTACTATTAATTTCCCCCCATTTTATTTTCTTCTTGTTTATTCTCCTTTCTCTTTCCTCTCACGGGGGCGATTCTCAAATATTTTGCTTTTGACTTTTGTCTTCCCCAATTCTGCCTCCCTTCTATCTTCCCTTCCCCATTTATTCACTTACTCTCCTACTTTCCTGTATGGTAAGATAGATTTCCATACCCAACCGAATGTGCATGATTTTTCCTCTTTGAAACAATCCCCCCTCCCCTATCTTTCCTTCCATTGTAAAAAAAAAATATTTTGTATATTTGTTATGTCAGGTAATTTACCCCATTTTATCCCTTCCTTTCCCTTTTCCCAGTGCATTCCTCTTTCTCACCCCATAATTTAATTTTTGGATAATCAGCTCATTGTATTCAATTCACAATCATGTCTTCTGTCTATGCCTTCTAACTGTACTACCTATGGGAAAGTTTTTTAAGAGGCGTAAGTATCATTCTATATATAGAAATTTACCTTCACTGTATACCTGTCTATGTTTCTCTGGATCTCTATATTTAAAAGTAAAATTTTGGTTGACAAATGCACTTCAAGGAGCCAAAATGGTGGAATAAGCAGTAACTTGCTCTCACTTTCCCTTATTGACCTCTAAAAACAAAAAAGAGCACCCCAGGAAAAATCTTGGAATAGCAGAGGCAGCTGGGGTGAAACAGTCTTTTTCCCCGAAAAATTGGAAGCTTGCCAAGAAAGTTCCATCTCACTCAAGTACAGGGGCAACACAGTCCAGGATGAAAGGTATCCCAACAAGCCTGCAGCAAACCACATTTCCAAAAAACAATGGGAAATCCTGAGCCCCAGAGTGGTGGAGCAGGCAAATACCACCACCAGGACATCCCCTGTCCCTGTGCCTTACCATATCCAGGGGAAACTGCAGACTCCACCTGGGAGAATGAGCACATACGTCAGTGCAGCCCCAGGCAGGCAGGCATCCTCTAGAAGCCAAACCTCTCTCTTTCTCAATTTGTTGTTGGGAAGGCCATCATCATCCAGCAGCCAAACTTTCCTGTGATTCAGTGTGGTATCAGGAAGCAGACATCTTCCAGCAGCTGAATCTTCCTGGGGTTCACATGGCCCTAGTAGGACAGACATCCTCCAGCAAATGGACCTCCACATGCTTGAGGGTAGTCCTGGGAAAATGCAGAGAAACCCCATCTGGCCTCAGCACATGCAAGGCACCACCACTAGGACCCGAGTTTAGTACTAGGTAAACTGCCAGACCCCTACGCCCTTCAGCTGCGAGCACCAGAGGCCCCAGCAAACAAAACCAGGCCCTTGATTCCCAACACAAGATGCTTGGAACAGTGTCTTCTGTGCTCCAGTAGGAAAGTTTAACTTTAAAAGCCAAGAAATAGGAAAACATCATGAGCAAAAAGCATCATCATCATCATCAACAACAACAATAACAAAAACAAACCACTGATGGTATAGAATTATTATGGTGACAGGGAAGATCAAAAAAAAATTCAGAAGAGGACAATATTGTCATTATGCCGACATCCAAAAATTTTAAAGGGGGATGTGAACTGGTCTGAAGCCCAAAAATCCTTTTGGAAGAGCTCAAGAAGGATGTTAAAAGTCATATAAAAGCAGTAGGAGAAAAATGGTCAGTATGAAAAAATATGCAGCAATAGAAAAAGAACAAAAATTGACTTAGAAAACAATTCTTTAAAAAAGGACAAGTAGCCAAATTGGAAAAAAAAATACACTGAAGAAATCTACTCCCTAAAAAGTAGAATTGGATAAATGGAAAAGGAGGTACAAAAATTCACTGAGGAGAATGTGTTGGTAAGCAAAATGGGCTCCTTAGAACTTAGTGCCCTTAAAGAGTTTGGCTTTTGTTTGCTTTGAGTAATGCTAAGCCCCAGGCCCAAACCCCTATTAGGTGTGGAACCTATGTGGATGTGGATTGGTGACTGGGGTGGGGCCCAAGGTGGGGCTGGCTAAGGGGAGGTGCTAACTCCAGAGCCATGCTCCATTGGGTGTTAACCTAACCTATGTGGATGTGAACCTCCCAGGGTCCTAAGGGGAGTGGCTAACTCAAGAACCTATCATAGCAGCCTAAATTCTGGTCATTCAGATGACATTTGATGCCATCTGAAGCCCTACAAGAAGGGAGGACAGAGCCATTTGTGCAAGGCTCTCGAGATGGTGTTGATGAGGAGACTGCGGGCAGCTGTAGCTAAGGAGCTCTCCAGCTTGTAAACCCGATGCTGAGACTTTGTTGAACTCTGGTAACTATGTATTGGGATTTGAATCAGACAAGATCTGTCTGTTGATGTTTCTAATTTGTTTGTATTTTGTTCTGAAGTTCAGTGTGCTGGTCTTTTTCCCCTGAACTAAGTGAATTGTATTTGTGTGCTGAATTAAAGTAAGCATGTCAACCCCTTTACCTTGCTTTCCTTAGTTAAGCAGATCAAAAGAACCTGTGTTTTCTGGGTGCTGGCAGCCTTCTGGGTGCTGGCTGTGGGTGGATCTCTCACCCCCACAGCAGCTGTTAGTCAGATTGTTAGCAAAATGGGCTCCTTAGCACTTAGTTCCATAAGTGCCCTTGAAAAGTTTGGCTTTTGTTTTTGTTGAGTAATTCCGTGTATTTCATTGAGTCTTACTAAGTGCTAAGCCCCAGGCCCAAACTCCTATTAGATGTAAAACCTATGTGGGTGAGGACTGCCAACTAAGGTGGGGCCCAAGGTGGGGCTAACTGCAGGGAGGGCCTAGTTTACATGTCTGGGACAGCAGAGGCTCTTAGACCACTTGGGTTTAAGTCCACCTCTTTGTGATGATTTTAGGTCATGTGGGTGAGTTGTATGTGTGACTCACCCTTGATGCTGACTAAGATATAAAAACAAGGGGTTGGCCTCTTCTTCCTTGGATCTCTTTGCCGCAGCAGTGGTGGCATGCATGACTCTGGGCAAGCCCTTGCTCTGAGCTCCCAGGCTGAACCTAGGTGTTGGTAATTATGAATTTGTATTGGGTCTATCTGTTGATGTTTGTAATTTGTTTGTAATTTGCTCTGAAGTTCAGGGTGCTGGCTTTTTCCCCTGAACTAAGCAAATGATATTTGTATGCTGAATTAAAGTAAGCTTGCCAACCCTTTAACCTTGCTTTCCTTATTAAGGAAGATCAAAAGAATCTGTGCTATGGCAGGTGCTGGCAGCTTAATGGGTGCTGTTTGTTGGTGGATCTTGCACCCCCAAAGAAGTTGCTAGCCAGATTGTGGAAACAGAGAACTCCTCAAAAAGTAGAATTGGTCAAATCAGAAAGGAGTTTAAAAAAGCTAAGTGAAGAAAAAAATCATTAAAAATGAGAATTGGGCAAGTAGAATCTAATAGCTCTATGAGATATCAAGAATCAGTCAAACAAAATTGTAAGAATGAAAAAATAGAAGAAAATGTAAAATCATTGCAAAAACAACTTACCTTGATATTAGATCCAGGGGAGATAATATATGAATTATTGGTCTACCTGAAAGCCATGATCTAAAAAAGAAAAGAAGAGAGAAAGAGAGAAAGCCTGGTGAGCATCTTCTAAGAAATCGCCAAGGAAGAAAATTTCCCTGACATCCTAGAACCAGAAAGCAAATTAGTCATGAAAAGAATCCACCAATCACCTCCTGAAAGAGGTCCCAAATTGAAAATGAAAAGGAATATTGTAGCCAAATTCCAGAATTATTAGGTCCAGGAGGAAAAACTGCAAGCAGCCAGAAATAAACAATTTAAATATTGAGGAACCTCTCTCAGGATTATGCAGGACCTTGCAGCTTCTACATTAAAAGATTGGAAGGCAAAGGGCTATAAAAATGTGCATACCCTTTGACCCAGCAATACCACTTTTAGGTCTGTATCCCCAAAAAGATAATACAAATGAGTAAAGGATGCACATGTACAAAATATTTATAGCAGCTCTTTTTGTGGTGGCCAGCAATTGGAAATTGAGGGGATTCCAAACAGTTGGGAGATGGCTGAATTAGTCATGGTATATTAATATAATGGAATACTATCGTGCTATAAGAAATAGCGAGTAGAGGGCAGAGCCAAGATGGCAGAGTGAAAGAAGGGAGTTGCCTGAGCTCTCCCACAAATTGTTTCAGATACCTTTAAAAAGTGAATATAAACAAATTTTAGCTTGGCAGAATCCACAAAGAGACAGTGTGTGGCAGATTCCCAAACCAGGATAACCTGCAAGGTTAACAGGAAGGATTTGTTTCCCTAGGCTGAGAGAAGAGCACAGTCTTACATGCAGGGTGCACTGGTTTAGACACAATTATAGCAAGCCTGGAGCAGACACTAGTAGATTGAATTGCTGGCAACAGTGGCAATTCCCAGACCTCTCAGTGCAGGTGGGGATCTATTGGAACTGGGAGAGAGAGAGACACAATCCTGGACAAGGTCTACAGCAGTGGCAGGAGCTACTCCTAGGGCTATCAACCCACAGACTAAATGTTTGAAAGTCACCTATTTCAATTTCTGGTAGCCGAGACGGCGGAGTAAACAGTAAGTATAATCCTTCCTCCCTCCCCATTGACCTTGAAAAACCAAGATAATATTGCACCAGGAAAAACCTGGGAGAACATGAGACCCAGGGTGGTGGAGCTGGCAAGCACCAAGACCAAGAAACCATGCATGCCTTTGCACAGCCATGGGAATCAGCACATACCATCATGGATGGGCATCTACTAGCAGTTGAACCTACCTGCGCTTTAGCTCAGCCACAGGGAGGGGGTGACCTTCAGCAGCCAGAACACCCCTTACCTACACTTCACACCACATGAGCTTCAACATAACCCTGGGTGTTATAACCTCACCTGGCCTCAGCCTCAGCACACATCAGCCATCAGCAGCTAAGCACCAGTTAAGCAACAGCATTATATAGCTGCCAGGTGCCAGAATCAGAAGCCACAGAATACAAGGCCAGTAACCAGGCTCCTATCCCCAAGCATAAAAAGTGTGGGACAGAGTCCCCTCAGCCTCCAAAACAGAGATCCACTTTAAAAGCCAGGGGGAAGGAAATTTTAATGAGAAAGAAGCCAATTAGAAAAAAAAAACGCAAAGACCATGGAATCTTACTGTGGGAAAAGAGAAGATAAAAATATCAATTCAGAAGAGGACATCTTTGAAACTAAACCCACATCTGAAATATTGAAAGGGAATATGCACTTGTCTCAAGCCCCAAAACAATTCTTGAAAGAGCTCAGGAAGGAATTTAAAAGCCAAATAAGAGTGGTAGAAGAAAAAATGACCAATGATTTTAAAAATACAATCAACAAAATGGAAAAAAAAATCACTGAAGAAAGTATCTCCCTAAAAAATAAAATCAGCCAAATGGATAAGGGGGTAAAAACATAATTATAGAAAATAACACCTTAAAAAGTAAAGTTGGCCCAATGAAAAAGGAGGTATAAAAGCTAACTGAAGAAAACAATTCACTCAAAATTATAATTGGGCAAATGGAAGTTAATGGATCTCTAAGGCACCAAGAATCAGTCAAAGAAAATCTAAAGAATGAAAAAAATAGAAGAAAACATAAAATTTCTCATTCGAAAAATAACTGAACTAGAAAACAGTTCCATGAGAGATAATCTAAGAATTATTGGTCTACTGGAAAGCCATGATGAAAAAAGAGCCTGGACACCATCTTTCAAGAAGTCATCAAGGAAAACTGTAACAAGGTCCTAGAAGTAGAGAGTAAAATAGTTATTGAAAGAATCCACTGAATCACCTCCTGAATGATATCCCAAATTGAAAATGCCAAGCAATATCATAGCCAAATTCCAGAATTAACAGATCAAGGAGCAAATACTGAAAGCAGCCAGAAAGAAAAAAAAAATCAAATACCATGGAACTACAGTCAGGATCACACTGGATCTTGCAGCTTTTACATTAAAAGATCAGAGGGATTGGAGTATGATATTCTGAAAGGCAAAGGAGCTTGGACTACAATCAAGAATCAACTACCCAGCAAAATATAGCATAATCTTTCCGGAAAGGAGATGGATATTCAATGAAATAAGGAATTCCAGACCTTCCTGATGAAAATGCTCAATGGAAAATTTAATATTTAAATACAAGACTCAAGTGAAGCATAAAAGGGCAAAAAAGAAAAAAAAAACCTTGGCATTCAATAGAGAAAACAGTTTACTTCCTTACATGGAAAGATCATACTTATAAATCTTGAGAATTACATCTTTATTATGACATTTGTAATGGATACACTTAGACTGAGTGTATGGGTATAAATTGACTGTTGTGATGATAAAAAACCTAATTAAGGGGTGCAAAAGGTTTATAAAGGGAGAAGAGCTAAGGAGGAGGCAGAAAAATGTAAATTACATCACACTAAGAGGCACAAAACATTATACTAGGGAGAAACAAGGGAGGGGGATGATTATTGTTTGAACTGTAGGCTCATTGGATTTGGTAAAAGAAGGGAATTATATGCTCTTTTAAACATAGAAATATAACTTGCCCTGTAAGCAGTAGCTGGAGAAAGGGAAAATGAAAAGGCAGGGTGGTTAGACAGGAGAGAAGAAGCAGCAAATGAAAAGGGAAAGAAAAGGGAGGGTGCTGATAGAAGAGAGGGAAGATAGAGTGAGGTAGTGGTCAAAAGCAACAAAAAAAAGCTTTTAAGATGGTAAGAGAAAAGGGACAAATAAAAGCATAAACATGGGGGCAAATAGAATGGAAAGGAAAACACAGATAGTAATCATAAGTGTGAATGTGAATGGGATGAAATCTCCCATAAAATGGAACTGGATAGCAGAATGGATAAAAATATGTATTATATGTGTGTGTGTGTATGTACACACACACACACACACACGCATATATATATACACACATATATAAAATCCTACAATGTGTTATTTACCAGAAATATATTTGAAATAGGGGGACGGGATGAACACAGAGTAAAGACAAAAGGCTAGAGTAGAATATATTATTCTTCAGGGGTGAAGTGGAAAAAAAAAGCAGGGGTAGCAAGTCTAATCTCAGACAAAGCAAAAGCAAAAATATATCTAATGAAAAGAGATAAGGAAAGAAACTATATCCTGCTTAAAGGCACCATAGACAATGAAGTAATATCATTACTAAACATATATGCACAAAGTGGTATAGCAACAAAATTTTTAGAGGAAAAGTTAAGGGAGTTACAGGAAGAAACAGACAACTATACGAGTTGGAGACTTCAACCTCCCCCCTCTCTGAACTTGATAAATTGAACTACAAAATAAACAAGAAAGAAGTTAAGTTGGATAATATAATTTGAGAAAACATAGACATGGCAGACCTCTGGAGAAAACCGAATGGAGATAGAAAGGAATATACCTTTTTCTCAGTGGTACACTGGCACATAAACAGAAACTGACCATGTACTAGGGCATAAAAACCTCACAATCGAGTGCAGAATGGCAAAATATTAAATGAACCCTTTTCAGATCACGATGCAATAAAGAACCATGGGAAGATCAACTAAAAGTTAATTGGAAACTAAATAATTGAATCCTGAAGAATGAGAGGGTCAAACTACAAATCACAGAAACAATCAAAGACTTCATTCAAGAGAATGAAAATAAAGAGACACAAGCCAAAACTTATTGGATGTAGTGAAAGTTGTTCTTAAGGGAAGTTTTACATCTCTGAATGCTTACATGAATAAAATAGAGAAATTGGAGATCAGTGATTTAGGCATGCATCTGAAAAAAGCTAGAAAAACAACAAACTGAAAATCTCTAATCAAATACCAAATTAGAAATAGTGAAAACCAAAGGAGAGATTAATAAAATTGAAATTTAGAAAACTATTGAACTAAGAAAAAACTAAGAGCTGATTTTATGTGAAAAAAAATACAATTGAAAACCTCGGGTTAATTTAATTTTAAGAAAAAGAAAGATGAAAACTAAATTACTTGTGTCAAAAATGAAAATGTGAATTCATCACTAATGAAGAGGAAATGAAAACAGTAATTAGGAATTATTTTGCACAATTGTATGCCCATAAATTTGACCATCTTAGTGAAATAGATGAATATTTACAAAAATATAAATTGCACAGATAAAGAGAAAGGGAAATAAAATACTTAACCCTATCTAAGAAAAAGAAAATGAACAAATCATGAATGAATTCCTTATTAGAAAATCTCAAGGGCCAGATGGATTTACAAGCAAATTCTATCAAATATTTAAAGAATAATTAATTCCAGTATTACATTGACTATTTCGGAAAATTGGTGAAGGAGTCCTACCAAATTATTTTTTGATAGAAATATGGAACTGACACCCTATATGGGAAGAACCAAAGCAGAGAAAGAAAATTATAGACCAATTTCCATAATGAAAAAAAGATCCAAAACTTTAAATAAAATATTAACAAAAATATTATAGAAACTTATCGGGAGAAAAAAAACACTTCGATCAGGTAGGATTAATACCAGGAATGCAGGGCTGGTTCAATATCAAGAAACCTATCAGCATAATTGATCATATCAACAACAAACCTAACAAAAACCATATGGTTATCTCAGTAGAGGCAGCAAAAAGCTTTGTACGATACCCATTTCTACTAAAAAAAATACTAGAGAACATAGGAATACATGTGGCTTTTCTCAAAATGAGAAGGAGTTTCTACCTAAACCCTTCTGCAAGCATTATGTGTAATGGAGATAAGCTACATGCATTTCTAATAAAGTCAGGGGTGAAAATAGGATGTCCATTATCACCACTATTATTCTATATGGTATGAGAAATATTAGTTTAGCAAGAGGAGAAGAAAAATAAATTGAAGGAATTAGAATAGACAAAGAAGAAACTAAGTTATCGCTCTTTGTAGATTATATGATGAAAAACAGAAAATCTGAGAGACTGTGAAATACTTGAAATAATAAAGTTTATCAAAGTTGCAGAATATAAAATAAGCCCACATAAATCATCAGAAAGAAATAGGAGAGAAATACCATTTAAATTTACTGTAGGCATTATAAAATATTTGGCAGTCTACCTGACAAAAGAAACCCAGGAACTATATTAACACAATTAAAAAAAAAAACATTTATCAAACAAAGAAAGCTGATCTAAATAATTGGAAAAACATCAGGTGCTTGGGGGTAGGCTGAGATAATACAATAAAATAATCATTTTAAATAAATTAATTTTCTTATTAAATGACATACCAATCAAACTACTAAAATATTATATGGAGATAGAATAAAAATATCAAAATTCATCTGACTAACAAAAGGTCCAGAATATTAAGGGAATTAAGGAAAAGAAATTCTAGGGAAAGTAGCCTAGCCATACCAGATCCTAAATTGTATTACAATTTAATCAATCAAAACCACTCGAGCAATCATTGAAACTACTTGACACTGGGTAAGAAATAGAGGGATAGGGTGTAGCCAAGATGGTGGCTTGAAAAGAAGGAATCTCTTGAACTCTCCCCCAAACCTCTCCAAACACCTGTAAAATGACTCTAAACAAATTCTAGAGCTACAGAACCCATGTGATCAAAGAGTGAAGTATGTCTCTAGAACAAGACAGCTTGGAGGGTAGCTTGGAAGGGTCTACTTCACTGTGCAGAGCTCAGCCCAGTTTGAGCCACTCCAGAAGAGACCAGGCCTCAGGGTCATGAATCACTAATCTGTGGCAATTTCCAGACTTCTCAACCCACAAACACCAAAGACAACAGAGAAGGTCATTGGGAAAACTGTTGGAAACTGTTGAGAGAAGTGTGCAGTCAGGCTCCAGCCTGGGGCAGCAAAGATGGCAGCAGCAGCAGCAGGAAGGGAGGAGCAGAAGCAGGGGCAGCAGCGGCTTCAGTAGCGGCGGTGGCTGCTTCTGGAGCACCAGGTCCACAATAAGTGAGGGAATCAAGAAGTTGATCAGAGTGGTAGTACAGGGATCATTTTGCTGGTACTAAGGCGGCCTTTTCTCACTTAGCACTGTGTTGATCTGGGTCACAGTCCTTCTTGGTAGTCCTTGCGGGAGGAGGAGTACTGATGTAACAGAAAGGTGGTGACTGAGGAGAAGGAGTCCTCCTGGTAGCTACATGGCAGAAAGGAATTCTTGAATTCATGGACCAGTGTACAGGCCAGGAGAAGAGTATTATACCACATCAGAATAGAAGTAGCTCTGAAAACAGCAGCACAAAGCTCCTGAAGTTTGGGACAAAGCACTCTCTGCTCTGTAAGCAATCATACGCTGAGCTCTGAAAGAGCTCAAAAGTCAAATAATTGGCTGGGGAAATGAGCAGGCAATGTAAAAGGACTCAGACTATAGAATATTTCTTTGGTGACAAAGAATATTGTGGAAACACAATCAGGATAACACAAGATCTAGCAACTTCTACCTTAAGCAATAAAAAGGCTTGGGATATGATATTCCAAAGGTCAAAGGAATTAGGACTAAAACCAAGAATCACTTACCAGCAAAACTGAGTATAATACTTCAAGGAAAAAAGAGATATTCAATGAAATAGAAGACTTTCAATTATTCATAATTAAAAACCCAGAGTTAAATAGAAAATTTGACTTTCAAATAAAAGAATCAAGAGAAGCATGAAAAAGTAAACAGGAAAGATAAACCATAATGGACTTACTAAATTTGAACAGTTTTGTTTACATTCCTCCATGGAAAGATGATATTTGTAACTCATACAACCTTTCTCACTATTAGGGGAGTTGATGGGAATATATATATATATACATATATATGTACATATATATGTATATATATTCATATATATACACACATATATACATATATATGTGTGTGTATAATATATATTTACATACACATATATACACATGTACACGTATATGTACAGATACACATGCAATATACATATATGCACATACATATGTGTGTATATATGCATATATATACATATGTGTCTATGTATATATGCATATATATACAGAGAGAGAGAGAGCGCGCAGGGTGAGGTGAATATGAAGGGTCGATATCTAAAATAAGATAAAATTAAGGTGTGTTAGAGGAATATATTGGGAAGAGAAAGGGAGAGCTAGAATGAGATAAATTATCTCGCATAAAAGTTGCAAGAAAAAGCTGTTATAATGGAAGGGAAGAGGGGATGGGAGAAAGGAATGAGTGAATATTGCTCTCATGGGATATGGCTTAAGGAGGGAATAACATACACACTTATTTGGTTATCTTACTCTACAGGAAAGTAGGGCAGAGGGTATAGGAAGGGGTGATATTAGAAGGGAGGGTAGATTGAGGGATGAGGTAGTCAAAAGCAAATACCTTTGAAAAGGGACAGGGTCAAAGGAGAAAACTGAATAAAGTGTGACAGGAGAGAATAGAGGGAAAATATAGTTAGTCTTTCACAACATGACTATTACAGAAGTGTTTTGCATAATGATATATATGTACCCTATATTGAGTTGTTTGCCTTCTCAGGGAGGGTGAGTGGGGTGGGAAAAAGGGAGAGAATTTGGAACTCAAATTTTTAAAAACAAATGTTAAAAACAATATTTTTTACATGCAAATTGGAAATGAAATATACATTATATACATTATATGCATACAGGCAATGGGGTATAGAAATCTATCTTTCAATACAAGAAAGTGAAGGGAAAAGGGATGGGGGTGGAATGGGATGATAGAAGGGAGAGCAGACTGGGAAAAGGGTCAATAAGAATACATGACATGTTGGGGTGTTGAGAGGGTAGAGATGGGGAGAAAAACTGTAACTCAAAATCTTGTGGAAAGGAATGTTGAAACCTAAAAATAAATTTAAAATAAAGAAGTAGAGGAGTAGATTAGTGGAATAGTTTAGGTACATAATACATAATCCTCAATGATTATTGTAATCTAATGTTTGATAAACTGAAAGATTCCAGCTTCTGGTTTAAGAATTCATTATTTAACAAAAAACTGCTTGGGAAAGCATACAATAATATTACAGAAACTGGACATAGACCAACGTCTGACACCATATACCAAAATAATGTCCAAATGGGTACACGATTTAGGTATAAAGGCTAATACTATGGACAAATTAGGGGAGCAAGGAATAGTTTATCTGTCAGATTTATTGGGAATGGCAGAAATTTATGACCAAACAAGAGATATAGATAATCATGAAATGCAAAATGGATAATTTGATTGCATTAAATTTAAAAGTTTTTGGACAAACAAAGCCAATGCAATCAAAATTAAGAGGGAAGCAGAAAACTGGGAAAACACATTTGCTAGTGTCTCTGATAAAGGCCTCGTTCTTAAAATACATAGAGAACTGAGTCAAATTTACAAGAATACAAGTCATTACACAATTGATAAATGTTCAAAGGATATGAAAATGGAGTTTTCAGAGGAAGAAATTAAAGTTATCTATTGTCATAAGAAAAAATGCTCAAAATCACAATTGATTACAGAGATGCTAATCAAAACAAATATGAGGTACCACATCACAGGCATCAGTTTAGCTAATGTGACAAAATAGGAAAATGATAAATGTTGGAGAAGATGTAGGAAAGTGGAACACTAATCATTTTTGTGAGAGCTTTTGGCAGATTTAACCATTCTGGAGAACAATTTGGAACTATGCCCAATGGGCTATAAAAATGTGCATGCCCTTTGACCCAGCAATACTCCTATAGGGCTGTATCCCAAAGAGATCATAGAAATGGGAAAAGGACCCATGTGTATGAAAATATTTATAGCAATACTTTTTGAAATAGCCAAGAATTGGAAAATGAGGGGATACCCATCAATTGGGGAATGACTGAACAAGTTATGGTACACAAATATAATGGAATGCCTTTGTGTAATAAGAAATGATGAACAGGAAGAATTAAAAAAAAGCCTGGAAAAACTAATATGAATGGATGCTGAGTGAAATGAGCAGAAAGAGGAGCACATTGCACACAGAAACAGTCACAGTGTTTGAAGACTGATTTTGACAGACTTAGTCCTTGTCAGTAATACAAGGACCTAAAACAGTTCCAAAGGACTCATGATTGAAAATTCCATCCATATCCAGTGAAAGAACTATGGAGTCAGAATACACAGTGAAGCAGAGTATTTTATTCTTTTCTTTTGTTTTGTTTTCTCGTGGATTCTCCCATTCGTTATAATTCTTATATGCAGCATGACTAATGTGAAAATGTATTTAATAGGAAAGTATATAGAGAGCACATATCAGGTTGCATGCTGTCTTGGGGAGAGAGGGGGTAGAAAATTCAAACTTAAAACTTAAGGAACTGAATATTGAAAATTATAGTAATGAATAAATAAAAAAAAAAGAAATGATGAGCAGAAAGAGTTGAAAAAACCTGGAAAGACTTATATGAACTTACTCTAAGTGAAGTAAACAGAACCAAGATAAAACTGTACATAACAATAGACACAATATGTGATGACTAACTTTGACACACTTATCTCTTCTTAGCAGTGCAGGGGTCTAAAACAAGTTGAAAAGGTTCATGATGGAAAATGCTGTCTTTATTCAGAAAAAAAGATTTATGGAATCTGAATGAAAATTAAAACATGTTATTTGCTCTGTCCCTTTATTCTTCTCTTTATGTTTCTTCTTATGCTTTCTCTCATTGGTTATAATTCTATAATTCTTCTTTAAAACATGACAAATGTGAAAATATATTTACTATTAATGTATATGTAGAGCCTCAATCAAATTAAACACTGTCTTGTGTTGGGGGAGGGGAGAGAAGAGGAGAAAATTTAGAACTCAAAATCTTGTGGAAGTGAAAATGGAAAACTAATGAGAGAGAGAGAGAGAGAGATGAATAGATTAGAGGGTTGGCATATGATATTCTGCAAGGCAAACAAGCTTAGATTACAACTAAGGATCAACTACCTAGAAAATGAGCCTAATCTTTCAGGCAAGGGGATTGGCATTCAGAGAAATAGGGCACTTCCAAAACTTCCTGATGAAAACACAAGAGCTCAACTGAAAATTTGATCTTCAAGGGAGACATAAAAAGGTTAACAGGAAAGGGAAAAAAAAGTTGTTCTATAAGGCCAAACTGTTTACATTTCTACATGGAAAGATAATACTTGTAACTCTTGAGAACTGTATATGTATTGCAACATTTTGAACGGGTATACACAGACAGAGGAAAGCTGGCTTTGATTCAATAATAAAAATTCTAAGTTTGTGGTTAAAAAAAAAGGATTGCAGTGAGTGAAGAGGAAAGGAGGAGGCAGAAAAGAGTAAATTAGATCACTTGAATGGGTATATATGTTGGTAAGCAAAATGGGCTCTTAGCACTTAGTTCAACCAAGTGCCCTTGAAGAGTTTGGCTTTTATTTCCTTTGAGTAATTCAGTGTATTTCATTGAGTCTTACTAAGTGCTAAGCTCCAGGCTCTAACACCTACTAGGTGTTAACCTAACCTAGGTGGATGTGAACTTCCCAGGGTCCTAAGGGGAGGGGTGAACTCAAGAGCCAATCATAGGAGCCTAAGTTCTGATCATTCAGATGATGTTTGATGACGTCTGAAATCCTATAAGAAGAGAAGACATAGCCATTTGCACAGGATTCTCACTCTTGGTGGCTTGAGGTGATAGGAGACTCTGGCAGCTGTACCTAAGAAGCCTTCCAGCTCATAAACCTGTATGTTGAGACTTTGTTAAACTCTGGTAACTATGTATTGGGATTTGAATCAGACAAGATCTGTCTGTCAAAGTTTGTATTTTGTTTGTATTTTGCTCTGAAGTTCAAGGTACTGGTCTTTTCCCCTGAACTAAGTGAATGACATTTGTGTGCTGAATTAAAGTAAGCTTGCCAACCCCTTCACCTTGCTTTCCTTACTAAAGGAGATCAAAAGAACCTGTGCTTTTGCAATGCTTTGGCAGCATTCTTGTTGTTGGGTTTGTGTTGGTCTTTTACCCCGACAACAGCTGCTACCTGGATTGTTGAAACAGTATAAAGATATATTATTGTAAAGGAAAAGAAGGGAAGATGAGCTTTGTTTGAACTTTTATCATATTTGGTTCAAATAGGGAATAATCTACTCAGTACAGAAATCTAATTTACCCTATAAGAAGTAAGAGTGGAAAGGAGAAAGAAAAGGTAGGGGTGGATAGATAAGAGTGAAGAAGTAGTAAAGTAAAAGGGAAAGAAAAGTTATGGGTGATTTAAGGAAAGGTAGAGTGAGGGAAGTGGTGTTCTAAAGCAAAACTCTAATGAGGAGGGAAATGGAGAAATTAAAGAGAAAAGCACAGATAGGGGAAAAATAGGATTGAGTAAAAGAGAGATAGTAATCATAACTATGAGTGTGAATACCATGAACTCATCCACAAAACCAAAGTGGATACAAGATTGGATTAAAATCCATAATCTGACAATTTGCTGTTTACAAGAAACACATTTGAAGCAGAGGGATACACAAAGAGTCTTTACTAAAGGCTTATAAAAGGCTGAAGTAGAATATATTATGCTACAGCTGAAGTAAAAAAAAAAGCAGAGGTAGCAATCCTGATCTCAGACAAAGCAAAAACAAAAATAACTCATTAAAAGACATAAGTAAGGAAACTACATTCTCTTGAAAAGGTACTATAGACAATGAAGTAATATCAATGCTAAACATATACCCACCCACTGGTATAGCATCCAAATTCTTGCAAGAGAAAAGGGAATTACAGAAAGAAACAAAACTATACTAGAGGGGACCTCAACTTTCCTCTCGCTCTCTCTCTCTTTTTTTGTAGAAGCCCTTTATTAGCAGAATTGCATCTTCAGAAAATTGTGAAGCCATTCACCTGGACCAGGTCTAGTTCCTAACAAAAGGGTGGGCTTTCCCGTACACACAAATAACCGACAACTTTGAAGTTGCCAACACTTAATTACCACCTCCCAACAAGGAACAAAGACGGCTGATTGTATGAAATAAGCAGGGGGTCAACAGGTTACTTCTCTGACTGTGAGTTTGATAAATGAGCACAGTCAGCTGTGCATAATCTGGCTGAGACAGCTCCTGATTAGCAGCAATGGAGGCTTACCCTGAAGGCGTGCAAATCTTAGATCCCCACAACAACCCTGTGAGGTAGGTGCTCTCTTGTAACTCCTTAGAACACAAAACAAAACACAGAGAGGTTATTGTGAAGGCTTGGTCAAGGCAGGGCTTGAGCTTGGTTCTTCTTGACAGGAACTTGTTTCGTTATGATCTCTGCCTCTTAAGCATAACCTCAAACATACAAATGCTACACAGAGATGCAAATAACAGTAATTTAAACTATACCACAAAACACACGGTACCCAAACGCATGGATGCGGGTGCAATTCATGAAAACATTCAAGGGCAAGACAAATTTAACAGTTTGTCAGGGTGAGGTTTTTTGGTGTCTGCATCTTGGCAGACAGCTTCCAAAATGGAAGGGCAGTAGTGGTATTTACTTTTTATTGGAGGCAATGAGGGGACTGAATGATTGATGGATGAATGAATGGATGGATTGATGGGTGGAAGGATGCCATGTTAAGGGTGGGGGAGGCGGTTCTGGTGTTTGGTCTTTTGTTGCGCTGGCCATTCTTTATAATCTGAGCTTGGTCCTTCTCCAGTGTCTCCTTTTTGAGTTGTACCTGATCTTATTACCAGTTTTCATTCGGATCCATTGAGGGATGGGACGACTCTGCTTCTGTTTCTTGGCCAGGAACCTCTTGATTCTAAATGTTTTATGAGAGAACACGATGATGAGATGACAGCCGAGCTTCCACCACGATGGCTGGACGGGAGAAAAAAGCAACTTTCCTCTCTTACAACAAGAAAATTCTAATTATAAAAAAGAAAGAAATTTAGGAGGTAAAGAGAATTTTGGAAAATTTATAAATGGTAGACATGTGCAGAAAATTAAATGCTATAAAAAGGAATATATGCTTTTCTTGGTGGTATATGGCACCTCCAAAAAAAACTGACTTGTGAAAGGGCATAAAAACCTCACAATCAAATGCAGAATGGCAGAAATATTAGATTCACCCCTTTCAGATCATGATGCAATAAACATTATATGTAACAAAGGGCCATGGAAAGATAGATTGAAAATTAACTGGAAACTAAATAATCTAATCCTACAGAATGAGTCGGTCAAAAAATCATAGAAACAATCAATACAATACAATGAGTCAGTCAAAAAAATCATAGAAACAATCAATACAATACAATACATAGAAACAATCACACAAAAGAATTAAAATAATGAGAAAACATACCAAAACTCAGAGGATATAGTAAAAGTGGTTCTTAGGGGAAGTTTCATGTATATATGTATGCATGGAGCATGGATGTATGCATGTATATGTTTGTATGTATATCCATGTGTGTAGGTATGTGTGTATGTGTATATACACACATATGCATATACACACATATGAATATATACTTATATGATTGAAATAGAGAAAGAAGAGATCAATTAATTGGGCATGCAAGTAAAATAGCTAGAAAAAGACCAAATTCAAAATTCCTAATTAAATACCAAATGAGAAATTCTGAAAACCAAAGGAGAGATTAATAAAACTGAAATGAACAAAACTATTGAACTAATCAATACAACTGAAAACTGGTTTTATTAAAAAAAACAATAAAATAGATAAACCTTTGTTCAATTTGATTGGAAAAAAAGAAAGAAGAAAACTAAGTTAACAGTTTTATACCTGAAAAGGATGAAGTTACCACCAATGAAGAAGAAATAAAAACAATAATTAGAAACTACGTTGCCCAACTATATGCCAATAAATCTGACAAGCTAAGTGAAATGGTTGAGCATTTACAAAATTGTAAATTGCCTAGACTAACAGAAGATTAAATAAAACATTTAAATAACTCCTCTTCAGAAAAAAGAAATTGAAAAAGCCATCAAGAAAAACTTGAGAAACTTAAAGAAAAACTCTCCATGGCCAGAGAGATTTACAAGTGATTTCTATCGAATATTTAAAGACCAATTAATTCCCATACTATATAGCCTATTTGGGATAATAGGTGAAGAAGGACTCCTGCCTATTTCTTTTTTAATTACACAAATATGGTGCTGATAGCTAAACTGGGAAACAGAGAAAGAAAATTATTGACCAATTTCCCTAATGAATATAGATGTAAATTTTTAAATAAAATATTAGCAAAAAATATTGCAGCAACTTATTATGAGAATAATACTCTATGACCACCAAGGATTTATACCAGGAATGCAAAACTGGCTCAATATTAGGAAAATCATCAGCATAATTGATCACATCAACAACAAAACTGTCTGACTAGATGCAGAAAAAGCTTTTGATAAAATACAACACTTATTCCTATTAAAAACCCTAGAAGGCATAGGAATAAATACAGACCTCCTTAAAATGATAAGGAGAATCTACCTAAAACCATTAGCAAACATGATATGTAATGGGCATAAACTAGAAGCATTTCCGGTAAGGTTAGGGGTGAAATAAATTTGTACATTATCACCACCATTATTCAATATTGTAGAAATGTTAGCTTTAGCAATAAGGGAAGAAAAAGAAATTGAAGGAATTAGAATAGTCAAAGTAGAAACAAAACTATGATTCTTTACAGATATGATGATAAACTTAGAGAATCCTATAGAATCAAGCAAAAAAAAAAACTTGAAATAATAAACACATTTAGCAAAGGTGCTGCATGTAAAATAGATCTTCATAAATCATTGGCATTTCTATATATTATTAAGAAAGCAAGAGATAGAAAAAGAAATTTAATTTAAAATAACTGTGGACAATATAAAATATTTGGGAGTCTACCAGTCAAGAAAAATCCAGAAACTCTATGAAGAGACTTACCAAACAATTTTCACACAAATAATATCTAATTTAAATAACTGGAAAAAAAAACATCACTCTCATGGGTAGGCTGAGCTCATATATTATAAATGATAATTTTATCTAAATTAATTTCCTTATTCGGTGTCATATCAACCAAATTACCAAAAAATATGTCATAGAGCTAGAAAAAAATAATATCAAAATTCATCTGGAAGAACAAATTTCCAGAACATCAGGGGAATTAATTAAAAGAAATGTAAGTGAAGGTGGCTTAGTGGTACAAGAACTAAAACTATGTTATAAAGCAGTAATCAGCAAAACTACTTGGTACTGGCTAAGAAACATATTGGAGGATGAGTAGAATAGGTTAGGTACACAAGACAAAGTATTCAGTGACTATAGCATTCTACTGCTTTATAAACCCAGAGACTTCAGCTTCTGAAATAAGGACTCAGTATACACACACACACACACACACACACACACACACATACACACACACACACGGATGCATACGTACATATACATACATACAGACACACATGCACACACATATATATTCACATACATACATATGTATATAAAATTGATGGAAAAAAAGAAAATTTAAATTTTCCTTCAGCTTTGGTCTTTTCAACAGGAATTCTTGATAATCCTCTTTTATTGAATGTCCATATTCCCCCTCTAGGACTATACTCAGTTTTACTGGGTAGATGATTCTTCATTGCAATGCTAGTGTTTTTGCTCTCCCAAATATCATATTCTAATCTCTCTGATCCTTTAGGGTACAAACTGATACATCTTGTTTTATCCTGGCTGTGACTCCATTACATTTGAATCATTTTTTTTGACTGCTTGCAATATTTCACTTTTTGGTTTTGTTTTATTGCTTCTTGATTATCATTCTCTACGAGTCATTAGTTTCCAGTTGTCCAATTCTAATTTTTAAGGAATTATTTTCTTCATTGAGCTTTTATATCTCCTTTTCCATTTGGCCAATTCTATTTTTAAGTTATTTTCTTCCCTCTTCTACCCACTCTCACCTAAGTGAAACAGACCTTTCCTGCTAATCATCTAATTTCTCATGGGATGGAAAATTTTTCACTCTTTCATTTTATGTGTTTTGCTACTCTAGAATTTGTTTTGAGACCTTAATTATAGGTAATTTGCAGGGGGTGGGAGAGATATAGAATAGACTGAAATTCAGAGATATATCAATACAAGATGATCTAGTCAGGGAGAGAAAATGAAATCTTGGAAAAAAGTAACACTTTCTGCTGGAGGTAGTATGGGAAATTAAAGAAAGACAAGATTTTGGGAGGTGGAAATAAGAAGGGGAGTACATTTAAAGCATGAGGTATGACTCGTATGAATGTACAAATTCAGGGAATGGAATGTGAATATTGATGAATATGTGTACCAGTGGGGGTAAAAAGGAAATAATCCTGGAAAGAGAGGTTTTGATAAGACTGTGGAGGTCTCTGAATGCCATGCATAAGATTTTGCATGTATATATGCACATCTGTGTCTGTAGGCCTAATCTCTATTCTAAGGCCCAGTCACATCATGAAATGCCTTTTGGACAATTTCTTCTGACTATTCTGTATACGTTTCAAATATGTTATTTCCAAAACAGAATCCATTATTTTTATTCCCAAACTCTGCCCCTTTCTCAATTTCCCTACTACTGTGGAAGCCACCATAATACTCCCAGTCATCCAAACATCTAACCTTGATGTCATCTTGGAATAAACACTGAAGAATTAAATTCTTTTATCCAATATGTTGTCAAGTCTTATAATTTCTACTTTCACAGGATCTCTTGTATAAAGCCCTTGTTTCTCCACTCATTCATCCATAGGTCTAAGGCATCATCCCCTCCAAAAAGAACTACTCAGATAGTATTCTTAGTTATTAATGTGAATTTTCTAAATTGTAGGTTTGAGCATGTCACCCTCTGTAATGCCAATGTGATACTCATAGTAGCTGCTATGAATATGCATATGTATTCCCAGTGTTAGTTCACAAAATATAATAAACTCTCTTCCCCCAAGACAAAACCAAAATACTTATTTGGAACATTACTATTAGGATACCAGAAGGCAAGATTTAGCAAGGTATTCATCACCAATCCAGGGAGCATCTACATCTTGAGCATTCTTTCAGTCAAGCCTCCCAGCAAGCAAGTTCCCCTAGGCAAGAATCTCTCTCAGCCCTTTTCTCACTCCACCTGCCACTCTCTCTCCAACCAATACGATATGTACTGTCTCCAATCAAGACTTGGCACTTTATTGGCTTAGTGCAGAGAAGCTTGGTAATTAGCACTCAATTTGAAAGGTGTGGAAATCCTCGTGGCCCAGAGCCTAATTGGATCTGTGTCAGGGCTCTATGTGAGGCCTATTAATGGGTGATTAAGATCTTATATTCTATTAACCTTATACCCTCTTACTCAAGATGCAGTAGTTCTCAATTACCTCTAGGATGAAATATAAAATCTCCTATTATCTAAATCCCTTCTCCCTACCTTTCCAGTATTTTATATTTTTGTTCCCCATTCTCTCTCTCCCTCCCAATCTTTCTCTTTCTCTTTCTCTCTCTCTCTCTCTCTCTCTCTCTCTCTCTCTCTCTCTCTCTCTCTCTCTCT
>CM053625.1:317575169-317590169 GCA_028646595.1 Phalanger gymnotis
CCATCAATCTCCTGATTCATTAATTTTCCACAGGCTGTATCATGTGCCTTGAATTTTCTCTATCCTTACTCCTACCTCATAGCTCCCTGACTTCCTTCAAAACTAGTTGAAATATCATTTCTATGAGAAATCTTTCCCAGTTCCATTTTTTTGCTAGCCTTCTTTCTGATATTGCTTTCCTTATACTTGGTATGTATATTCAAAACCCCTAGTTATTTCATATTGTGTCCTGCATAAGAATATGACCTCCTTGGGACCAGCAACTGTATTTTTCCCTTTCTGCCTGTCGTTGGGGATTATCAGAGTTAAGCCTTTATTTTTGATACATATTTGGGTAGTTATGTGGCAAAGTGAATAAAGCACCATGCCTGAAGTCAGGAAGACACATCTTCCTGAGTTGAAATCTCACCTCAGACACATATAGCATACCCTGGGCAAATCCCTTAACCCTATTTGCCTCATTTCCTCATCTGTAAAATGATCTGGAGAATGAAATGGCAGAGCTCTCCAGCACCATTGTCAAGAAATCCCCATATGAGGTCACAAGGACTTGGACAGGACTGAAATGACTAAACAACGACAACAAACAACTACTTAATGATTGATGGACTATTAGGTGCCTGGAACAGGACACATCATACAAATTCTTAAGCATGTTTCAAAATTTAATTTATTTAATTTTACTTTTCAACATTCATTTCCATAATCTTTTGAGTTTTAAATCTTCTCCACCTCCTTCCCTTCTCCCCTCCCTAAGACAGCATGCAATCTGATAAAGGCTTTGCATATACATTCCCATCATATATATTTTCACAACAGTCACATTGTAAAGAAGAATTAGAATGAATGAGAGAAACTATGAGAAAGATACAAACCCAACGAGAGAGAGAGAGAGAGAGAGAGAGAGAGAGAGAGAGAGAGAGAGAGAGAATAGTATGCTTCCATCTGCATTCAGACTTCAAAGTTCTTTCTCTGGATGTGCATAGCATTTTCCATCATGAGTCTTTTGGAGTTGTCCTTAGATCCTTGCGTTGCTGAGAAGAGCCAAGTCTATCAAAATTTATCCATCAGACAATGTGGCTGTTATTGTGTACAATGAAGTCATTTTTCCTCATTTCACTAATCATCAGTAGATATAAGTCTTTCCAGGTTTTTCTCAATGAGCATCTGCTCATTATTTCCTATAGCACAACAGCATGCCATTATATTCATATACCACAACTTATTCAGCCATTCCCCAATTGATTGGCCTCCTCTCAAATTCTAATTTTTGGCCACAACAAAAAGGACTGCTATAAATATTGTTGTACATATGGATCCTTTTCCTATTTGCATGATCTCTTTGGGACACAGCTCCAGAACTTATATTTCTTGGTCAAAGGATATGCACATTATTATAGCCTTTTGGGGATAATTCCAAATTGTTCTCTAGAATGGTTGGATCAGTTCACAACTCCATATACAATGAATTAGTATGGCAATTTCCCCACATCTTCTCCAGAATTTATAATTTTCCTTTTTTGTCATGTTAGCCAGTCTGATTGGTGTGATGTGGTACCCTCTGACCTGTTTTGATTTGCATTTCTCTCATCAATAGTGGTTTAGAGCATTTTTTTCCATATGATTTTATATAGCTTTAATTTCTTCATTTGAAAACTGACTCTTCATATACTTTGACCATTTATCAATTGGGGAATTACTTGTATTCTTATAAATTTTACTCATCTCTCTATATGTTTTAGAAATGAGGCCTTTATCAGAAACATTGGCTATGAAAATTCTTTCCCAATTTTCTTCTGCACTCCTAATTTTGGTTGTGTTGGCTTTGTTTGTATAAAACCTTTTCAATTTGATGTAATAAAAATATCAATTTTACATTTCATAGTGTTGTCCATCTCTTGTTTGGTCATAAAGTCTTTCATTCTCCATAAATCTGACAGGAATCTATTCCTTGCTCTCCCAATTTGCTTATAGTATCAGCCTTTATATCTAAGTCATGTACTCATTTTGTCTTTGTTTTGGTATACAATGTAAGATGTTGATCTATGCCCACTTTCTGCATACTATTTTCCAGTTTTCCCACCAGTTTTTTTTTTCTCAAATAGTGAGTTCTTCTCCCAGAAACTGGAGTTTTTGGGCTCATGAAATAGATTGCTATGGTCATTGACTACTGTGTCTTGTGTACCTAACCTATTCTTCTGATCCTCCAATATGTTTCTTAGCCAGTACCAAGTAGTTTTGCTGATTACTGCTTTATAATACAGTTTTAGATCTGGTACCACTAAGCCACCTTCCTTTACATTTATTTTAATTAATTCCCTTGATATTCTGGAAATTCGTTCTTCCAGATGAATTTTGATATTTTTTTCTAGCTCTATAAAATAATTTTTGTTAGTTTGATTGGGATGGCACTAAATAAGTAAATTAATTTAGGTAGAATTGTTATATTTATTACATTAGCTAGGCCTACCCATGAGCAACTAGTGTTTTCTAGTTGTTTAGATCAGACTTTATTTGTGTGAAAAGTGATTGGAAATTGTGTTCATACAGTTCCTTGGTTGGTTTTGGCAGGTAGACTCCTCAATATTTTGCAATGTCTACAAGTAACTTTAAATGGATTTTCTCTTTATCTATTGCTGTTGAGTTTTGTTAATAATATATATAAAGGCTGATAATATATGTGGGTTTATTTTGAATTCTTAACAATTTTCATGGAAGTGGGTTTCACAACTCTAACTACCCAGATCCAGCCACTTTATCCTACCCCTCCTCCCCAATTTTCTTTAGTTCAATAATATGAGCAAGCAAACTCTCTGCCACCTGCTAACATGTGAGTCATCCATAGCAAGGCGAATGCCAAGTGAAAAGGAGCATTTCAGAAACTCAGAATGTAACACATTTAGCATTGCACACAGATTTGCATATGTTTATTCATTCAATTTTTTTAAACTGCCCCTGCTGCTTTAAAAGCCTCAAGGCACAGATACATTACCATATACCATTAAGTAACATTTTTAGGGGGAGGGGTTGAGAACACACAACAGTGGTGTTAATTGGATAGCATTAAAGGAAAACATCTGTAAACAGCCCACAGAAAATACCATTAGCTGATCATTTAGCCATAAGATGTAAGCAAAATGGACTTCCAAGAGAGGGAAAATGCATTAAACATATCAGCTTATTTCTACGGTAGCAGTGAAAAATTAATACTGTAGATGCAGAGAAGGCAGGCAATAGCATTCCATTTTCCTAAAGTGGCCATAAGCCAATACATACTAGAAATATCATGGAATACACAGTTATTTAATAGAAGAGATAAATCTTGCAAGAGACCTCTGGCAACATCATAGGGTAAATTATGCCCACATTTGAAAGACCTATTGTTTTTGATGACTATACCTTTGAATACTGGAGGAATGGGAATAAGAGAGTAAAAAGAACCCTTTATTTGGAGTAAGAGAACTTGGGTTCAATTTTGAGTTCTGCTACTTACTCTTTAATGAACTTCAACAAATCACTTAATCTCTCTGAGACTCAGTTTCCTCATCTATTAATTGATGACACTGGACTTAAGGATCCCTGTCTTACTTAACTGAATAATCAATGATACTAGTTTAGTCAGGGAAGCTCCAAAGTGAATTATGAAAAAGGACAAAGCAAGGGTTCTCTTTGATCATGACTACATCTTGGGTTAAATCATGGTATACCAAACAAAGTCTCTAGTGAGTAAATATACCTTATATCATTTGTTAACATTTCAAAGATGAAAACAAAACATTTACTAAGCCCTTACTAGGTGTCAAATACTCTACCATGGACAAGTGGGATAGAAATAAAGCACAACCTACAATCTTTATCCTGAAAATGCTTCAAAGATGGTGGGAGAATTAAGGCATCAGCCAATCTATAAGGACTTATTAAGTACATACCACGTGCCATACAATGTGCTATATATTTGGAATACAAAAGAAAGAATGGAAATAAATTTCTGAATCTCAGTTTCAAAAGTAAACTTATTAGCCAGCTCTTCCATTCACTACTAACAAAAGTATCAGCACTCTGATATACTCAATAAGTTGTTACACACTTCGAATAAATATTTCCAATAAAAAGTATCCTTTGGAGATATGTCCAAAGGCAGCCTATCCCACTTTTTAAGAGGATTTTGGAGAATGTCTTTGCTCTTGCAGTGAGTCAACACACATTTGTTATTTTTCACTACGTATTAGGCATTGGGCCTACAAACACTAGCACATACACAAAGAGAGAGGCAGAAGGAGAGAGAGAGAGAGAGAGAGAGAGAGAGAGAGAGAGAGAGAGAGAGAGAGAGAGAGAGAGAGAGAATCCTTGTGCCAAGGTAGCACAATATTTAAAATTATTTCCAAAATAATCTTCTTCCTTTAAAATAATCTGGGCTTCAAGAATAAGAGCCTATTATATGCTAGCCACTGTGATAAAAATTGTACAAATATAATCTCAATTCTCACAATAATTATGGGAATTAGGTATGATTATTGTCCCCATTTGGTAATTGATGAAACTTAGGCAAACAGAAGTTAAGTGACTTGCCCAATATCATAGATAAGAAGGAAAATATGATATATATATATATATATATATATACACAAAACACATATACACATAAACACACATCTTTATGTATGCTTATAAATATATGCATATATTCATATATCTGTACATATTATATGGAATAAAATAAAATAATATTGTGGGATATGTATCTATTTTTGTTGTTTTTAGTCGTTTTCAGTTGTGTCCAACTCTTTCTAACCACATTTGGGATTCTCTTGGCAAAGATACTGTAATAACTTGTCAATTTCTTTCTCCAGCTCATTTTAAAAATGAGGAAACTGAGGCTATCAGGGCTAAGTGATTTGCTTAGGGTCATGCATATAGTAAATATCTGAGGCCAGATTTTAAATTAAGAAGATGAATCTGACTTCAGGCCCACCAATCTATTTACTGTGCTTTTACATGTATGTATACATATATATATATACACATATATATATATATATATACACATATATATATATATAGAGAGAGAGAGAGATACATAGATACATAGATATTGATATAGATGACATAAATATAGGTATTCTGTTTATATGTGTGAATTCTTATTCAAACCGCATTTGAGTTATTTGTAGATCTCTTTAATGGACCACTCCTATAACCCAGAGCAAAAGATCCACCAGAGATGCTTATTAACCTGAGTCTAATTAGACCTTTCCCCCACTACTAAGTCTGGGGATGTATTTCTTTGGCTTCATGAACCAAAAGGGGAGGATCTTTATTTCCATTAATGTCTAGTTGAAATTTAGGATTATTTAAACTTCTAAAAAAACATTATTCTGATCCTGGGTCTGTAGTCCTTACGAGACTCGCCAAAATATGCAACACATAAACACACACAGAAAGACAAATTTAGACCTAGAGAATTTTGCCATTGCTAGTTCCACTTGGATGCCATGATAATGGCAAATGTTTTTTAAAAGAACACTTGGGGCAGCTAGGTGGCACAGTGAATAGAGCACCGTCCCTGGAGTCAAGAGGACCTGAGTTCAATTTCAGCCTCAAATACTTGACACACTTACTAGCTGTGTGACCTTGGGCAAGTCACTTAACCCCAATTGCCCTGCCTTTCCCCGTGTTGGTAAGCAAAATGGGCTCCTTAGCACTTAGTTCAACAAGTGCCCTTGAAGAGTTTGGTTTGTTTCCTTTGAGTAATTCAGTTTATTTCATCGAACCTTACTAGGTGCTAAGCCCCAGGCCCAAGCCCCTATTAGGTGTAAAACCTATGTGGGTGTGTATTGGTAACTAAGGTGGGGCCCAAGGTGGGGCTAACTTAGGGGAGGGCCTAGTTTACAAATGAGTTTGAGTGATAGGTGTGGGACATCAGAGGCGCTTAGACCACGTGGGTTTAAGTCCCCTCTTTGTGCCGATTTTAGGTCACATGGGCGAGTTGCATGTGTGACTCACCTCTGACGCTGAAAAAGATATAAAAGATATATAAAACCAGGGTTTGGCCTTCTCTTCTTTGGAGCTCTTTCCCACAGCAGTAGTGGCTGGAGTGACTCTGGGCCAGCCCTTGTTCTGAGTTCCTGGGCTAAACCTAGATATTGGTAACTATGAGGTTTTGGGTCTGTGTGTTTGTAATTTGTTTAGGGCTCTCACTCGAGATGGTGTGGATGCAGGTGTAGCTAAGGGACCTCCAGCTTGTAACCCGGATGCTGAGACTTTGTTAAACTCTGGTAACTATGTATTGGGATTTGACTCAGACAAGGTCTCTCTGTCGATGTTTGTACTTTGTTTGTATTTTGCTCTGAAGTTCAGGGTGCGGGCTTTTTTCCCCTGAACTAAGTGAATGATATTTGTGTTCTGAATTAAAGTAAGCTTGTCAACCCCTTAACTTTGCTTTCTTTAGTTAAGCAGATCAAAAGAACTTGTGCTTTTGCAGCGGGCTGGTAGTGTCCTTGTTGTTGGGCTTTCACTCCCACAACAGCTGCTAGCCAGATTGTTGAAATACTCCCTCAAAAAGAAGAACATTTAAAATATCCCTATAAGATACTGATGATCAAAGAATCACCACAGCAAAGTTGCCTCTATGGGGCAATCAAATAAAGAAACTTGTTTGATATTAACCTACATTTGAGATACCTTATAGGAAAGGTTCAATTTACTCAATAAAGGTGTCTACATTTGGAAAATGGTCTTCCTGCCCTTAGTTTTCATATAACTCTACTTCAGCTTTTTCCCAAGCAGAGCCTCTGATGATTGATCCCTTAATCTGCCCTCTCTCCCTACTCATAGGGCCTTGCAAAGCAACAAGAAAACCAAAACACTTTTCCTTTAAGGAGGATTGCACTATGCAATGGAACATTCAATCAGGAAGTGATATATTTGTTGATGACAGGAAACTGCATTAATGCAGAAGTACCATCTGTGATCACTTTGTTTGGGGAAGAACAGGAAATCAATGGAAATGAGGAATGGGACCCAGGCCACTGGGTTTTCACACTGTGAGTCAGTGCCCTCTGAATTTAAGAAAACCACATGAGGGATGCAGAAGAAATGAGCAAGTAAAGAAGTTATTTTTTCATCTGATTCAAAGCTTGCTTTTCTTTCCTTTTTTTTCTTCATGCCTACTTGGAAAGCAGTAGCTCTTCTCTCCTACAAAAGGCCCTTTTGTTAGAAGAAGAAAAAATAAAGCATGAGATTGACTTTTTTTCTTTCTTCCAGTGAAATGGAGAGAAATACCGCATAAAAGTACAATCTTAATATGTATTGCCTTGAACACAATTAGAGTAATCATAGGACTCTCAAATTGTTATTATTCAAGGCATGGTAGGGGAGGAGTGAATGTCCATTTTGAAGGCATTATCATAGCTAAAAATCTGTCTGACAGTACAAAATCCCAGGGAGAAGGCAAGTCATACAATTTCTGTCTGTCTATACTAAAGCACAGTACTAGACAGAAAACTGTTTGCTTATTGTGCCAGCCATAGAAAAATGTCTCAGGGCACCACACAATAAAATTCCCTTCTTTTCCCCTTAACCATCCAACTAAATTGATAATTTGGACCTAAATTCTGTTACATCACGCCTCTTCAAAGTGAACACTTAATCAAACTATTTCCAGTAGAATTTCTTACGAATAATGCTTACTTGCTTTGGAGTGCAAAGACATTTTTTTTGTTTTTTTTTAGAAAGTGAGTACCCTACATCAAATGAAATCGCAACTATGCTGTTGGTCTTCTTCTCTCGTGTACATAATGGATTTAGCCTGTTGTTGCCTCCTACCTAAACTGTTGCCAAAAGTTCTAACTTGTGTCCCTGCATCCAGAACCAACATCCAGAAGCTCAACTTTTGATTTCATCTACCTTACAGATGTCAAATTAAAATTCAGGAAAAAGAGTTTTATTGAGACATTGAAGCTACTATACCAACTCTTACTACTATGGATGAATTGGGTTCCCCAAGAATCATTACTTCAACTACCAATTCTCCAGGGCTAGTTGTGGATATTAATGGTATAATTTCTAGGACTCATGAGCCCTAATCTGTTTGCTCCCTGTTATGATGATATCAATTAGTCAACCAATAATTAAAATTAATCCTTCTGAGGTAATCAATGTTGAAGGATTGCTAAACAAGATTGTGAAGGCCTTTAAATGGGAAGGAAAGGGAATGACATTTTATTGTAGAGGTCAGTCAGTCAATCAATAGTAATTAAGTGCCTACTTTAAGACAGGCATTGGATATAAAGAAATGAAGAAAAAAGACTCTTCTCAGAATCTAATGGAGGATTATACATGCAAATAACTATGTACAAACAACCTATATATCAGAAACTAAGCAACAGGAAATCCTTAACATTCTTAAATAAGGGAGTGGCATAATCAGGTTTGGCTTTTGTAAAACCACATTGGCCCTTGTGGGGATTTTAGAATGAAAAAAACAAAGAGTTGAAGCAAAGGAGAACAATTTAAAAAACTATCAAACTATTTAAGATAGTGGGGATAAAAAGTAAGTGTTTTGGTGGCTGAGTACAGAGAAGGAGATAATTTCAAGAGATGTTATAGAAGCAGGTATGGCAAGACTTGGCTAATGGGGTTAAGAGAAAGTTAAAATCCGATGGTGATAGTGATGATAATTATGATAATGATGATGATGATGAGGAGGAGGAGGAGGAGAAGGATATATATTCTTAGAACTGGAAGGATGGAGTTTCTTTATTTTTCTTTTTAATTTATAGGTAAAACAAGCACTTCTATAACATAGTACAATAAAATAAAAGATGATTGCACATAAAACTGCAAATCTTCTATGCGCAATTTTGGATTCTTTTCAAATATGCAACAAAATTATCACATTAATTTGTTTTTTATTCACTCCCCCCAGTCCCCACCATAGAGTATGCTACTGTTAGACATAAATAAGTTTGTGTGTATATGTATGTTTATGCATATGCACGCATATGCATGTATATGTGCATATATGTAAATAACTGTGTGTTATGTATCATGTATATACATGTGTTGTGCATTGTGTGTGCATACACATGTGTGTTCATATGTATGCACACACATGTGTCTATGTAAAATCCATCCCATGCATACTTCTATCTCTTCTTTATCTAGATGCAGATAGCATCTTCCTTCATAGCTTTTGAAGTTATTTGGGTATTTATAATAGTCAAATTAGTTGTTCAACATTGTTCTTAAAACAATGCTGCTGTTACTGTATACAGTGTTGTTTTGGTTCCTCTTGTTTCATTCTTCATTATTTCATGCAAGTATTCCCAAGATTTTTTTCCCTAACATCATTAAGCCCATCATTTACATCACAATCATATGCCAGGAGTTGGTCAGACATTCCCTCATGGATGGACATCCCTGCAATTTCCAGTTCTTTGTCACCACAAAAAGAGTTGCTGTACACATTCTAGAACATACAACTCCAATTGAGAAGCAGAGAAGAGAAGATTGGGGGAGTCTAATGAGTTATGCTTTCAAGATTAAATTTGTTCTGTCTATATGTCAACTGGGTAGAGATGTTCAGTAAATTGGAGAGGGGCTACAGCTAAATTATATTCATATATATATATATATATATATATATATATATAATAACTGAACTAATGAGGGATGATGACACTGACTCTGAAACTCACACCTCCTCATTAAAACCCACCCCTCTCACTGGCTGGAGAGGATGGAAAAAGGGAATCACAGAGCAGCTCTTAAATTCTCTCCATTAAGGGAAACTCACCCACAGCATCCATCTCATCATTTCCCACTTGGCTATATCTCTCTAGGCTTCACTATTCCCCTACACTGAGTACCTCCCTTTATTCCTCCTTTTATCTTAATATGCTTTCATTTCCATTTGTTGTTGAGCTGCTCGGGGACAAGACCCGCCTTTTGTCTTTCATTGTTCACTGTCTTTGTGGTTGTTTGTTATTGTTGCTTGGTCACTTTCCTTCCTGTCCTACTCTCCCTGATGCCATTCGGTGTTTCCTTAGCAAAGATACCACAAGGGTTTATTCTTTCTTTCTCCAGCTCATTTTATAGATGAGGGAATAAGGAAAATAGGGTTAAGCCACTTGGCCAGGGTCACGAAGGCCAGTAAATATCTGAGGCCAGGTTTGAACTCAGGAAGAAGAGTCTTTCTAACTCCAAGTCCAGTGCTCAATCCACTGCCACAGTCACTAAATAGCTACTAGCCCATGGACTGAATGGTTGATGAGATTAACAAGACATAATACATTTTTTTTTTAAAGTGTAAAGAGAATAAGACATAGGCACAGAGTCCACACAAGGAAACTAGGAGGAACTTGAAAGATGATTGGGGGTGGGGGAAGACTAAAAAAGGTCATAAAGACAGATAAATAAAAGACAGAAATAGATTATATGGAATTTCTAGAAGAAGACAGTATTTGGGAGGAGCATATGTTCAACAGTGTCAAATACTGCAGAAAAGTCAACAAAGAAAAGAAGGCTTTGCAAGAAATGAATTTATCAGTTTTGAGGTCACTGGAAAGTTTGAAGAGAACAGTTTGAGTCTAGTTGATGGGGTGAGAAGCTTTGATGATTAATGCATGAGATGGTGAAGCAAACGAGACCTGAAAAAATGGAGACAGTGTAGAGAACACTTTTCTAGAATCTTAGACATCAAGGGAAGGAGAAAAGGTTGCTTAAGATTCCAGTTGTGGTTTTTTTTTTGTTTTGTCAATACAGAAGATATAGACTGTTCTTTTGAAAGAGGTGATTGCAAACAAGAAAGGAGGTAGTGGCTAATGGGAGAGCATAATTATAAGGGGTGAATTATCAAAGTGGTGGTTCTATCTCAGAGGAGACAAGTCAGAGACTTGGCCTTGGCAAGAAGAGCCAAATCTTTCTCAGAATCCGGAACAATGGAGAAATTAAATGGGGGGGGTGATATAGAGAGAATTTTGTCTTATAATTTTACAGAAGAGAGTATTCAAAATAAGTTCTCTTCAAAAATTATGAAAAAAAAATTCTCCACTTTGTAATGAGGAGTCTGGATTTGTGTTTGTTAAAATACACAAAGGTGTAAAACAGTTGCCATGTGGATGGTCAGAGGAAAGTAAACTGGAAAAAATAAAGGAATTTTTGGGTATAGTGAAGGCCAAGTGAGATGAAATAACAAACTATAATGGTTTCAAACAATAACACTATGTTCAACAGCCCTTAAATAATATGAACAAAGCAAGATCATAGGAAGAATATTGTCTGCAAAGGGAGAGCAGCAATAGGATAAATGGGATGCTTGAATGTGTAGGTAGAGGACAGACCGAAACTAATATGAAACTAATGAACTTCAGAGTCAAGATTTCATAAGGAAAATGAGGTCAGTGCAGGAGGGAAAGAGGGGAAAGAGGAGGCAAATGGAGAGAGTCAATGACTGGGAGGTTCCGATAATGGATTCCCGATAACGGATTCCCTTACTTTAAAGACCTTCAGACAAAGACTGAAATTGTATGTATTAGATATACTCTAGAGGCCATTCTTTGTCAGACATGAAGATAAGTAGTGATAGAAATTGATATTAGTTCAGGTATTGAACTAAATGGCCTCTGAGGTCTCTTTCAACTATAAATTCTATTATTGTGTAGCCTATTAGGAGCCCTGTGCAAATGCTTTCAGGCAAGTAGTAATGAGGGCCTGTACAATGCTAAAGCTAGTGAAATCCAAGATGAGACAGACTTTAAAGAATAAAAAAAGTATATTTTATCCGTATTCTCTTTTCTTTGCTTTTGCTCATTGCGTTTAGTTCAATATTTCAGCTATTTAAACATCTGTTGTGGTATCTTAATGGCATCTGAAAAACAAATATTAGTATGGCTAAGAGCTCAAAGGGCAAATGCATGGTTGGATTGAGCAGAGTATAATATAATATATAATGAATTAGTAATCCAGGCAATATTAATTTTCTCCCCCTCCATAATCAATGAAATTTATGAGATTACAGTGCATGGAACATAATTAAAAGAAGTCATCACCAATGAAGTTAGACACACATCGCAACCCTCAAAGAGAAGTAAGGAACACATCTCATTGGTCCTCAGTGACTGGAATTTCCTCCCAGTGATTGACTGATCAAGGTTGAGAAAGATGGAGTGCAGTTTTGAAAAACTGCCCTGATGGTGGTGCACACCAGAGATGTCAAACATGTGACCCATGGCATACATGTTGCCTTCAACACTTCCAAGTGTGGTGTGAATCAGAATAAAATATACTTCGGAAATATTTAACAAAATTAAGAAAATTTGAATAAAACATCGATAATGTTGATAGGTCATTTAATATGTATCTAGAGGGATCTTTATATGCAGTTCAATTTACCCTGTTTCTATTTGAGTTTGAGACCACTATCTACTCAAGCTAACACCAGTAACCTAAACTATCTCCATAATGATTTTGAAATAAAAAATTGACACATTAAAAACTAGAACAAGGATGAAATTAACTTTCATATCTATGGATAAAGGAATAGTTTATTATAAAACAAGGCACAGAAGGAAAAGTGATTTAAATTAGAAAATCTGTTTTTTAATAATTCTACAAATAAAAATTATACAGCTAATATTAGTAGGAAATGGGTAGCTGGGGAAAATATTTACAGTATATTTTACTAATAGAGGTCTCACATCCAAGATATAGAATGAATTGATTCAAATCTATAAGAAAAAATATTCATTCCCAATAAATAGTTAATACATAAATGATGAATCAATATGAAAAAGCAATTCTCAAGAAAAGAAATCCAAAATATCAACATCCATATACAAACGGTTTAAATCTGTAGTACTTAGGAAAAATGGAATTTAAACTCTTTTCCCTTGACTTCCGGCTAGGAATGACATATTGAAGAGCGGTTTTGCTTGCTGTGTCCCCTCCCCCCATCCTTGAAGAAGCAGAAAATGGCATCCAATAGACATGCATCTTGATCATTTCACATTGTGCCGCACGAGACTGAACAGAGAACTGCTGGAGCTGCTTGTGGTCGTTGTTGCCTTCTGACTTTTCATTTGTATTCTGTGTTTGTTTTTCTTCTGAGCGCCAGTAATCCAGATGACTGATGTTTCCAGCTGTGTTTTGTAAATGATTGTATAGATTTCGGATTTAGAAAATTCTTAAAGTTGAGAAAAGTTTAAGAGAAAAAGACTGCTCCAAAAGGATCCTAGAACTAGAAGATGAAATACATGCTATCAAGGACCAAGAGAGAAGAACTTTGGTAACCTTCCATGACCTTATGGTGAGCTGCTCTGAGACTTTGACATGAATAATACCTAACCTTGCTTTTAGAGATTTTCCTGGAGATTTCTTGTTAGGAAGAAAATTATGGGGAAGCATAACAAACTGAAGAAAGAAAGTGTCAGACACGGGTGGGGATCAATTCAAGAAGACCTGAATTCAAATCCTAGTTTGGAACTTAGGAGCTGTGTTATACATAGGCAAGTGACTTAATCCCTGATTATCTCAGTTTCCTCATGTATAAAATGGTGATAATTATAACAACTAACTCCCAGGATTGTTCTAAAGATCAAAGGAGAAAATAATTGTAAATCATTTAACACAGTGCCTAGCACATAATATACATGATAGCTATTATTTTTGTTTCACTTCTACAAGAAAAGCTATGGCGTTTTGATTAAGAGAACAAAAATAAGTGTTTTTGTCCAGATGCTGCTTCCTTATGCCAAACTGACATAAAAGGAGAAGTGCCTTTTTAACTCTCCGCAAAACAAATCAGAGGACAGTAAAAGCAAGCCACCTAAGAGAAAAAATCAAGGCTAATCAGAACATGTGAACAGAATGCCTAGAAAAATAGATTGGGATTGGGAGTAGATCAGGTTGAATGATCAGATGGAGATTGGTAAGGTTTCCATAATCCTGATTGTATAACATGTGCCTTCCCACTATTTCCCAAGAGTATAGCCATTTCATATTACAACCCTCCATTTATCTGCACAGCCAATTTCTTCCTGTTTTCCACTCAGATCAGTGGGCATGTGCGGTGGGAAGAGAAAGAAATTTAGTCCTACATCCTCCCACACACTCAGTTACAAAACATGGCAGCATATCTTACTTAACCTGCTATGTTTTATTTTAATGCTTATATTACCTTGTTATTTGAAATTGTTCTTTGTTTTTTTTTTACATTATGCTCTACATGGAAAGAGTTTTATTTGCAGATTGCTATGCAATATTTGAATGTACAAACTGATCCTACCAAACACAGAAGGTTGCTTGTAGCCATTAGCTCTCACTTTCTCTGTGCATAATTTTGTTTTGATGTGCCTTTCTTTTTTTATTTAATATATTTATTTTCAGCATTGATTTTCACAAGAGTTTGAATTACAAATTTGCTCCCCATTTCTACCCTTCCCCCACTCCAAGATGGCATATATTCTGGTTGCCCTGTTCCCCAGTCAGCCTTCCCTTCTGTCACCCTACTCCCCCTCCCATGCCCTTTTCCATTCCTTTCTTGTAGGGCAAGATAAATTTCTATGCCCCATTGCTTGTGTATCTTATTTTTTAGTTGCATGCAAAAACCTTTTTTTGAACATCCATTTTTAAAATTTTGAGTTCCAAATTCTCTCCCCTCTTCCCTTACCCACCACCCTCCCTAAGAAGTCAAGCAATTCAACATGGGCCACATGCACATCATTATGTATAACCCTTCCACAATACTCGTGTTGTGAAAGACTAACTATGTTTTGCTTCTTACTAACCTGTCCCCCTTTATTGAATTTTCTCCCTTGACCCTGTCCCTTTTCAAAAGTGTTTGTTTTTGATTACCTTCACTACCATCTGCCCTCCCTTCTATCATCCCTCCTTTTTTTTATCTTCTTCCTCCTTCTTTCCTGTGGAGTAAGATACCCAATTGAGTATGTATGGTATTCCCTCCTCATGTCAAATCTGATGAGAGCAAGATTCATTCATTCC
>CM053625.1:317591911-317604411 GCA_028646595.1 Phalanger gymnotis
CACGCTTGGGCAGATGCGCTGCCTCACCAGCACTCCTCCTTCCCCAAGAAACCCCTACCTGACTGGGCTTAAATCTTCAGGAGCCTGTTCACTCCTGCTCTGATCTACCACTTAATTCCTCCCACCAGGTGGGCCTGGGGCCAGAAGCAACTGCAGCCCTAGTTCTAAACCTGCCCCACCTCCGCTGCCCCAGGAGCAGTGGCTGAACCACAAACTCAGTCCCGCAGTTTTTCCCACTAACCTTCTCTGTTGTCTTTGCTCTTTGTGGGTTGAGAGGTCTGGTGGATGCCACAGCTCAGTATTTCAGGATGCTGGGGCACTCTATGCTTGTCTCCTGGTCTGGTAGATCCGCGTCTGGGCTATTTGAGCTGTGTGCGCTGGGCTCAGCTCCACTCCCCTCAGCTGGGGGCTGGGAGCTCCATGTGGGACAGACCTTACCCAGAGACCATCCAGGCGGTCCTGGGCTGGAGCCCTGCTTCCCTCTGCCACTTTGTGGGTTCTGCAGCTCTAGAATTGGTTCAGAGCCATTTTTAATAGGTTTTTGGAGGGACTTGGTGGGGAGCTCATGCCAGTCACTGCTTCCCAGCCGCCATCTTGGCTCCACCCCCCGAAGCATAGTGTTTTAAACCAGTTAGAATGCTTCTGTCTACTGAAGACCCCTGAAGTAGTGCCATTATGCAGAATGTTTATTCTAGACTTGTTTTTTTTTCCAGAAAAGATTCTTACAAAGAAATAGCAAATTGAATAAAAAATATAAATGAGGTAACCATGAAGATTGCAAGATCATTACAAACCATTGTGCTCAGTTTTTTATAACCTAAACATAGTTGGTGTTATTTTAAATATTTTTATATCTATCTGCCTTTTAGATTAATGCTTTGTAAGGCACTTCAGCTCTCCATCTGAGTATGAGATCTCACAGCATCTATAATAAGCTTCAGGATGTTTAGTGCCTAGATGTGTTCATATGTGTTTTTCAAGTCGTGAGGGCTTGTGAGTCCTTTTGAAGCCTCCTCATCTACCTTTGGGGTCTACCTGGCACTCAGCTCTCACCTGTAGCTCAAAGAAACTGTAGCATTCACTATAGCCATACCCTGGTAAACTATCTTGGTAAACAAGCTAAACCAGGGTGAGGTAGTTGATATGCCTCCTATTCAATGGTAAATTGGGAGGAGGGTGTCTACCCCAAGAATAAGAACATTTCCCCCAGTAGAATGGGTGCATGAAAATAATTTGTTCCAATGTCCACGAAGGGGGCCTTTCACAGGTACTGTGGAGTGTTCAGAGTGATCAGAGCTTAGTCAGGCAACAAAAACTGCAAGGTCATCCATTATATCAAAGGCCATTCCCAATCATTCTTTCCACTGCACTTCAATGACTCAGGAAGAGAGAATGTGCAACTCTTTGTGCAACTCCACTTCACTTAAATACAAAATATGCACAAGTCAAGGTATCACTTGTGATGTCATGGGTCTTCTTTGAAAATGAAGGATGAAAACAACATTTCTTCATAAAGATTACTTTCTGAGAATAATTTTATTTGTGACTCCACTTCCTTGAGCCAGAAGAAAAAAAAAAGATAGTGACTTACCAGATGTTAGTGAGGCAAAATTTATGCTTACTTTTAGAAAGAGCAGGCCATAGGATAATAATTATATAAGTTAAAAGGGACTCCAATAACAATGTCTAACACCTTTATTTTATGTATAAGGGAACTGAAACCATGGGAAGAAATGGTATGACTTGCTCAATGTAACACAAGTACTATCTTGGATGAATTTGAAGACAGTATCTCTAACTCCAGAGCCAGTACTCATGACACTATACCATGTTTGGATATATATACCTCAAAATCAAAGCATCCATACAAACAAAAACGCATTTTCTAGACATTTCTTTTTGCCTTGAGTTAATTTAGAACCATCAGATGGAGAAACCATAAGAATTTTATTTATTAATTTTTTGGAGAAAAATACCTTCAAGGCAATATTTATCTACTGCACAAGAGACTTCTTAAAATTTTACATGGGTTTCGGGAAACAAACAAACAAAAAACTAACTGCAAATTTTTTTCAACTTAAATATAGGATCATTACTTGTGACTTCTATATTACTAAGTTAGAGAGTATAATTTCGTTATAAATGTAACTGGTTAGGAGATAATCAGACATACATTCAAGAAGTCTCTGATGCTGGAGAAATACTTTAACTTCATTTCATGTGAATAAAATATATCCTATAAGATGTGTTTGCTAGTATTGACGAAAGATCAGGACAGACAGATAATTATGGTCCACAGAGACACTGTGGTATACTGGCAGTATCAGTGACTAGTGAGTGACCTGAGTTCCAATACCAGATCAGCTATCACTAACCTAGGAACTTCAGTAAATAGTTTTTTTTTATTGAGCTGCTACACAAACATGATCCTGTTCCATTGATGTTTTCGAGGAGATTGCCTCTTGCATTGCTATTTCAGTTTTCTTCAGTCTTTTTCTGTCTACTCACTGCTTTTTTTTTACCGCCTGCAAGCATGTATACTTCTCCCCCATCTTCAAAAATTCTCACTTGGTCTTTTAATCCCCTGTTATCATACAACACCTTGCCTCCTTTTCACATCTAAACACCTTGAGAAGGTTTCTTTTCTCCCTCTACACTTCTTCAATGTGCAATTTCATCTACTCCCATCAATTAATTAATATCTTTATGCTTACCATCTTTAATTTAAATACCATCTTTACTCAAGAATATACCTATTATGTCCCTATCTCCTTGGTGACTCCAATCTCTGATCTCCAACTACCTTTCAGATATCCCAAAATGGATAGTCAATGGATATCTTAAACTACAGATATCCAAAACCGAACTAGTTATCTTTAATTATCTTTCCCCCTAAACATCCTTTCCACCTTACTTATTACTGTAGAAGGCAAAATCATCTTCCCGGTCCCTCAGTCTTTTAACTCAGGAGTTATCCTTGACTTTTCACTATCTTTCTACTCCCCCCCACATCCAAAGTGTTGCAAAATATTTTAATTTTACCATTGCAACATCTGTCATATATGCCCCCTTCTCTCCCCTGATACTGCTGTTACTCAAATATAATCTACTTCATTCTCATATTTCCTCACGATTCTTGAATTGGGAGTGACTGTATCACTCTTGTCCCTCGGTAATCCGTTATGCATCAGTTTTATGACACTGTTCTCTCCTGGTTTTCTTCCTAACCACACGACCACTCCTTTTTATGCTACAAACCTCAGGTGTCCATAAGGATTTTTCTTACTTGGGCTATCTTCTCTTCCACTTCTGTATTTCATTTCATCTCAACAGCTCCCATGGATTTGATTATCTTTATAGACTTAGTTATCTAGCCCTAACCTCTTGCTTACCCTCAGATATCTCATAGACATCTAAAACTCAAAATGTGCAAAACCGAATTCTTTATCTTTTCCCCAAACCCTTTTATCTTTTTAACTTTCATTTTTTCTGTTGATGGAACCACCATCCTACCTGATACCAAGGTTCACAACCTAAGCATCTTCCTCAATTGCTCACTGTCTCTTACTCCTAATAACTAATCCATTGTCAACTCTGACTGTTATAACTTTTCGACATCTCTTATATATGCGATTTTTGTCCTATGATACTGCCACTACCTTCTGGAAGACCTCATCACTTCGCAATTTAATTATTACATGTGCTTACTGTTTGGTCTTCCTGTCTTCCTTCCTTGATCTCTTCCTCCTCCGGTCCATCTATAACTCAGCTGTCAAATTGATATAAAGTTAAGGTCTACTCATTTTACTTCCCTTCCTCAAATCAATGAACTTGAGTGACTCCCAATTACCTGAAGGGTCAAACAGAAAATCATGTTTGGGTTTTAAAATCCTTTATAACCTGACCCCTTCCTACATATCCAGTGTTCTTATGTCTTACCCTCCATCATGAACTTCATAATCCAGTGATGCCCAATTTCATTCCTGTTCTTCACACATCGTATACTTCATCTCCTAATTAACTCTGGTCTGTCCCAGCATGCAGTTTAGAACAGACTGTCTCTCCTCCCACCCAAAATTTATTTATTCTCTCTTAGCATTGGTGGTGGTCCAGTTTCTAAGATATGCATAAAAATTTCTGAATTAGGGGGCAGAGACAAGATAGCAGCTGAAAAGCAGGGACCTACATAAGCTCTCCCCCAAATCCCTCAAAACACCTGTAAAAATGGGTCCGAACAAATTCTAGAGCTGCAGAACCCATGAAATAGCAGAGAAAACAGGTTTCCAGCTCAGGAGAACCTGAATGGTCACCGGGAAGGGGTCTATCACACAGTGCTAAGAGCAGAGGGCAGACCAATGTGGGCCACACCAGGACAGACCAGACACAGAATCTGCCAGCTGGAACAGGCCTTGGGGCCAGGAAACAGTGGCCTGTGGCAGTTACCAGACTACTCAACCCACAAACACCAAAGAGCAGGTTAGGGGGAAACTGGGGGATCAAATTCAGAGCATTCCAGCCGCCAGCTCTGGGGGTGAAGGAGGTCATGGAGCCCTGGTAGTTTCAGCAGCAGGAAGCTCCTGAGGCTGCTTCCAGAACTCCAGGACGAGCTGCTTCATGGATCCCTGGCTCACACCTTGGGAGGAATCTAGCAGCAGATCAGAGTGGGAGTGCAAGGAGTGCTTTGTGGGCACAAAGGCAGATTCTCTTGCTCTGCCCTGTGTAGATCTGTATTGCAGTCCTGGTTGGCGGTTCTTATGGGAGGAGGAGTGCTGCTGGGACAGAACCTGGGGTTATGGTGGAGTTGAAGTAGCTCTGAAAACAGCAGTGCTTGGACCCTAAAGCTTGGGACACAGTACTCTATACTCTATAAGCAGTCATATCCTGACAAAAAGTTCAAGGGTCAAGTAGTTGGCTGAGAACATGAACAGGCAGCAAAAATGAAATCAAACTCAAACTTTAGATTCCTTTTTTGGTGACAAAGAAGAGTAAAACATACAGTCAGAAGAAGTCAATAAAGTCAAAGAGCTTACAGAAAAAGCCTCCAAGAAAAATATGAATTGGGCTCAGGCCATGGAAGAGCTCAAAAAGGATTTGGTAAAGCAAGAAAGAGAAGTAGAGGAAAAATTGGGAAGAGAAATGAGAATGACGCAAGAAAACAATGAAAAACAAGTGAATGACAAGCTAAAGGAAACCCAAAAAATACTGAAAAAATAGCACCTTAAAAATAGACTAACCAAAATAGCAAAAAGAGTTCCAAAAAGCCAATGAGAAGAAGAACGCATTGAAAGTCAGAATTTGTCAAATGGACAAGGAGGTCCAAAAGACCAATGAAGAAAATACCACCTTAAAATTAGGTTGGAGCAAGTGGAAGCTAGTGACTTTATGAGAAACCAAGATGTTATGAAACAGAACCAAAGGAATGAAAAAAATGGAAGACAATGTGAAATAACTCATTGGAAAAACCATTGACCTGGAGAATACATCCAGGAGAGATAATTTAAAAATTATTGCATTACCTGAAAGCCATGATAAAAAAAAGAACCTAAACATCATCATTCAAGAAATTATAAAGGAAAATGCCCTGCATATTCTAGAACCAGAGGGTAAAATAGAAATTGAAAGCATCCACCATTTGCCTCTTTAAAAGGATCCCAAAAAGAAAACTCCTAGTAATACTGTTAACAAATTTCAGAGCTCCTAGTTCAAGCAGAAAATACTGTGAGCAGCCAGAAGGAAACAATTTGAATATTGTGGAGATACAATCAGGATAACACAAGATCTAACAGCTTCTACATTAAGGGATTGAAGGGCTTGGAATATGATATTCCAGAGGTCAAAGGAGTTAGGATTAAAACCAAGAATCACCTACCCAGCAAAATTGAGTATAGTGTTCCAAGGCAAAACATGGATTTTCAACAAAATAGGGGACTTTTAAGCTTTCTTAGTGAAAAGCCCAGAGCTGAATAGAAAATTTGTCTTTCAAATACAAGAACTGAGAGAAGCATGAAAAGGTAAACAAGAAAGAGAATTCATAGGGAACTTGCTGAAGTTGAACTGTTATACTTACATTCCTACATGGAAAGATGATGTGTGTAATTCATGAGACCTTTCTCAGTCAAGGAAAGTTAAAGGGAATATAGACGGGAGGCACAGGATGAGTCGAATATGAAGGGATGATATTTAAAAATGAAATAAATTTAAGGGGTGAGAGAGGAATATATTGAGAGAGGGAGAATGGAAGAAACAGAAGGGGGTAAATTACCTCCCATAAAGGTGGCAGGAAAAAGTGCTTCTGTTGGAATGGAAGAGGGTGCAAGTGAGGGGGAATGAGTGAATTATACTCTCGTTGGATTTGTCTTGAGGAGGGAATAAGATACACACTCAATTGGGTATCTTTCCCCATAGAAAGATAAGGGGAAGGGGAAAAAAGGGGGGATGATAGAAGGGAGGGCAGATAGGGGGAGGAAGTAATCAATAGCAAACACCTTTGAAAAGGGACAGGGTCAAGGGAGAAAACTGAATAAATGGGGACAGGAAAGGATGGAAGGAAATATAGTTAGCTTTTTACAACATGAGCATGGTGAAAGTGTTTTACAAAATGATACATGTGTGATCTATATTGAATTGATTGCCTTCCAAGGGAGGGTGGGTGGGAAGGGAACAGAGGAGAGAATTTAGAACTCAAAGGTTTAAAAGCAGATGCTTAAAAAATTTAAAAAAAAAGTTGTTTTTTGCATGCATCTGGAAAACAAGATATATAGGAAATGAGGCATAGAAATCTATCCTGCCCCACAAGAAAGTAAGGGGAAAGGAGATGGAGGGGAGTGGGGTGAATGAGGGGATAGGTGACTGGGGAATGAGGCAATCAGAATATGTGCCATATTGGAAGGGGGAGGGTAGAAATGGGGAGAAAATTTGTAACTCAAAATCTTGTGGAAATCAATGTAGAAAACTAAAATATTAAATATATTTAAATAAAAAAAGAAGTGAAAAAAATTTCTGAATTATCCACTTTACAGTATTGTTGGGTAAACCTAATGGAATATGAACTATCATGGTGATTAATAAAGTGCTGAAAAGTATTATAAAATTAATGTGTTTTATTATAATTGAGAACAATGCATTTTTTCATTTCTAGAAATAATAAGGAACTTAGCCTGTCTTCTAGAAATGACATTAATTGATAGCCTGAGATTTCCTTTTCTAGGTGAAATTGATTTTTGACATGTGACTAAAGATAAAACAAAACCTCAAAAATCTTTTATGATTGATAGTATATAATTCTCACTCATATATTTTCTACCTTATTCTGATAATGAGCTGATAATGATACAGGCTTACTATTGATGCTAACATAATCTTTATTTGCATGAGGCGGTTTTGGTTGCCAAACCAAGGGAGATGATTCCCCTTCTGAAATTTGTGTTGCTTAGTACATATTTGTTATATTAGATGTTGAGTTGGAGAAAAAATATTCTTATGAAGTTAAAGGAATTAAAGATATTTAGTTTAGAGAAAGGAAGACTTAGTAAACATGTTATGGAAATTTCCCATATCTCTTTTCCAGTACTGATATATTTGAAGGGATATCATATAAAAGATTGTAGTTTTTTTTGTTTGTTTCTTCTTCACCTTGTTCCACAAAACTGAAATATTCAAAATGGTGGAAGCTAGTGAGGTTTGGCTTAATATAAGGCTTCCATTTACTCACAGTTAGAACTTCCCACTACTGCATCTCATGTCATTTTACAATTCCCCATCAATGAGAGATATAAAGAACAATTTTGAGCTAATAGTAGATCTTTAGTACTTTAGTTCTAGTAGTAGTAGTGGTACTATTTGCAGCAGCAGCAGCAGTAGTAGTAGTAGTCAGTGACAAACATTTTTCAGGGACTGCATGGCATGAATTCCTGCAGTGGGTGGGTGGCTGGCTGGACTAAATGGTCACTTATGATCCCTAAGACCCACAGGTTACATGATTCACAAGATTATAGATTTTGGTTTTTAGGGAAATTTCAGGTTATCTACTCATAGGATGATGGACCTAGCAATTAAATGGACTTCAGAAACCAGTTAGTCCATCCTCCTCATTTTATACAGGAGCAAACAGACATAGAGATGTTGAATGACTTCTCCAAGGTTGCACAGGTTAGAAATGTAGTGTCCATGTCTTCTGACTTCAAATCCAGCCATTGTTCCAATTTATTATGCTCCTTCCCCAACCACAATGATATTGAATTCAAGAGAACATACAAACAGCAAGCACTATTGTAACGGTTTTCTATTCTCAGATGGCAGGTGATATATTTGCTGTGGTTTGCCTAGATCGAGCTATTCTAAATCCTAGGTTCCCTTTCCCACATCAATAAGAATGGGATAAATTCTCCAATTGCTACTGTTAAAGATGATGCAGTTATCCATCTAAAAGCACCTGGCACCACAGCATAGAGGGAATAATGTCCATCCAAATGTGCTTAATTACTAATAGCTGAAGAAAAAATGTGTCTGATACATTTAGAACAACACTTACCTTCATGATTTAAATTAAAAATGACATATCTGAATTCTAATTAAAATCAGACTTAAAGCCAATGGACAGCAAATAAAGTTGGAGTATCCCTTAGGCAGTTCCAAGCCTGCTTTCTAATTTATAAAATTTAGCTTACAAATTATACAAAGCATTTTTGTCTTGTCATATTATATTACTCCTAGCACATTACAAAGAGTGCTAAGATGCCTTTTGGTTCCAATTAATTTCTGGAATAGACTCAGGAGAAAGTGATTTTTGGAGTTCTATTAATTGGTTGAGTTTGAATATGCTGTGATAGGCTTTCAAAGGGAATTATACAGTTTTCTCTATCACATCCAAAGTTATGACCATCTGTCCAGGATAGGTTAGTGGCACTTTAGGATCAAGGCAGAGGAAGGGACTTAATTTCTTTTGAGGTTCCAGCAAATGATAGTATCCTTTATTAGCATTTGTTAGGTATGCCAATACCAGTGGCATGAACTTTGCTTGAAGAGAAGTGTGGATAGAATCAGAGTGAAAATAGTATGGCACAAGATGGCATTTGAATAATGTTTATTTGAATAATGTTTATAAATGCATAAATTAGGATATATAAGATTATAAGAGGAACCTATTATTGAAATAAAAGTGACCTTTATTAAGTGCCTACTATTTGCTAGTCACTGTTTAAGCGATTAAGAAATATTCTTATTTAATTCTCTCAAAAACCCAGAGAAGTAGGGGCTATTATTAACCCTACTTTACAATTGAGGAAACAAGCTGTCAGAGGTAAAGTCACCACCAGATTCACACAGCTAGTGTTTAAGGGTAGAATTGGATTCAGTTTCTCCTCACTTCCATTCAGTGCTCTCAACCCTTCACTACATAATTACTTCCATACTTAGTACTTATAGTTGAACTTGGATCCTAAAGACCTGCTATTAGCTCTAAATTGTCTTCCATATCTCTCAGAGTTTTGTTAATATCCTTATGTAAGGAAAACTTTGGATAAAAAATCTTCAAAGTGATGGGAAGTTTGTGCCATTCTTAGTATTAATGCTAGATTTCATCTAGCACAATTCTTCATAAATTCAATCCTAAAGACCCTGCCTAATTTGGAAAATTTGGAAGGGAGAAAGAGAAAGAGAGAGCAAGAGACAGAGCGAGAGCGAAAGCGAGAGAGAGAGAGAGAGACTTGTTCTCAGTTCTATCCAATTCCCTTTATCCTTTTTCTAGAGTGATAATAGCAGTCAATAAATACGTCGTTAAATCAAGTATGTGAACATTTATTAGCTGCCTACTACATATCAGGTATTTGATGAGACTAAATATTCATAAATGAATATGATAACTTCTCTTTCCTTAAGAACTTTTAATATTAAACAGTAGACAGCATATACATAAATAGTTATATAGTGCTCCCTATGCTTCTCTTAAAAAAGAAATAGAGGACACAAAGAATCCTAAGATTTTAAACAATGCTTAATTTGTTGCCTCTTATTACTTTAAATTTTTGTTATCTTTTCAGAATACGGTTAAAGCAACTCAATCATATACATCATAAAATTCTTACTATAAATGAACATCCCTACACAAAAAAAATTGTAGCTAAATGGTAATTATTTATAAATTTTCTTTGGAGAAGTAAAAGAAGGTGTTGGAGCAGTTGGTTTTATCATGTGTTCAAAGGCAAAAAGAAACATCATTTTTAATAGACATCTCACAATGTAGTTCTCTTGTTGAACATAAGCTAAAAGACCACAATAAAAATAATTGCAGTTTATATCCTCACATCTGTTGCAAAAGGTATAAAGGTAGAAAAAATTTAAGACTTAGAGAAGACACTCTGAATTAAAACAAAATAAAAGTTTAATATTTGGTGACATTATGTCCAATGAAAATTTAAGTATAAGGGTGGATGAGAATATATGCTCATATGAAATATAAATATATTTATATATTATGCCTAAACATTCTATTCATATAAGTTGATGTATACACATATGTGTATATATGTATATATGAATTGTGCATATTTACATATACTATATAATAACTAGTATTTATATAAGTACTTTGAATTTGAAAAGTTCAATTATATAATATTCCTTGCAAGAAATATGCTCATACATATGCATATAGATATATATGCATTTATTTGTGTTTGCATGAATCATATATAGAATATCATATATAATGCACATGTTGCATGTCATATTTGTAAACACCATATAACAAAGAATTATGTAGCCTAACATAACATGTTGTGACATGATATGATATGATGTGGCCTAATGTTATATAACAAAACACAGGATAGCAAAGTAACATTATTTGATATGCCACAAAATCATATTATAAAACAAATGACTTAAAACACTATTGTGTAAAAGGCTGTTATGATAGGGACTATGATGATTATCAAGAACAAGGAGGCGTAGGGATTACTGTCTTATATTGGAGATAAGAATAATTATCCTAATGATAGCCAAGGTGTTGATGGTAAAGAAAAAGAAGAAGAAGAAGACCTTCAACAACAAAAAGAACAAGAAGAACAAGAACAAGAAGAACAAGAACAAGAAGGAGGAGAAGGTGGAAGAAGAGAAGGAAGAGGAGGAGGAGGAGATGGCAGTGATGATAAAAAACAATAACTGTAATTCAAATAACATAATAAGTAAGCAGGAAACTCACAAGTGTTATTATGCTTAATCCTACTAAGGAAAAACATACATACATACATACATACATACATACATACATACATACATACACACATACACACATACACACATACATACATACATACATATATGTACCCTTTTAACAGAGAGCAAATCTTGGTATAAAGGTTAAGAGATGGGAAAAACTGCAAAAGCCTTGATCACATTCCTGTATCTGTCATTTCTTGTCTGTGAGAGTTTGTACCAATCACTTACCCTCTCAGTACTGGTCAGGTGTGACAGGCGGTCTGAAACCAGCCTAGCATCTGCATTTCCATGGCCCAAGAAACAATTGCTTTTCAATAAAGTATTGATTCATTTTTAATATTCTTTTCTTTTTAAATTGTGAGTTCCAAATTCTCTTCTACCCTCTAAGCCCTCCCTTAGCAAATGAGAAGAAAAGCCAAATAATATCAAGTATTATTAAAGTTAAATTATGTAAAACACCTTTCAAATTAGCCATATTGAAAAAAAGTAATAATACAATTGATTTGTACTCAGAGTACATGGGTTCTCCCTCAGGATATAGCATTTTTCATCATTTATTCTTTGGAATTGTCTTAGATCTCTGTATTGATCAGAGTAGACAAAGCTTTCACATGTGATCACCATTGCTGCATTACTGTTACTGTGCACAATGATCTTCCCATTCTCATTTCACTTTGCATCTGTTCATATGAGTCTTGACATTTTTTTCTGAAACCAATTTTCTCATAAGTTCTTACAGTATAGTAGTATTTTAGCACAATCACATGCCACAACTTTTTTTCAGCCATTCCCCAACTGATGAGCATTGCCTCAATTCCCAATTCTTTACCACCACAAAAAGAGTTTTTATAGATAGAAGACAGACAGAATAGATATATACATATATGTGCATATACACATTTGGTAATATATATGTATATATATGTATATATATATATTTGTGTATATATATATATATACAGATATGAGAATTTTTTTCTTTGATCTGTTTGGGGTTATAAACATAGCGGTAGTGTTGTTGAGTCAAAGGATATGCAGTTTTAGCATCAGTTTTAGCTCCAAATTTTTCTCCAGAATGATTCTACTAGTTCACAACCTCAACTATTTATTAGTGTATCTATTTTCACTCAACTCCTCCAGCATTTGTCGTTTTTGATTAGTGCGAGGCGGTACCCCAGATTTGTTTTAATTTGCATTTCCCTAATCAATAGTGATTTAGAGCATTTTTTCATATGACTATAGGTAGCTTTAATTTCTTCATCCGAACCATGAATTAAATTAAA
>CM053625.1:317608449-317615949 GCA_028646595.1 Phalanger gymnotis
TGACTTTGTTGACTTCTTCTGACTGTATGTTTTGGTCTTCTTTGTCACCAAAGAAGGATTCCAGAGTCTGAGACTGAATCTGGGTGTGTTTTTGCTGCCTGGCCATGTTCCCAGCCAACTTACTTGACCCTTGAATTTTTCAGCAGGGTGTGACTGCTTGTAGACTAAAGAGTTCTATGTTGCAAGCTTGGGGGGATGTGCCAGCTCTGCCACACCAGCACTCCTGCTTTCCCAAGAACCCCCAACCTGGACTGGACTTAGATCTTCAGCAGGCTCTTCACTTTTGCTCTGATTTGCCACTTAATTCCTCCCACCAGCTGGGCCTAGGGCCAGAAGCAACTGCAGCTGTAGTTTTGTAGTTGCCCCACCTCCACCGCCCTTGGGGTGGTGGCTGAACCACAAACTCTATTCCAGTCCCCAGCAGCTTTTCCTGCTAACCTACTCTGTTTCCTTTGGTGTTTGTGGGTTGAGAAGTCTGGTAACTGCTGCAGCTCACTGATTCAGGGCTCTAGGACATGCTCCACTTGGCTCCTGGTCTGGTTGGTCCGCGCTACCCACACTGGGGTCTGCTCTGCTCAGCTCCACTCCCCTCTACTCCCAGCTCCATGTGAGATAGAACATAACCAGAGACTATCCAGGCTGTCCTGGACTAGAGCCCTGCTTCCCTCAGCCACCTTGTGGATTCTGCAGTTCTAGAATTGGTTCAGAGCCATTTTTTGTAGGTTTTTGGAGGGACTTGGCGGGGAGCTCACGCTAGTCCTTGCTTTCTAGCCGCCATCTTGGCTCTGCCCCCCCCTTTCTTTCTCTATCTTCCTCTCTCTCTCTTTCCCTCTCTCTGTTTGTGTCTCCTCTCCTTCCTCCTCATAGCTCACTTATATTCTCAAATCTAGTGACTCCCTGATCTATATATCTACATGTCCTACTGTGATATCTCTCCTGATCTAAAGTCTGAAATCACCAATTGCTTTTTGGAATTTCCTACTTGAGATAGAAAACTGAAATGCATCTCTAAAATAGCTCGTTGTTCTTCTCCTCTCCCTAGTCCATAAAATCTTGACATTATCCTTTCCTTTTCTCTCTTGATCACTTCAAAATTCTAATCAACTGATTTCCACATCTTCATTACATTAGGTCCTTATCATAACTTTTCTCAACTACTGAAATACCCTCTTAATTGACCTCCTTCCTTCCTGTCTCTAACTCGTCCAACTCATCCTCTACACAACGTTCAGTTTTTCCCAAAGAACAGAACGATATAATGCCACTGCTCATCTCCAACATCTACCTCTAGGGTAAAAGCCTAATTCCTTAGCCTGCTATTAAACGCCATTATGATCTTGTTTGCACCAATCTTTCCAGTCTTGTCAAGCTATTTGTTTTAAAAATTGCTCTTCCTTTTCTTAACTAGACTTCTTTTAGAACTTATCTATACTTCCTGTTTATTCAAGGTAATGGTGTTTATATGTTTATGTTTCATTTACTCCAAAAGCCATTGCAATATTACTTGTAACCTCACTAAAGCTGCTCTCTCCACAGTATCTAATAGTCTCCTAATTATCATTTTTTTATTCTTAGATATAATCTGTCTTGATCAATCTTATTACATTTTGATATGTTGACAATCCCCTCTGTCTTGACCATTCTCTCCTCAGGTAGCTAGATTGTGCAGTGGATAGAGTGATGGGACTAATGTCAGGAAGATCTAAGTTCAAATCCAGCATCAAATACTTACTAGGTGAGTTACCCTGGGCAGGTCACTTAACCTCCCTTTGCCTTAGTTCAATCATTTTAAAATTGGGATAATAATAGTGCCTACCGCCCAAGATTGTTGTGAGAATCAAATGAAATAATAATTGTGAAGTACTTAAAAAAGTTCCCTGCACATAGATAAGTGCTATATAAATGTAAGTTATTATTAGTAACATTATTTTCATTATTTACGGTGCCCAGCTCACAGGAGGCCTGTTGACTGAACAATAACATCTAATTGTTTGTACTGTATTATAAAATAGCCAATTTCATTTCAACCAAATTTTGGGAGCCGTGTGAATGAAATGCCAATAATCTTGAGAAATTTTTCTATTTTTAAAAGTCTAGATGATGTTACCATTCTAAGTTCTAAGAAATACCTCAGTGTTTTCTTTGGATTTAAAATGAAAGAAAAGAGTTAAAATTCATATGGTGATTGATAGGCATATACATAGGTGAAGTAGTTGGCTATCCTCAGTGCTTCTTCAACTTCTTAAACCCCATATGGGCTTATGACTCACAGTTAAGAAGTGTTGAAGGAGTGGAGAGTGGGGAAAAGTTTTTGAAGCCCTGAATTTTAGATGATATATTCTCAGGGATTCCAAGGAGGCTTCACTATGTCTTTTCAAATGTCCTATCATCTCCATTTTACTATTAAGGATTTAGGTTTTTGGATTTAGCATTGTTGTCTCTAGAAAACCACTCATCCAATAGGTGCTATATGTATATCCACTTAGAAGATGTCAGAACATGGTATGAGTATCCCCATTTCCCAGATGATGACACAGATTCAGAGGGAAAAGGGGGGGAAACTTAGAGTAAGAGAAATATTCAGACCTGACATCAGTCACAGGGTTTTTTTTTCTAAGTTCAGTCTTTTTTCATCCCCCACTCCTATTAAATTTTGCTCAGATCATTTTATTTTTGATAGAGAGAAACAGTGAAATATGAGAATATTTGATATTTTGCTGGCACAAAGTTGAGAAGACAATGGGATGGGAGGGAATAAAAGGAGGAGGAAGTCAGAAATACACAGAAATTATAAAAAGTAATATAAAGGATGCCAACCTATTGATTGGCAGCTTTACCAGGCTTGGCCTTGTGAAGGGTACAGTAAAGTAAAAAAAAATAAAGCACACATGCTCTTTAAAGAAAATGGCATATTTTCCTTAAATATGAAAGAAGAAAGAAACTTAGCAAAGTAGTTGAAATCCCCAAAGTATTTGCCTGCCTTCCTTCTTTCACTCCTACCCCTCTCTCTTTGCTCCTGGTATCTATGTGACTAATACTCAACCTTTCAACTCTGTAATTTGGATCTGGTGCCATTCATGACTCATTCAGCCATGTTTCTGAAGTTCACTGCCTCTGAATTTTAGATGAAATTATAAATAATTATGATTTCATGTCGCCTCTGAAGAGTCTCAGATTCATGTTATCACCAAACTTATTCCATTTTTCCAATTCGTATTTTCCTCAGCTGTTAATTGATAGTCTTTACTTCTTTTTAGTGGTTTTATTTCAATTAAACTCATCCTTTGCCCTAACCAATTGCTTCATTTCTGTCCTTTTCATATTTTTTCATCCCTTACTCCCCTTTCTCACCTGCTTGTGCCAGTTTTATTAATGATAATCAAATCTTGTAATTTGAGGTTATTGATCAGAAACCTGTCCTGTGACACTGTAGGATCTTAGTCACCCTCTACTGGTCAAATGTTCAGGATGCTTCAATGATTTTGAGTTTTTCTTTCTTCCAGTAAAATGAAAATAGTGTCCATGTTACTATGTCGTTTCCAAGGTTTAGTGGATGCTGCAGTGTCATAAGAGGTATCTTGGCATAGGAAAGCAGGTGTTGGACTTGGTATATGAAGATCTTGGATATTGCCTGAAATGTTATCAAGCCATGTAACTGTGAGCAGGGCTTTTAACATCTCAGCCTCAGATACCACATCTTTAAAATGTTGAAAATAAAACTAGCCCTATATACTTCGAAGTGTACCTGTGAGCAAAGTGTTTTTACAAATGTTAGAGTACTGTGAAAAAAGTGAATAATTGTTATAATTACAGATTCAAAATTGGACTGTTCCTAGAGATTCCTTGAAATTCTTCTATTAGTAGTAATCACCATATTCCATTATCATCACTATCTATTAGGAGATTGAAGAGACTTCAGAGGCCATCTAATGCAACTCCCATTTACAGATGAGATAATGGAGGAAGAGGTTAAGTGACTTACCCAAGGCCACATACCTTATACAGTTCTGAAACACTACTTAAACTCAGATGCTCCCTTCCAAGTCAGGCACTTTATCCATTCTACATTGCTGACTATAAAGGACCCATCATTCTTTGAGGAATAAACTCAGGACCTTTCATTTAGGAATCTAACGTCTTGTTTATTGTCATAAGAAGGATATAATATAATATCATAATGATTACAACAATGTCCAGTACAATTGGTGGTAGGAGCAGGAAACATCTTAAAGAAAGACAACAAATTTGAAACAATCTTGAAACTCAAAGTCATGAAAAGCTTATTTTTGAGACTCTAGCCTTCTTTGGTTCCTCCTTAGGGTAAGACCAAGTAAGTGGAGAGGGGACAAGACAATTGTCCTATAGAGGAGCTCAGCAGAGATGTTGTCAGCATCTTTGATCATCTCATCCTCCTGTTGAACTAGTGAAAATCATATCAGTTCCTTCTAATATTTATTGTCCTGGGGCAGGAGTCCTTGCTTCCTAAAGTTAACTATCATTTTACTTCCCTTTATGAAAGAAGGGCACTCCCTAAAGTAGCTTCAACTCTCACATGCATTTTGAAATGTATAATGTATATTTCTTTCCTCATTGCCAAATATTAATGGGCGTTGAGAAATAGACAAAAAGTGACTAATAAGAAAACATTTGTTAAGCAGTTATAATGTGCCAGAGAAGGTGCTAGGTGGTGGAGATACAGAGTTGAAATCGCCTGTGACTTCAAAAAGATTTCATTGTAGCTATGGAAACGGTATGCATATACAGAGAATTACCAAATATGGGCAATACAATTTTGTTGAAGTAAATGAGAGCAGTTCACTATAAAGTCAATCATCAGCATGTATTTACTATACCCTTACTACATGGAAGTTATTATACTAAGTGTGGAGGATACGAAGAAAAGCAAAAGCAGCCCCTACTAATAAGGAGCTCACATATTAATGGAGAGACAGAACATGCAAACATATATTTATTTACACATGTACATGCACTTAAATGATTAAGAGTAGATGCTAGTATAAAAGAGGATATAAAGGGATTTAGAAAGCAAGAATATATGTTCATATTCATGGGTAATTCACTGTTTTGTGAGTGCATTTCAAGCTCCTTTGAGTCTTATTTCATCAACCTATTTATCTCTCAGAACCTCCATATCCAAACTACCTCAGTCGGGCATCACTATAACCTTTCTTCCTACACCTCCCTACATACCCCAGCCATTTGTTCTTGTCTTAGAGATTTAGGCAGCCCTCTTTCCTTCCAGTGTCAACTGGCTGACTTCTCTGCTTCTGCTTTTGTTCATGATTTTTCTTCTTTCTTTCCTCTGGGACCTTGCTACTCTTCCAAAGAAAACACTTTGACTGGGTCTCTCTGTCTCTTTCTCTCTTTGTGCCTGTCTGTTTGTATGTCTCTCTTTGACTATCTGTTTCTCTGTCTCTGCCTCCATATTCTTTTCCATCCTATCCTAATGTATCAGTGTTACCATGTAATGGTTCCACCTTATCAACATTAGATAAGAGAATGATATTTGAATAGAAATATTGAAATATTTCATATATATATATATATATGTAGTCAGGAATATAAGTTTATGTGTACAAGCTGACATTGGTGGGTTTATTTTGTTTTGTTTGCCTTCCTATTCTATACTATTCAGATTATTCTTCTTGGCACTTGTACAACTTATATAGACTTTATGGCTACAATTACATAATTATTTTAAAATAATGACATAGCAGGTTTGGGGGGGGGGATGTGAGGTTAAACAATGTTTCCCTAATCCTTACGGCATAACAAACTTACAGAAGTAGGTTCACAAAGTGTCTCCATGCATAATATACATGCTTCAAGACCTGGGCTCTCATTATCCAGTAGTCACATTACATTAACTATTAAAAGAAAAAAAAGATTTTTAAGGTATTCATTACTCAGGAAGATCAGGAAGATTAAGAAGATTAAGCGGCTAGTCTTTGGCTAGCAAATAAAGAAGACTCCTTATCCAGCTATGTGGTGGTAATGTGATTAAAAATCTGCCCTCATTCACTTGAGCCTTTACTTCCACTCTTTACTTACCAGATGCTAGGCCCCAGGACCACACATTTTCACTAAATAGGCATGAGGCCTTATGCCCACATCCTTTTGATAGTTAGGACAAGAGAGATGTGAAACCCTCAGGGATCTAAGGAGAGGTGTTAAGACCAGAGCCAATTTCATGTGTGCCGAGTTCTAGCCAATCAAATGTGCATGAATTCAGCCAATCAGAGACCTGCGTTCTAGCCGAAAAGATGCTGGCTAGGACTGTGTATACAGAGAGTGCAGAACTGAGAGCAGCAGAACTGAAAGAAGGAGAATTGAGAAGAGGACATCAATAAGACATTGAGGCAGCCCTCATCAAGAGAGACTGCTGAGAAGAGAGTGCAGACATCAAAGAGCTGAGAATCTATAGCACTGGGAGATTGGGGAACTTAGAATCTAGATATTCCTGGAGACTGCAAGGACTCTGAGAAATGCGAGGATTTTCAGAACTGAGGGACAAGACACAGGCAAGCAGACAGTTAGGATTTATCAGTGATTGTTTATGGGAAGAACCTAGTGGGGAGAAGGTTATAGGATGATTTGGTTCCTTCTATAATACTGTGTTATAATTTCCTTGTTGATACATTGAAGTGGGCTTACTTGTTTTCGAATACAATTACTACTATATAGAATGGGAGTTATTGGTCTTGGGATTGGATTCTCTGGTGTCTAAATAAATGTTATACTTCCTCTGCCTTCTACCTTGAGAGTTTTTCATACTTTGTGATTCTGAACCATACAGGAACGTTCATGGTCATCCTCGAGGTCATGAGTCTTGTCTTAGTGATACATGTTTTGAAGACCCTCAATTATCTCATTCCAACTTATCTTTTAATTACATTTTATTTCCTATTACTTCACAATGCACAACAAAATTAAATCACTCACAATCCCCACAATAAAATATATAATTTCTCATTTTCATTCCTTTACCCATTTTGTCTCCTGAAATTTGAATTAACCTCATTCTCCTGTCAACAGTCTTCACATTGTAAATGCTCCTTCCTCTTTAGGGCCTTCCCTGATTCCTTCATCTGCAAATTATTTCTCCTTCACCTAATCTCAGAGCACTTGAAAATGTAGTGCTGAAAGAGTTTGAATTTAGAGTCATGAAATGTGTCTGTCTCACTCTTAGCTGTCCTAGTTAAGATGTGTAGGACCTTCATCAAATTAATTAAAATAAATTTTCTGATTTTTAGTCTCTTCATCTGTAAAGTAAGGAAATTAGATCCCTTCCAGTGCTCAGTCTATGGTCTTAAAATATCACTCTCATGCCTTTACTTTAAAGTATTTTTTGTATTTAATATAATACATACAAATATTAAAAATAAATTTGAATTAGCTTTATAAAGATCACATATTTGTCATCTTCACCTATTAAATTACAAATTCCTTGAGTGGGGGCACATGTGGGAAAAATCTTTT
>CM053625.1:317620949-317627473 GCA_028646595.1 Phalanger gymnotis
CATATACTTCCTTTATATGTAAATGATATGTCCTTAAGTGTCCCAGTTTCCTGGTCCTCCACTCCATCCCCAATCAAACTCTCAGAACCCTGAAGCTCTGTCCCATGATGTACACCAAGTGTAATGTGCTGTCATGAGCGACCTTATTCTTAATTGTACAGGATATGACTTTCTGCATTTCTGTTCTTTTGCCTTACCCCATTAAAAGCTTCTGTCCAGGTGTGATACTCACTTAAGGCTTGTGACTAAGTTAAAAATATAACTGCATGCCTTCTCTGATAATACATTTCTTTTGAAATTGTTGATGATTGGATATAGGTTACAAATCTGTGTATTTTAATTTTTTAATATTTTATTTTTCTCAATTATACATAAAAACAATTTTAACAATCTTTTTTCTCCAAATTTTAAGTTCCAAATTTTTCCTTCCTTCTCACCCCATTGAGAAGGCAAGCAACTTGATATGGGTTATAGATGTGTAGTCCTGCAAAACACATTTCCAGGTAAGTAATTCTGTGAAATAAAACTTAGACAACAAAAAAAGAAAAATAAATAAATAAAAAAGTGTCTTTGATCTTCATTCTATTCTTTCTCTGGAGATGGAATGCATCTTTCATGATAAGTCCTACAGAATTGTTGTAGATCATTATAATGCTGAGAATACCTAAGTTATTCATAGCAGATCAATATACTACATAGTTGTTACTGTGTACAATATTCTCCTGGTTCAGCTCACTTCACTTTGCACCAGTTCATAGAAGTCTTTTCATATTCATTTTTTTTTTCTGAGACAATCCTATGCATCATTTCTTATTGTTTAATTAATTTACTTATTTTTAGTTTTCACACTAAGTTCCACAAGCTTTTGAGTTTTAGGTTTTCATCAACTCCCCTGCCCCCTCCCAAAGATGGCATGTAGTCTGATACAGGCTCAATATATACATTCATTTTAAAAATGTTTTAGCATTAGTCATGTCAGACAGAAGAATTAGAACTAGTGGGATGAACCAAGAGAAAGAAAAAAAAACAAACAAAAAACAACAGAGAGAGACAGAGAGAGAGAGAGACAGAGACAGAGAGAAAGAGACAGAGAGAGAGAGACAGAGAGAGAGAGACAGAGACAGAGAGAGACAGAGACAGAGAGACAGAGACAGAGACAGAGAGAGACAGAGAGAGAGAGAGAGAGAGAGAGAGAGAGAGAGAGAGAGAGAGAGAGAGAGAGCAAATAGTATGCTTCAATCTGCATTCAAACTCCATAGTTCTTTCTCTGTATGTGGATAGCATTTTCCAACTTGAGCCTTTTGGAGTTCTCTTAGAACCACATGTTGCTGAGAAAAGATGACTGTAACAAAATTATTCATCACATAATGTGGCTGTAACTGTGTACAATGTACTGCTGCTTCTGTTAACCTCTTTCAGCGTTAGTTCATACAAGTCTTTCCAGGTTTTCCTGAAGTTCACCAGCTCATCATTTCTTGCAGCACAAGAGTATTCCATTACGTTGATATGCTACAAGGTTTTCATCACCTCAATGTACATCATTTCTTTTTTTATATATTTTATTTAATGTTTCAGTTTTCAACATTGATTTCCACAAGATTTTGAGTGACAAATTTTCTCCCCATTTCTACCCTCCCCCCACTACAAGATAGCATATATTCTGATTGCCCCATTCCCCAGTCAGTACTCCCTTCTGTCACCCCACAGCCTTGGAGCATGATACTCAGTTTTCCTTGGTAAATGATTCTTGGTTTTAATCCTAGCTTCATTGACCTCCAGAATATCGTATTCCAAGCCCTTCAATCTCTTAATGTAGAAGCTGCTAGATCTTGGGTTATTGTGATTATTTTTCCACAATACTCAAATTGTTTCTTTCTGGCTGCTTGCACTATTTTCTCCTTGATCTGGGATCTCTAGAATTTGACAACAATATTCCTAGGATATTTCTCTTTGAGATCTATTTGAGGAGGTGATCGGTGGATTCTTTCAATTTCTGTTTTGCCCTGTGGCTCTAGAATATCAGGGAAGTTCCCCTTGATAATTTCTTGAAAGATGATATCTAGGCTCTTTTTTGATCATGGCTTTCAGGTAGTCCAAATAAATTTTAAATTATCTCTTTTGGATCTATTTTCCAGATCAGTGGTTTTTCCAATGAGATATTTCACATTGTCTTCCATTTTTTCATTCCTTTGGTTCTGTTTTATAATATCTTGATTTCTCACTAGGTTCCACTTGCTCCAATCTAATTTTTAAGGTAGAATTTTGTTTAGTGGTCTTTTGGACCTCCTTTTCCATTTGGCTAATTCTGCCTTTCAAGGCATTCTTCTCCTCACCCAGCTTCTTGGAGCTCTTTTGCCATTTGAGTTAGTCTATTTTTTAAGTTGATGTTTTCTTCAGTATATTTTTCAGTATTTTTTGGGTGTCTTTTAGCAAGTCATTGACTTGTTTTTCATGGTTTTCTCTCATCACTCTCATTTCTCTTACCAATTTTTCCTTTACTTCTCTAACTTGCTTTTCCAAATCCTTTTTGAGCTCTTCCATGGCCGGAGACCAGCTAATGTTTTTTTTGGAGGCTTTAATTGCAGGCTTTTTGACTTTATTGACTTCTTCTGGCTTTATGTTTTGGTCTTCTTTGTCACCAAAGAAGGATTCCAGAGTCTGAGACTGAATCTGGGTGTGTTTTTGCTGCCTGGCCATGTTCCCAGCCAACTTACTTGACCCTTGAGTTTTTCAGCAGGGTGTGACTGCTTGTAGACTAAAGAGTTCTATGTTCCAAGCCTGGGGGGATACGCCAGCTCTGCCCCACCAGCTCTCCTCCCTCCCCAAGAACCCCCAACCTGGACTGGACTTAGATCAGCAGTCTCTTCACTCCTGCTCTGATCTGCCGCTTAATTCCTCCCACCAGGTGGACCTAGGGCCAGAAGCAATTGCAGCTGTAGTTCTGTAGCTGCCCCACCTCCGCTCCTCCTGGGGCAGTGGCTTAACTGCAAACTCTATCCCAGTCACCAGCAGGTTCTCTCTAACTTACTCTGTTGTCCTTGGTGTTTGTGCATTGAGTAGTCTGGTAACTGCCACAACTCACTGATTCACTGGGCTAGGGCATGCTCCACCTGGTTCCTGGGTCTCGTTGGTCCATGCCCCCCATGCTGGGCTCTACTCTGCACAGCTCTGCTCCCCTCAACTCCCAGCTCTGTTCGGGATAGACCTTACCCAGAGACCATACAGGTTGTCCTGGGCTAGAGCCCTGCTTCCCTATGCTATTTTGTGGGTTCTGCAGTTCTAGAATTGGTTCAGAGCCATTTTTATAGGTTTTTGGAGAAACTTGGCGGGAAGCTCATGCTAGTCCCTGCTTTCCAGCTTCCATCTTGGCTCTGCCTCCCATTCTAATTTTTAAGGTGTAATTTCCTTCGGTGGTCTTTTGGACCTCTGTTTCCATTTGGCTAATTCTGCCCTTCAAGGCATTGTTCTCCTCATTGGCTTTTTGGAGCTCTTTTGCCATTTGAGTTAGTCCATTTTTTAAGGTGTTGTTTTCTTCAGTATTTTTTGGGTCTCCTTGAGCAAGTCATTGACTTGTTTTTCATGGTTTTCTTGCATCACTCTCATTTCTCTTCCCCAATTTTACATCTACTTCACTTACTTGCTTTTCCAAATCTTTTTGAGCTCTTACATGGCCTGAGACCAATGCATGTTTGTTTGTTTGTTTGTTTGTTTGTTTTCTTGAAAGCTTTTGACATAGACTCTTTGAGTTTGTTGACTTCTTCTGACTAGAAGTTTTGATCTCCTTTGACACCAAAAAAAATGATTCTATAGTCTGAGTGTGTGTGAGAGTCTGAGTCTGAGTACTTTTTCACTGCCTGTTTAGGTTTCTTGCCAACTACTTGACCTTCGAGCTCTTTGTCAGGGTATGACTGCTTGTACAGTAGAAAGAGCTTTGTCCCAAGATTTAGGGGCTGCTCTGCTGTTTTCATGGCTACTTCTATTCCACAATCACCACAAGCTCTGCCACAGCAGTGCTCATCATCCCCCAAGAACAGCCAACCAGTACCTTGCCCCAGGTCCAAGCAGGGTACAGAAAGAGAATCTGCCTGTGCACCAGCAAGGCAGTCCTTGCACTCCCACTCCCATCTGCTGCTTAATTCCTCCCACCATGTGAGCTAGGGATTCTGGAAGCAGCTGAAGTAGCTTCCTTCTGCTGCCACCACAACTGCCACACCACCTCCGCCACCCCCAGGGCTGGGGATGGTCTGCTCTCACCCCTATCCAGCAGTTTTCCAACTAACCACAGGTTTTTGGTGTTTCTGTGTTGAGAAGTCTGGTAGCTGCAGCAGCGCAATGACACATTTCCCTCAGGCCTGCTCCACCTGACTCCTGGTGTAGTTGGTCCTGGTGAGGCCCATGCTAGGTTGTGCTCTGCTCCCAACACTGTGTGATAAATCCCTCCTAGTGACCATCCAGGATGTCCTGGGCTGGAGATCTGCTTCCCTCTGCTATTTCTTGGGATCTGTATATCTAGCATTTGTTCAGAGCCATTTTTACAGGTGTTTGGATGGATTTGGAGGAGAGCTTAAGCAACTCCCTGCTTTCCAGCCACCATCTTGGCTCGTCCCCCTGCCAATGCTCGTCATTTCTTCAACAACAATACTATTCCATCACAATCATATGAAACAACTTTTTCAGCTATTCCCCAATTGATGAACATTCTCCCAATTTTCAATTCCTTGCCACCACTAAAAGAGATCCTCTAAATAATTTTGAACGCATACATCCTTTTCCTTTTCTTAAATCTCCTTGGGGTATAGAGATAGTAGTCGTATTGCTTGGTCAAAGGGTGTACACATTTTTATAACTCTTTGAGCATTATTCCAAATTGCTCTCCAGAATGGTTTAATCACTATAGAACTTCACTAATAGTCGATTAGTTTTTTTTAAATTTTCCCACATCTGCTCCACCATTTGTAACTTTCCTTTTCTGTCACATTAGCCAGTCTGACAGGTGTAAGGTAGTAGCTTAGAGTTATTTTAATTTACATCCCTCTAATCAATAGTTGTTTAGAGCATTTTATTTAACTATAGATAGCTTTGATTACTCTTTCTAAAAACTGCCTTTTCTTATAATTTGACTATTTATCTATTGAGTAATGGCTCTTGTTTCAATAAATTTGATTCAGTTTCCTATATGTTTGAGTAACGAAGTCTTTATCAGAGAAACTCACTGTATTTTCCCACAGTAATGATTACCATATGTTTCCCTCCATAGTATTTCCCCCCGTCTATACTACTCTCTTTTTATGTATTCTGTCCTTTCTCAAAAAGTATTTCGCTGCTCACTTTTATTTCCCCCAAACGGTTCTCCCTCCTATCAGTTTGCCCCTTCCTTTATCCCTTTACCATCCTATTTCCTCTTTGGTAAGATAGATTTTTAACCTGAGTGTGTGTATTATTCCCTCTTTGAGTAAATTCTGATGAGAGTTAAGATGCATGTTCACCCCTCCATGCTTTCCCCATTTTCCCCTCCACTATAAAATATCTTTTAGGCCTCTTTTATGTCAAAAAATTTATCTAATGCTACCTCTCCCTTTCCCCTTCTCCCAGGGCATTCTTTTTTTTATCATCCCTTAGTTTTATTTTTCTTTATGTAATCATCAACTCACATCTCTGCTTTCTGTCTATGTTTAGTACTTCTAGTTGCTGTAATAATTAGAAAGGTTTTAGGAGTTATAAATATCATTTTACCATATAGGAATATAAGGACTTTAACCTTATTCAATCCCTTATTATTTCCCTTTCATGTTTACATTTTTATGCTTTTTATCTGATACTTGCAAGTCAAATTTTCTATTCATTTCTAATCTTTTCAACAGGAGTGCTTGAAAGTTTTCTATTTCATTGAAAATTCATTTTTTCCTCTAGAGGATTATACTCAGTTTTGCCAGATAGGTGTTTCTTGATAATAATACTGGATCTTTTGCCCTCTAGGATGTATTCCAAGCCCTCTGATCCTTTGAGGTAGCAGCTGCTAAATATTGTGTTATTTTACTTATGCTCCATAATAATTTAATTGTTTCTTTCTAGGTTCTTACAATTTTTTTTTTCCCTTTGACTTCAGGGGTCTGGAATTTGGCTATAATATTATTGGAAGTCTGAATTCTCTTTCAGGAGATGATCAGTGGATTCTTTCAATTTCTATTTTACCCTCTAATTCTAGAATATCAGGACACTTTTCCTTGATAATTTCTTGACAGATAATGTCAAAGGTCTCTGAAAAAAATACATAGCTTTTAGGTCATTTGATAATTCTTAATTTATGTCTCCTGGATCTATTTTCCACAAAAGCTCTTTTTCCAATGATATATTTAGAACTTTCTTTTTTTATTAAAAAATATTGTTTCTTGATGTCTCATAAAGACATTAGCTTCACATGTCAATTCTAACTTTTTTTAAATTTATTTTTAATATGTTTAGTTTTCAGCATTGATTTTCACATGCGTTTGAATTACAGATTTTCTCCCCATTTCCACCCCCCC
>CM053625.1:317627973-317645473 GCA_028646595.1 Phalanger gymnotis
ATATATTGAGAGAGGGAGATAGGAAGAGATAGAATGGGGTACATTATCTCGCATAAAAGTGGAAAAAAAAGCAGTTCTGTAGGAAGAGAAGAGAAGGCAGGTGAGGGGGAATGAGTGAATCTTGCCCTCATCAGATTCGACCTGAAGAGGGAATACCATACATACTCAGTTGTATAGCTTACTCCACAGGAAAGAAGGAGGAAGAAGATAAAAAAGGGGTGGTGGTGGAAGGGAGAGCAGATGGGGATGAAGATAATCAAAACAAACACTTTCGAAAAGGGACAGAGTGAAGGGAGAAAATTCAATAAAGGGGGATAGGTTAGGAAGAAGCAAAATATAGTTAGTCTTTCACAACATGAGTATTGTGGAAGGGTAATACATAATGATACGCATGTGGCCCATGTTGAATTGCTTGACTTCTTAGGGAGGGTGGATGGGAAGGGAAGAGGCGAGAGAATAGGAAGGGAAAGGCGGATGGGAGGGGAATGGGGTGATGGAGGGGAGGGCACACTGGAGAACAGGGTAACCAGGGTGTATGCCATCTTGCAGGGGGGGGGGGTGGAAATGGGGAGAAAATTTGTAATTGAAACTCCTGTAAAAATCAATGCTGAAAACTAAAAATATTAAAAATAAATTAAAAAAATAAAATAAAAAGATGTTAAGGCTGTGATGGTTCTGAGATATATGAGGGTGCTGGCACTGAAAGTGGACAATTCCTTCTTGCAGGTCTCTTCTGATTCTGATCCTTTTGTTTCTGGTCCTTTAGGATTACAATTAAAGTCATTAATAATCCTAAACAGAACAAGGAAGAGGCTTATTCACTCATGTTAGAGCCCTGGAATTTGGAAGCACGACCTTATCCTCCCTACATGGTGACACTCTGAACCAAAGACTCAATGGCCTATTGTGAATTAGCTTTACACACCATAGGGGTGGTGGAGGAAGAGCTAGAACTGGAACCCTTCCAATTCTAAACCCTATGTCTCTCTTAATTCAGAGTAAAGCATGAACAGGGAGACTTCACTGATGAGAAAGAGAGCAGTCATTGGTCAACAAGTAAAAATAGGATAATCCTCTTCTAAATTATTTATAGCACCTCCACAGCTGTGGGGCGGGAAATAAGGGTTTGAGCACTTGGCTGCTACTTTGGCCTCCATAGTTGCGCAGTATCATTCCATGGTGTCAGCATGGGCAAGATCTTAGTACCCATCTTCCAGGCAGCATTCCAGAAGCATTGTCAAGTAAGCTGCCAACAAGGAGGTATTTTTGGGACAAGGATGAGAAATAAGACTGATGAAGTAGTTTAATGTTATAAATGGCATAAACCATAATTACCATCATCCACCCACAGTCTCCAAAAGTTATTGCTTCCCTCTCCCAAAGTTGCTTCTGATTAATGGAATGTTAGCCTACAAAGCTCATTATCTTCTGCCTCTTGGTCATGTTAAAAATCTGTTTGCTAAATCATTCTCTCTCTCTCTCTCTTTCTCTCTCTCTCTCTCTCTCTCTCTCTCTCTCTCTCTCTCTCTCTCTCTCTCCCTCCCCTCTGTTTCTATCTCTGTATCTCTTCTGTTTGTCTTTCTCTCTCTCTCATTTTTCTGTCTTTTTCATTGAATTTGCAATTGAGTCCACGGACATTAGGCATAGATTTCAATTTTTGAGAACAGAGGTTGATTTATTTTCTCTAGATTCAAATGCAATTAGATAAAAGAAGGAAAGGACACATTTATCCCCAAGGAGGCCAAAAAAGCAAGAGTTTCCACTGTCTCTTCCCTAATCTCACTGGACAGGATTTATTGGAAAGACGGCAGGGGGAAGGAAACTATTTTTGTGTTCTAGTAATTCATTTTTACAATGCACTAGAGGATTCTGACATTAAGAAGAGGACAAAAATGAAACTTCATAAGTATAGGAATATTAAAAAAATCTTCTCATCTTCCCTTTTTCCTCAGCTCTCCCATAATAAAGTGAACCTATTACTATTTTTGCTGCTCTAATTGGTATATTTGCATATTGACTGCTTCTGTTGTAACTGAATGTTACAGTCCCCTTGTAACAGAAGGTGTTATTTCTATTTTAATTGATCTAATTAAGGAATTTACATATTGACACTCCTTAGAAGTCTCTACCAAAGAGAATTCCTTAACATGCACTAAGTTTCTCTTGTAAAGCAGCAAACTAGGTTCTATTTTTTCTGGACATGTTGGTCCAGTGTTATAGGACATGCTGCCCATGAAGGTTTGGGGGTTTGCTTTCTCTGTGAGTCTTGCAGTTCCTAATTCTTCTACAGCTACATGCTTAGCTATTAATCAGAACCACAGTAAGAGGCAGATGACCACTATAGTTCTCTTTATTTTTTGCATTCTATGAACTAAATTCATCTTATTCATTTACGAAAATGGATTGTCTTTGATTCATAACATCATACATCTGAAGCTGGAATAAAAAGTGGAAGCCAACTAGTATGAAAGGTAGTAAAGGCAGAAGGGAACAAGCATTTATTAACCACTTACTATGTGCCAGGTACCATGCTAAGCACTTTACAAATATTATCTTATTTGGCTTTCATTATCACCATTTTAGAGATGAGGAAATTGAGGCAAATAGAGGTTCAGTAACTTGCTAAGGTTACACTGATAGTAACTATCTGAGACCAGATTTGCCCTTAGGTCTTCTTTCATTCGAGTCCAGCCATTTATACACTGCAGTACTTAACTTGCTCAACTCATTCATTGTCATCATTTTACATTAAGTACACTGAATTACAGAGAGAATAGAAATTTCTATTAACAGAAATTAATAGAAATAGAAACCTTTCACAAAATTACACATTTAGTAAGTTATGAAGCTGGGATTTGAACTCTATCTGACTCCAAGTTCAACCCTGAACATCCACACTGGAGCATGATTACACTGAAGGAATTGCTGCATGTTGCTGCTGAGTTCCATTTACTCAGTTTGCTGCTGTCCATACACCACTTCAATGAGATTCTACAAGTGACTGGTAGGCCAATAATAAACATGTTATAGGCAAGAAGATTGCATCATATGGGAAATGACATGAACAATCAGGGAATGCCAAGTTGCAGTGAAAGAAAATATTTTCACTAAAAATTCCACATATAATCTATTCTCAGAAAGTCAAGATAAACACAATATGGAAAGCAACTCAGATTTACTTTATGGCATCTTTGCAATGAGCTTGAGAAAGTTATGACTTGTCATAGAGAAGAAGTCACACAAAAGTTGAGGCTATGTAGTTTCTTTTCAAATAATCCAATTCATCTCAAAAAGCATTTAAGTTCTCACTATCATTTGAAGGAAATGGAATTGTTTAGCCTGGAAAAGAGGAAACCTGGGTGGGGAGGGTGTTGTGGAGGGTACACATGATCATTTTAAGGGCTTTTAAAGAGAGCAGGGATTAAATTTCTTGACTTTGGCAAAAGAAGACAAATCTAAGAGTTGCAAGTGGAAATAACAAAAAGGCAAACTTAATTTAAACATCATTTATTTATTTCTCAATTACCAATTCTTTGCCACCAGAAAAAATGGCTATTATGAATATTTGTGTACATATAGTCCTTTATCCTTTTTCTTGGATCTCTTTGGGATACAGACCTAGTAGTGCTATTACTGGGTCAAAGAATATTTACAGTTTGATAGCCCTTTGGACATAATTCCAAAATGTTCTCCAGAATGGTTGGATCATCAGTTCACAACTCCACCACCAGTGTATTAGTGTACCTATTTTTCCACATCCCCTCCAATATTTGTTATTTTCTTTTTCTTTCATTTTAACTGATCCAACAGGTACCTCAGAGATGCTTTAATTTGCATTTCTTAATCTTAATGTAAAAAATCTGCTGATGGTCAGGGCTACAAGATGTTGGAATGCTTTTTTCTTAAAAGGTTGTGGTTGTCTCTCTATTTGGAGGTTTTCTAGTAGGGATAGATGATAACTTGTTCTGTTTTCTTACAATGGGGATTCTTTTTCTGTACAGTGTGGACTATAAAGTCACTGAGGACCCTGCTGACTCTAGGATTTGTAATATTATATTCTAGTCACTTTGCTACTCCCTGGGCCTTTAAAAACAGAAAAAAAAGGTTAATAATAATAACTATTTTTCACTAGATTACCACGTAGTGGAATGAAATTGCAAAGATTCTGCTATGGTTACTGGTTCTCCTGGACATAGAAAGCCTAATTATCTTGTGTGTATGTGTGTGTGTGTGTATGTGTATATATATACATATATATACACATATATTTTTTTCCATGCAAAATAAGTTATGGACCAAGATGGCCTTCTGTATATTTCCATTTGGAGCAGAATTTAGTGATCTAGATTTCAAAAGAATTAAAAAAAACACTTCCCAAATCTCACCTTTTCCAATGAAAAGAAGATGTGCTATCATAAAATGTCCTTTTTTCTGCCCCTCTCAGGGACAGATAACTGAAATAAGTAGATCCAGGAGGCCTTAAGACATCAAATTAATAAATAAATAAAAAACAGATCTGGGATGTTCCTTGATCTTTAAAGTGGGCAACATGGTAGAAAGGATAGAGTGCTGGACTTGGAGTCAAGGAGATCAGTTCAAACAATACCTCAGACACTGTAACCCTAGATAAATTGTTTTCTCTCTCTGGGCCTCAATCCCCTCATCTATTACATAATATGGTTGAACTCAATGACTTCTAAGACTCTTATGGCCCTTAATCTATTGTCCATTTTCATATTCAATGCTTCTTGAATCTCTCTAGTCTTTGTCACTTCTTTGAGTTTAAATTGTTTATCCCCAATAATTACATTGAAACCTCCATATTCATCAACACATTTGTGGTTTTACAAACTTCAGAATTCTCTTCACAGCCTTATTTTTTTTAAATTAAAGTGTATCGTTAAGTATATTTTTTTACTCCAACCAAAACTCAGCTTTCCATTTCTGGAACATTTAAGCTGACCTTCATTGGACCTTCATCACTTTGCTCACAATTAAGGGGCTGATAAGAAGACTGTAGACAAATTCTACATGAAAATTCATTGCAATTGCATGGACAGATAAAATAATACCTCTCTAGATGCAGTGTGGTACTAGGAAACTTTTGATGAATTTGGAGAGATAGAATCTCGGTTCAAATCAGAGCCTTACCATTTATTTACTATATAACTTTGTAAATGATAGTTAACCTCTCTTGGCTGCAGGAACCTATCTGTAAAATAAGAGGGGGAAGGAGTGAATTAGATAGCCTCAAAACCAACACCAAGTTTGTGTTCATATGATTAATTCTACTGTTATGCAGAGAATCTTCTTAGCTTTAGGTTCAAATGTAATCAACGCAGAGCTAAAGAGCTCCATCCCCCTCAGTTTTCTTCTCCCCGGACTGACTGTAATTTAATTGATTTCAAATATCATTAGAAAGAGTAATTGATTTAATACACAAAGTAATTTAACATAAAGATAGGTCAAACAACAGAAAGAATAAAACATAGCCTCCAACCTCCAAAAGACCACCTCTAAATGGCAAGATGAAGTCCAAACTCACTGATTCTTCTGGGTAATGGTGGGTTACCTAATTATTTTCCTTTACTTTTTTTGGTCTTGACCATCCACTGGTATCGACTTAATCAGGAAACAAAAATGGATCTGGATTGAGTTGTCTGTTGCAGTCAGTAAGATACATTGTCATCTGAGAATAGGGAAAATAGCGCCTATTGTCAAGGTCCAGAAAGGAGAATTTGCCTTCCTGCACCACCACTGTGTCCACATCACCTTTCCTTCCTTTTTCCTTTCTTTCTTTATTTCCTTTTTCCTTTCTTTTTTTATTTCTTTTCTTTCTTTCTTTCTTTCTTTCTTTCTTTCTTTCTCTCTTTCTTTCTTCCTTTCTTTTCTCCCTTTCCTTCTGGTTGGGCTTACTTTTCATGTTTAAACCTTTACAACCCAGTGATTCTCTCTGTTGCTTGCCTAATGCATGACCCTCTGAGAAATAACATTCAGGACTTCCTGAATGATGTCCTTGACTCCAAAGTATGCTCTTTGCCCCTAAGCCTATCAACAGATATAGTCCAAAGTCAGTGAATCTGTCCATAAATATTAAGTACCTACTATGTGTCAGACACTACCCTAAGTGCTAGAGATAAAAAAGACAGTTTTTGCCTTCGAGAAGGTCACAATCTAATGGCGAAGACAGTAAGCCACCACATATGTACAAACAAAATATATAGGATAAAGAGGAAATAATTAAAAGTTGGAAGAATATGGAATTAAAAGGAATCGAGAAGGTTTCATGGAGATGGTGACATTTTAGATGAGACTTGAAAGAAATTAGGTAAGCCAGTAGGCAGAGATGGGGAAGGAGAATATTATAGGAATAAAGGACAAGCAGAAAATATCACCAGAGCTGAAAGATGAAGTGTCTTTTTTGGAATATCAAGGAAATCAGTAGTGCTAGATCAAAAAATACATGAAAGGATATAAGATTGAACAAGACTAGAAAGGTAGCATTGATGTGTAGGTTATGAAGGGCTTTGAATGCCAGAGGATTTGCACATGATCTTGGAGGTGATAGAGAGCAATCAGCGTGTATATAGTATGAGGTAACAGGACAGACTGGAAGATTATTACAATACTTGAGGAAGGACTTGATGAGAGCCTACACAAGGGTGGTGACTGTCAGAGAAGAAAATGGGGTCTATTTGAGAGATATTGCAAAGGTGAAATTGATATACATTGGCAATAGTTTGGATATGAAGAGTGAGAGTTAGTGGGGAGTTGAGAATGATGCCAAGGTTTTCTGCATGGGTGTGGGGGAGAGGTACATAGAAGGATGGTCTTAAGCAACATACTTTAAACAAGAGTGTGGAATTTAAAGGTAAGAAGAGGTGGAGTGATAATCCCCTATTTCACTTTTCCTTCCCAAGCCTCTTTTATTAACAATGAGCATTTTCAGCCTGTGTGAACTTTTGTGGTATGAATGACCCAAATTCTCTGAGCCTCACTGGCTTCAGCCAAAATATAATATTAAATAGTTTACTGGAGTTTTGAGAAGTGACTTACCCAGGGTGACATGATTATACTGTGTCAGAGGCAGGATCTGAACCCAAGTCCTCCTTATTCTGAGCCAAGCTTTCAATTGATTATACCATGTCTTTCATAATTCACAAGATTCCTCAGGAGACCAAAAGACATGGTTGATAAAGAGTGATGAGCAAGTGGTACCTTCATAACATCTAGGCAGCACAATGGATAGAGCTCTGGGCCTGGGGTCAGTAACAGGTATAGTCAAATCTGGCATCACACACTGAATTATCAGTTTAGCCTTGGGCAAGTCACTTAGCTTCAATGCCTTAATATCAACTGTAAAATGGGGATGAAGACGATAACTCCTACTTGCCAGGGCTGTTGTGAGGTCAAATGAGACAATAAAGTGGTTAGCAAAGTGACTAGCACATAGTAGGCCCTATGTAAATTTAATTATTAATACTAGTAGTACTAATATTATTTCTGCCCTCTTCCTTTTCTCCTGTTTCTTCTATTTGCTTCTTCTCAACCTACTCTATTCCACCTCCCACCACCCCCAATTTCCCCTTCTTCCTACTCTGTAGACATGAGTCTGCCATAAATTATCTTATAGGACACAGACCCTTTCTGTAGATCAATTTCATTTCAATTTCATTAAACAAAGCACTGTCTGAACATCTACTCAAGGTCCTGTGCGTATTAGCTGAAGCAATTTATTGAGCAGAAAGACATTTTTTCAGATAGCCAGAGATAAAGATTTAGCTGAAACTCAGCCTGTAAGTGTTGCAGATTCTATTTGTAAAATATCCCTAAATTTCATGTATTCTGTGTCTATTTCATATGCATTTCTGAATATTATTTTAAACTCACACTTTCCCAGCATGTCTACCACTGTGAGATCGATGGCTTTTTCTCTGAATATGGTTCATTTTGTAGAACTATTTTTTCTCATTTCAGGCTTTCTGCTGTCTCCCAGAAAGAGCAACTCACTGAGATTTGAGTGTAAATGAATCATGAAGAGAGAGGGAGTAAATTCTCCATGCAATACCCAGTAGTTTAAATGTTCAAAGGAAGAAAATGGCTGGAAAAACAATTTTAGGGGATGACTTCACACACAATTCCTAGAAACTCAAGCATTATCCCGCATACTGACCCTATTCTAGCTTCTGGATGCTCATCATGATTATCCTCAAATTACTGATGAATTTTACTCCTGCATATTTCTGCTTAGATGATTTCTGAGTAATTTCTGTCCCAGCATTGAAACGAACAAAATTTAATAAAAATTAGAAACCAGTCATTTTTTTTTTTGCCCACTGAGTCCCCATGTAGCCTTGCACAGCCTTCCTTTTCATCAGAGTGCCATTTGGAGCTCTTGTCTCAGCAGAGACTTAATTAGGGTGGGGAAGTCGAGGATTCATCCCGGATGATTACATAAGAAAGTACTTTTAACTTGCAGTCTTCCTTTGCGAAGATTTTTAAGTAATCCTATTAGAACTGATATCCCATTTTCAAATATTTCATTGGAACTTTAGGGAAATCTAAAATATCATAGATTTCAAGTGGGAAAATTAAAAAGGATGTGGTTTAGATTCATTTGAAGATTCTACTCTAGAGGAGTTCCAACAAGTGTTTGTTTAATGTGTAAACAGACAATGACCACATTCTGCTCAACACCTTTCCACTGAATGCGATTCATACTTAGAAGAATTTATAGTTAGGATTCTTCCTTCTGGCTTAGTCTCCGAGATTCTTTGCCATAATATCTGGCACATACTATGTGCTTTAAAATGTTAATTGACTGATCGACTGAAAGTTCTTTTTTAATTCATGAAGAAGTCAATTATTCACTTACTTCTCATGCCTATTCTGACTCAACTAATTTACCCACTTCTTCCAATCCTTTGGTTCCTGGCTGTTTACTACAGTTCATATAATCAACAGTAGCTCATAGGTTAATAGATGTGTGTGAATCCTCCTTGGATACATTTGTATTAGAAAAATACAATAAGATGATATTTACTCTGTACCCAGAGTAATTTGTAACTTGCCAATAACTAGAATGTGCCAGAGGCAGGATTTGATCCTAGGGTGTGTTAATGTTTGTGATCTTCTCCTGCATTGTGTCACTAAAATCTCTTAGGTAACCAAGATATTATTGTCTCCATTTTCTGCCAGAGAAAACTCAGATTATTGAAGGACAACCAGCTAGATGAGAGACAGAAGGGATCTCAACGGCCTTCTATTCCAATTCATACATAAGAGGAATCTCCTCTGTAACATACTCAACAAGTATTTGCTGAGCCTCTGCTTAAAGAATCCCAATGGTATCTTTATACTATAGATAGATAGATAGATATAAATATAGAGATAGAGACATATATAAACACATATATATACATATACACACTTATATACACAATATATTTATGTATATATGTGCACATGCATGCATATATGTATGTATATGTTTATATATGTATATACATATGCATATACACATATGTGTATGGTGTATACACATATATACATACACGCATACATATATGTGTGTATACATATATATTATATTTTTTTCTCAATTTAAGTATATAATGTCCCCAACTATTGCAAGTGGAATGTAAGCATCTTAAGGTCCGAAACCATTTTATTTTTGTCTTCACATTTGCAGCACTTGGTAAAATGCCCTGAACGCAGGAGTAACTTCATATGGTTCTGTCAATTTAAATTGAACTGAATTGAATAATATGAAAAAGTCTTCTTTACAGAGTAGTAACACTCTCGCTCTCTTGTATTCTTGATCAAGGAATCTATGTCAGAACAAGAGAATTTGTTGCTCTTCTCCATCAGTTTCATTCATCATTTATCCCATATGTGTAATATTTAAAGTAACCAAATATTTCAGTCGAGGAAGAGTAATCTGAGCTCTATGCCAGAAATTCCTCAAGTTATCTCTAATATATTTGGTAAAGCTCTTATGGAGAAATTATTGAATCACTGCCTGTGGGAGCTATTTGTTCTCTCTGAACAAGTAGCAAGTAATGCTACTGAAGCATAGACTGACAAAACCATCTTTTGAATGAATTTATGAATCGAATATATCTACTTGCAGTCATAAAGAAAAAGGAAACTCTGATTTCAAATAGGATTTCTATACTTTAGAGAGAAATAGAAACAAAACCAAAGCCAAAGATGCACACATATATAAATGTGTATGCATGTATCTGTGTGTATATATCTATATGTACATATATATATATATGAGAGAGAGAGAGAGAGAGAGTGAGTCAGAGAGACATTAATGACTAAAGGGAATAAGACAAGATTAAAAGCTAAACCTGATGGGATGGATATCCATTTGGACATTTGGACTCTGGACTCTAGCTTCGCCTAAGACTGGTTCTCTTCTAGGAAGTATGGGATGGGAGTAATTTGAATTTGTATTCTACTCATTTCGGGTAGCAACAGTACAAACTATCCATTTGTCACTTTTTTATTCCAGTTTTGGTTCTCAAGGGCTTGTGGGATTTCTATGGGATACATAACTTTATTGATAAAATGACTATGTACGCCCCCAAACCCAAAAAACAGCATAAAGCAATAAAAATGTCAATATTCTTCCTAGCCTTAGCTACCAGATATAATACTTAGAAGGGGCTAATTAACTTATATCTGAAGTACGATGGATCATCTATTGTTATTTTACAGTAGATCCTGGTACATCTTTTCACCTTTTACTCTGCAAATTTTAATTGAATTAAAAGGAGCATTGCTTCTTATACACATATATCAACCGATGGTCCTGTTTATTTACTCATAGTTTAAAATACTTTCTAGTGGCCATAACTCCACTACATGTATTGCTTTCTTTACTAGAATATAAGATTCTCAAGGGCAAGGACTATCTCTAGTTAAGTAGCCTGTGTTTTTATATTTGTCTCTCCTGGCCTTAATCCTGTTCTTGAAAAATTGCTATATGCCCTCTGTTTATTAGCCACATATTCTATTTAAGCCAATCTTCTTAATAACTGTCTGATCTACACATATGTGAATGCATATATGCATGTGCATCTGTTGGTGCTGAATCATTTTCAGTCTTGTTGGACTCTCCATGACACCAACTGGGGTTTTCTTGGCTAACATACTGTAGTGGATCACCACTTCCTTCTCACTTTACAGATGAGGAAACTGAGGCAAACAATGTTAAGCGACTTACCCAGGTTCATAGTGCTAGAAAGTGTCTGAGGCCATATTTGAAAATGAAGCTTCCTGACTCCAGGCCTGTTGCTCTGGCCAGTGTGGAATTTAGGTGCATGTAGGTATGCATGTGTGTATGTAAGCATGCACACACATGTAAATATGTGTGTGCATGTGTGTTTATGTGTGTGCATGGACACTCAAACACATGTATGATGGCAGCCATGTGTGTGCTATAGATGTATGTCTATAACTACGCTACGTATATCCATATATGTGGGTATGTGTGCCTTTATACATGTATAAATTTGTGGTCTGAAATATTCTTTTGTTTGTGTCTCTATATAAGTCTGTTGTTAAACAGTTGGGCTTGAGAAGAATGTTATTTGTCCTATCAGCAGAGTTCCTGGTCCATAATAAGTAGGAGTATGATGCTATCATTTGTTTCAAAACAATATGAATTGGAGCTGAAACTACACTTGGTTAAAGAAACTGGGTTTCTCTGGAGTTTAAAAAGCCAAAAGCCTGAAGCAAGACAGAAGCCAAAGTTAGGAGTAAATTTAAGCTGGGGCAGATAATATTGAATCAAGTAGTCAGATGCAAGGATTTCCTGGGGGGTCTATTTGACAAACTGTTGGCCCAAAGCTTTATTCTTCTATTGTTTTCTTTGTGGGTTCCCCATACTGCCTGTAATTGATTTATCTTTTGTCATTCCAGTGAGGTAATAGGATTCAATACAGATTTAGAACTCAAGTCTGATGAGAGTTCATAATGGTTCACTTGTACAGCACACTTTTTCATGAGTAGAATTTTAACAAAATTGTGAAATTATTAATGCTTATTAGCAGCTCTCAGTGTTTTTGTTTTTCATTCATCTATTTTGAACATTTTGTTTTTAAATTTTGAGTCCTGAATTGTCTCCTCCCAACCTTCTTCCTACCCAACTAAGAAAGCAAGCAAAGTGACATCAATTATGCATGTGAAATCACTAAAAACATATTTCTGCATTAGCTATATTGGAAAAAATAAAGTAAAGCAAGATAAATTATACTTCAATTTGTAATCAGAGGTCATCAGTTCTCTCTGGAGATGGATAACATATTTTCATCATAAATCCCTTGGAATTGACTTAGTTCATTTTTTTGATGACAGTAGCCAAATCTTTCACAGTTGATCATGGTTATAACTTTGCTGTTGTTATGCTCAGTGATCTCCTGGTTCTTCTCAGTTCACTTTGCATCAGCTCATATAGGTCTTCTCATTACTCCCCAGAAAACCATCCCTTTTATAATTTCTTATAAAAATACTCTATCACAATCATATGCCATAACTTGTTCAGCCATGCCCAGGGTTAATAAGCATCTCCTCAGCTTCCAAGTCTTTGCCACCACAAAAACAGCTGCTACAAAACTTTTGTACATGTAGTTCCTTTTGCCTTTTTTTTAGATATCTTTGGGGTACTGAGTTAGTAGTGGTATTGTTGGCTCAAAAGTTTTGTGTAGTTTGATAGCCCTTTGGGCATAGCTCTAAATTGCTCTCCAGAGTGGTTGGACCACTTCACATTTCCACTAACAATTTATTAGTAAACCCATTTTCCCTCATCACCTACAGGATTTATCATTTCTGGTAGGTATGAGATGTTACTACTGACTTCATTTAATTTCCATTTCTCTAATAAGTAGTGATGTGGAGAATTTTTATTTGATTACATGTATATTAGATTTGTTGAACTTCTGAAAATTGCCTGTTCATGTTCTTTGGCCATTTATCAGTTGGGGAATGGCTTTTATTTTTACAAGTTTGACTCAGTTTTCTATATATTTGAGAAATCAGTCTTTTAGCAAAGAGACTTGTGATTTTTTTCAAATATTATTTCATCCTCTGTCATACCTTTTAACAAGATGTAGTTTCCTTGATTATTCATTTTAAGTAGGTGTATTTTAATTTTGCTTTGACTGAGATCATGATTGCTATCCTTTCTTTTTTTTGCTTCAGCTGAAGCATAATACATTCTTCTCTAGTTCTTAATTTTAACTCTGTGTGTGCCTTCCTGCTTCAAATCTCTTTTGCAAGCAACTTGTTGGATTCTGGTTTCTATTCCATTCTTTTATCAGCTTCCATTTTATGTGTGAGCTCAAAACATTCACAAATATAATTATTAATCGCACATTTCCCTCCAACCTATTTTCTTCTGTTTATCCTTTACACACTACTTTTATCTTCTCTTCGAATAAAAAAAAAACTTTTTCTTCTGAAGACTGTCTCCCTTAATCAGCCTACCATTTTATCAATTCCACCAATATCTACTATCCATTTTTCCTCCTATTTGGTAACATAGAATTATATATGAGTATAGTACATGTGTGTGCATATACTTGCATGCACACATGTGTGCAAGTGTATAGGGTCGGACGGCATAAAACTCTTCCCTTTTTGAACAAATTCTAATGACAGTGATGTTCAATTACTGCTCACCACAACAACCTTTATTTTCCCCTTCACCATAAAAGCTCTTCCTTTCATGCCTCTTTTATGTGAGATAATGTTCCCATTTTATCTCTTCTATCTTCTCATAGTACATTGCATATTCTGACTCCATTTTGGGGGGAGATCATCCCAACATAATTGGCTCACACTCATGCCTTCTGTCTATGTAGACTGATGAAGTGATATTATCGTTATCATCATCAAGATTTGATGAGGAAGCTTGGTGACACAGTGGAGAGAGTGCTTGGCCTGGAGTCAGGAAGATGAGCCTGGCCTTAGATATTTACTAGTTGTATCGCCTTCTGGCCTCAGATATTTACTAGTTGTATCACCTTGGACAAGTCATTTAACCCTGTTTATATCAATTTCCCTATCTGTGAAATGAGCTGGAGAAGGAAATGGTGAGCCACTTTAATATTTTTGCTGATAATACCCCAATGTTGTCAGAAAGGGTCACATACAACTGAAAAAAATAACCTGAAAAATAACAACAAAAATGTGTTAGGAATTGTATAAATTATCTTCCCTTATAGTAATGTAAATGGTTTAACTTTAAGGAATCCCTTACTATTATTTTTTCATGTTTACTTTTTAAGCCCCTCTTGAGGTATGACTTTCATTATCAAATTTTTTATTCAAGTTTGGTCTTTTCACCAGCAATGTGTGAAAGCCCTATATTTCATACATTATCCATGTCCCCCCAAAGGATTATACTCAGTTTTTCTGGGTAGATTATTCTTTGTTGTAACCCCAGTGGCTTTGTCTTCCAAAATATAATATTCCAAGCCCTCTAATCCAATAATGTGGAAGCTGATAAATTTTCTTCGATCCTGACTGTGGCTCCACAATATTTGAATGATCTCTTTCTGGCTGCTTGCAATATTGTCTTATTGACCTGGGTGCTCTGGAATTTGGCTATGTTTTCTTAGGTGTTTTTATTTTGAGATCTCTTTCAGGTGATGGATGCTATTATTTTTTTTCAATTTCTGTTTCACTCTCTCTATCTAAGGTATGAGGGGTAGGGTTTTTTTTTTTAATATACCTTCTTGAAATATTATGACTAGGCATTTTTTTGGATCATGGCTTCAGGTATTCCAATAATTCATGAATTATCTATTTTTCCTGTCGTTTGTTTTTTCAATGAGACATTTCACATTTCCTTCCATTTTTTATAATTTTGAATTGTTTTATTGTTTCTTGATATCTCATGGAGTTATTAGCTTACACTTGCTAAATTCTAAATTTAAAAGAATTATTTTCTTCAGTGAGCTTTTGTATCTCTTTTCCATTTCATCAATTCTGTTTTTTAGGGATTTTTTTACTACTGTGAATTTTTGTACCTCTTTTACCTTTAGGCCAATTTTGTATTTAAGGTGCTATCTTCTTCAGTATTCTTATACCTATTTCACCCAGATGTTAATTCTCCTTTCATAAATGTCTTGCATCAGTCTCTTTTTTCCCAATTTTTCCTCTACCATTTTTATATCTCTTTTACTCTTCCAAGAATTCTTGTTGTGTTTTAGTCCAATTAGCATTTTTATTTGAGTCTTTGTAGATATTTTCATATTGTTTTCTTCTGAGTTTTTTTGTCTTAGTCTTCCATGTTGCATTATTATATTTGTGGTCAAGTTCTTTTGTGTTGTTCTTTGCTCATTTTTTCAACTTATTTCTTGATTTTACAATTTATGGTAAAGTTGGTCTCTGATCATCTGGGAATGGGGAACCATCATCCTGTGCTTCACATTTTTTGTGTTGCTGTTTTAGACTTTTAAACATCTGCAAGTTCTGTGTACTTTCAAGATGGTGTGATTTGGAGAAAGATATGGTCACTATTCTCTTGATCTGTGCTCTGACCTTTACCCAGGAATTGTCCCCCGCTCCCTTGCAGCCAATAGTACTAGTGAACCTCTTGGTTCCCTGCTCTCCCATATCCACAAGCCCTAGTTCTCCTCTCTGCCCTGGAACTCCAACCCAGAACTGCTTATATGCAACAGAGGTGCCAACCAGTACCAACTACACACATTTCCAGGAAATATGCACCTCCAATATCTTTGACCAATTGTTCAACCTTCTTACTATTTCTAAACCGGGAGTTCCTGAATTTGCTGTTGCTACTGCAATCACTTTTTATGGCCACTTCCAAGGCCCACAGCTGAAGCTGATGCTTTGTAGACTCCAGGCCAACATCCTCCCCAGTGTCATAGACCTCTCCTGACTTTTTCTTGGCTCTACAACTCTAAAGTTTGATTTAAGAAATTTTAAAATTGTTTTGGGGGGAATTTTGGGAGAGTTTGACTTGGTTGCCCCCCCCCATAATTCATCTTGACTTTGACTCCAGCAGCTCTCAATGTTAAATCAAATATATAATCTTTATCCCAACACCCAACTGCCTTCTGACCTCACTTATTCCTGCTTTGGGTAGCAGCATTATTAGAAGTGTCTAATTTCACACCACTGTGGTCACACTTAAATTTTCCACTTCCTTGCTCCCTCTTTAAATTGTCTGCAATTCCCCCCACCCCTGCCATTTATATCTCTACATCATCACTCCTACTTATTTTCTTCTAGAGTCTTACTACTTTTTACGTACATCATTGTAAGGGCCTTCACATGTGTCTGCCTCGAGTTTTATTCTCCCCAACCATCCTCTACATAAACGTAAAACTGATTTTCCTACAGCAAAGCATGGCCAAGTCAATTCCCTATTAAAAAATCCCCAACAGCTCTATATTATAATGAGGATAAAATGCAAACGTCTCTAGCATCTGAAGCCACTTACAATCTACTCCTGACCTATTTTTCCAACATTAGTATGAATAACATTCATATTCTTAGGGGGCGGAGCCAAGATGGCGGCTGGGAAGCAGTGACGGGCGTGAGCTCCCCACCAAGTCCCTCCAAAAACTTATAAAAAAATGGCTCTGAACCAATTCTAGAACTGCAGAACCCACAAAGTAGCAGAGGGAAGCAGGGCTCCAGCCCAGGACAGCCTGGATGGTCTCTAGGTAAGGTCTGTCCCACATGGAGCTCCCAGCCCCCAGCTGAGGGGAGCGGAGCTGAGCCCCGCGCGCACGGCGCAAACAGACAAGACGCGGACCTACCAGACAAGGAGACGAGCAGAGAGCACCCTAGCATCCTGAATTACTGAGCTGTGCTATCCACCAGACCTCACAACCCACAAAGAGCAAAGACAACAGAAAAGGTTAGTGGGAAAAGCTGCGGGACAGGATGGAGTTTGCAGTTCGGCCACCGCCCCTGGGGCAGCGGAGGTGGGGCAGCTTTAGAACTATGGCTGCAGTTGCTTCTGGCCCCAGGCCCACCTGGTGGGAGGAATTAAGTGGCTGATCAGAGCAGGAGTGAACAGGCTCCTGAAGATTTAAGCCCAGTCCGGGTAGGGGGTTCTTGGGGAAGGAGGAGTGCTGGTGGGCAGCGCATCCGCCCAACCGTGGAAAATAGAACTCTTTAGTCTATAAGCAGCCATACTCCCCTGAAAAACTCAAGGGTTAAGTAAGTTGGCTGGGAACATGGCCAGGCAGCAAAAACACACCCAGATTCAGTCTCAGACTCTGGAATCCTTCTTTGGTGACAGAGAAGACCAAAAGATACAGTCAGATGAAGTTAACAAAGTCATAGAGCCTATAACAAAAACCTCCAAGAAAAACATGAACTGGTCTCAGCTCATGGAAGAACTCAAAAAGGATTTAGAAAAGCAAGTTAGACAAGTAGAGGAAAAATTGGGAAGAGAAATGAGAAGGATGAGAGAAAACCATGAAAAACAAGTCAATGATTTGCTAAA
>CM053625.1:317645973-317691936 GCA_028646595.1 Phalanger gymnotis
CTCTCTCTCTCTCTCTCTCTCTCTCTCTCTCTCTCTCTCTCTCTCTCTCTCTCTCTCTCTCCTCTTAGTCTTCTTCTTCTCACAACTATCTTGTCTCACTCTACACAGCTCTCTAGTCTCAGCTTGCCCATAGGGTATATAAACCTTATTTAGGGCCCTGCCTTAAATAATAGGGTTTAGCACCTATTTAGCAAATGGGCCTTCCTACAAACAGGACTCTCCTATTCAAGCTTCCTTTAACTATTTCCACCTGAGGGCTATTAAATGGCTGAGGAAGATTTTTAATTACATTAGCACCACGTGTACTCACTCTAAGAATTGGCTGTCCACAGTGCCCTGCCAAAGGTCAATCTTGATTCACTCATTTTTCTTTCTGTATTATTAGTTTACTTTCTTCTGAATAATCATGAATTGTAAAATAATCACAACATGTTCCTTCAGGAATGCAAACTCCTACAATAATTAACCGTTTAGAGGAAATGCCATTTAGGATTTTGTGTGTAGTTATTACTAGATGGCATCTGAGATGCCTCTTAACTCTCCAGCTTTTTCAGTGATTAGAACTTCACACAAATGCTGAATGTGTTTAGCAGGCATATTCCTCCACTGTAGGTTGTGCTTGGAGTTACCAATTAAAGTTTTCTCGAAGAAGGTAACCTCTGTAGTCTTGTGAAAACTATCTCCATGACATCTTTAGTGTCTTTCCCTTTCTTTTCACTTACATTAAAAAAAAAAAACTGGGTTGGCTCAGTCTTCATTAGCTTTCACCTTCACTATTGAATTACCTCTATAATTAGCCTCCCTGTCTTAAATTATCCTCTCTCCAATACAGTCTGTTGTTAAAAGGGTGTTGCAAAATCACAGATAGGTCCATATTTCTCCTCTGGTCAAAAAGCTCTGTATTCATTCACTCTTACCTTTCAGATACAATTCAAACACACATGTTTGGTATTTAAAGCCTGTCACAATCTGACTTTCACTTACTGTTCCAGTTTCATTACACATTGCTGTATGATCCAGCTATATTAGTCTTCTTCCAGTTCCTTATTCATCACAGAAATACATAGTGGGAACAATATCAACAGCCAAATAATTTAACTGCCTGCAAACACCTCAACAGTATTTGTTTGATTTGAATTTGAATACCTCCTGAAAGGGCAAACCACCATATCTTGAGGCAAACCATTCCACTTTTGGATAGCTGTAATTGTAAAGATTTTTTCCTGAATTTAATCTTGAATTAGCTTCATTACAATTTTGACTCATTTCTTTTAATTCTCTCCAATGGGTACAAAGTACACAAATCTTATTCTCTGTTAGCTTTGTGTTGTTTTGTTTTGGTTGTCTCATAAGAACTTGGAAGACATTTCTGTGAGGACTGAGATGTTGAAAGGCCTTCCCAGCACTATAGACACATCAGAAGGACTTCATTACATGATGAAGAATACTTTGGCCAGGCATGTTGAGGCATGCAAGAGAGCTCAGTTTATTTGCTGGGGGGAGGTAGGGTTCCAGTGGTCTTGAACTAAGGATTTCCTACAAAATTTGGGGAAGAAAGATAGGAGAGGGAGAGATGAGAGGAAACACAAGGGCAAGAGCGGATAGGATAGAAAGAAGAAAGAAAATGGCAGCAAGTGGATTACAGACTGTAGTTGAGACAAAGCCCAAATGGCATTTGTGGTAATTGACAAAAAAAAAGAAAACAGGTTCAGGAAATGGCATGTTTCTTCACCCTGTTGTCTTAGACCACATTGCTAGACCAATTGAACTCAGATATTAAATTTTAACTCTTTTCTTCATCAACTCATTCCTCACCTCACCCATAGATTTAATGAGATTGGAAGGGAATATGTAAGGAATATGATTTTATCTGTAATATTCATCTTAGACTTATATGTTGTTTAAATATTTATCTTCACTTGTATGCTAATGCCAGTAATAAATTACAAAATATTCTGTCTGCGGGTGTCTGTCTGTCTCTCTAAGACTATATATTCAGAGTTTAAGATCTTTTATCCAAAGCTAGCGTAACTAGGGAAGGCTTCATGTAGGAAGGAAGTAATGAGCTGGGGCTTGGAGAGTAAGAATGATTTTGATAGAAAATGGAAAAAAGAAATTAAATTCCAGGAGGGAAAAATCAATAACAAGATCCTAGCCACAGAGATGAAAAGGAAAGCAATGTACTTTGGCACAGATGAAATCACCTCACTAGACATCAAATTTGTGCTGTGGAACTAGGTGATTTATTCAACCTTTTGTTTCTTTTCTTTTTTTTAGAGAGGACAAAGGACAAAGGACAAAATGTTCTGGCCAGACATTTTACTTTAAATATGCTTTCTATAAAATTCCAGTATGCTTTTAGCTCCACTTAGCTCCCATGACATTTTCTCACTGTCTTCTTTTCCTTCATTTTCCTCCTTTTTTCTCAAGTCAATCCCTGTCTCTAGACTACCAGACTTTAGAATTTCTCATCAAAAAAGTTTTGGGGAGAAAATGGAAAAAAAACTTTTCTTACTTTCTCTTTATCCCCATGGCCAGTATCACACTTTATATCACATTTTATTATCTGCTCTAGACTTACTTTGTATTTTAACCCAATGGCCAGAGTTAGAACATCCAAGTTCATTTTTTTGGTTCTGCTACATAATATAAGTGTCATATTGTACAGGCATCTCATTTTCTCTGAATCTGTTTCCTCATCTTTAAAACTGCATTGTTAATACTTACAGGACTTACTTCACATCACTATTATGGGAGAAGAAATGATATCAGTGATTTAAGACACTTTGAATTGGTAAAATATTATACAACTAAATGTTATCTGCAGCAGCAGTATTGTTATAATGCTAACTTTGCCACTTACTACCTGTGCATCATTTTAATAAGCCACTTAATCTCTAAAAGACTTTGTTTCCTCATGCATACAATGAATGATTTTGCATAGATAATCTCTAAAGCCCTTCCAAATACAAAGCCCATAATCCCTAATGTGAAGTATATGATATCGTGCAAGGCATTGTGGTGGAGACACAGTTTTATTTTTTTCCAATATAGGATCTTAGTAAGGTGCTTAAGTCTTATATTATGAATAGAAAACTACTTCATAAAAATATCTACTAGGTTCCAGGGAGATCTAGGAAAAATACCAGAGAAATTCTGAGTAGTTCATGTTGTAAATAGGATAGAACATGAGAAGGGGAGCAATAAGAAAGGAAAATGAAAAAAGATCTCAATGACAGTCTGTAAAAAATCAAAATAAAACCCCTGCTCCTTCTGATACATTGTTCCCCTACTCAGAGACTACCAGTAGTTTTCCACTGCCTACCATATAAAATTTTGAACTTCATTTTGAGAAAATTAATCTCTTAATAGTGTGAAAGATGAATTAAGTGGAAGATAGTCACTGGAGAAGCAAGACAAAATTACTAACATTAGGACTCAAATCCATTTTGTGATTATGAGTTTCCTCTTCCACGTACTATGCTCAGTCAGTCAAAAAATAATCATTATTTGGACTGGAGATACAAAGAAAGCACAGGCCTTCTCTTAAGAAACTCACACTCTAATAGAAGAGACATCTAAGGAACCATGTACCTAAACAATAAATATAGAATAGTTGATGGAAAAAAATGAGAGGGAAGGCACTAGGTAGGAGGAAGGACAGAGATCAGCATGGTAGAAAGGACTCCTGCAGAATGGGGTAACTTGAGCTGAATCTTGAAGAAAGACCAAGAGACTCAGAGAAAGGAGCACATTGCAGGGCAGGAGATTATGGTGTCTTAGTGCTTAAAATATATGTCTAAGTTGTTTTTTGTCCCAAATGACTCAGTTATAAAACAGAGGAGAGAATATCCTCCAAGGTTTTGTAGAGATCCATGGATCTCCCTACATATTCCCCTCTTCAATGATGCATAGAGGCATCGTTCCACATCTCCTATAAGCATCTTTAATTGCCCCCCTTCCCTCACAAAAAAAGAAACACAATTCAAAAAGCTGAATTGGCCAAATGGAAAAGAAAGGAAAACGATATTTTAAAAGTTAGAATTGGGCAACTGGAAGCTAATGATTCTATTATCAAGAATCAAACAAATTCAAAACAATGAAAAAATGGAAGACAATGTAAAATGCCTCATGGGAAAAAATACCTCACTGAGGAAAGAGATACAGGGAGACAATATCTGAATTATTGGACTATCTGAAAGCCATAATCAAAAGGAGGACCTTTTGAGAAATTATCTTTCAAGCACTTATCAATGAAAATGACCCTGATGTCTCAGAACCAGAAAGCAAATAGGTACTGAAAGAATCCACTAATCACCTCAGGAAAGAAATCCCAAAATAAAAAATCCAAGGAATATTATACAAAATTAAAGAACTATCAGGTCAAGGAAAAAAACATACTACAAGTTGCCAGAAAGAAACAAATGAAATTTTGAGGAGTCACAATCTGGATCACACAGGACTTGGAAGCTTCAACCTTGAAGAATCAGAGACCATGGAATGTGGCATTATGGAAGGCAAAGGAGCTAGGACTCAACTATGAATAACTTACCTACCAAAATTAATCATAATATATCAAGAGAAAAAAGGTCATTCAATAAAATAGAAGAATTCCAAGCTTTCTTAAAAGGCAGACCGGAAATAAACCAAAGATTTGACCTCTGACATCAAGATACAAGAGAAGGATAAACAAACAAAAAGGGAAAAGAAACCATAAGGGATTCAATAGATCTAAATTATTTACATCTGTAAATGGAAAATGATATTTGTAATTCCTAAAAATCTCATGACAAATAGTATAGCTAGAAGGAACAAAATTACATGAAAGGTACAGATATAAGATGAATTTGAGGGAATGACATATAAAAATTGAGGGATGGGAAAGAAAAGTGCAATGGGTGCAGAAGGAAGACAGAAGTACCATGGGGTAAATTATTTCACATGGAGAGGATTCTGGGAGAAGATGGAATAGGTCAGAAAATTGCAAGGTCTTCAGATTTCCCGCACAAACCAGAAAATAAAGTGCCCCAAACCAGATAAAATGGTACCTCAGTGAATGTAGAGTAGCAAAAATAAATAAGAGTTGGGGAAGAACAGTAGTCCTCCGAGGACAACTGGAGAAGAATCGAAGAAAAATCCAATGAAAACTCCAAGTTATTTACACTGAAATAGCAAGAGAAGGGCCCTGGATTTGGCTGGGTTGGGAAGTAGCCTCTGTCCCAGCCACAGGAATTTTTACCTCCTGGAAAATATAGAGTCCAGTATCTGTTCAGCAGAAGATTGAGAGAACCTTTGGTGTTGATCTTTGCTATGCTGCTAAAAGGCAGGTCTGTCCCACTGTGGACACTTACACGGGAACAGAGTTCTTGGTTTTGGTTCCAGGCAAGATGGGAAAACTGAAAGAGCAACTGAAGGCAGAGGCACCATCCCCCATAACCTAGGACTAGAGATGATTGCAACAAGTTTCTATAAATGAAAAAAATGACAAAAAATAAATAGATAGATAAATAGATAAATGAATGAATGAATAAAGAAGTAAACAAACAAATAAAAAAATAATGAGCAGATAAAGGAGAAAGATCCCAGTCATAGAAAGTTACAAATAGAGAGGACTGGTGCTCATCTTCAGAGGAGGATACTGAAGAAAAAAAAAAACTCCTCCTGCCCCAAAGGGTAATATCAATGGTTACCTGCACATGAAGAATTCAAAGAAGAATTTAAGGAGTTTAAAAAGAAATAAGAGAGACTGAGGGGATTTTTTTAAAATCCGAGAAAAAAACAAGCTTATGAAAAGAAAGTTAACCAACTGAAAAAGGAGATCCAGAATTTTAAGGAAGAAAATCCTTCCTCGAAGATTACATTTGGAAAAGGGGAAGCCAATGAAGTTTATGAGACCAAGATATAATAATAATAATAAAAATTACACAGAATGAAAAAATAGGAGAGAATGTGAAATATCTCATAAGAAAAAGAACTGACCTAGAGAACAGATCAAGAAGAAAAAGCATAAGAATATTTGGACTACCTGAAACTTATGATCAGAAAAAGAATCTTGAAAGAATGATACAAAAATAATTTAAGAAAATTGCCCTGAAGTGTTAGAACAAAAGGGGAAAGTAGAAATTAAACACACACACACGCACACACACACACACACACACACACACACACACACACACACACACACACACACACTGATTACCAGCTGAAAGAGATTTAACATGGAAAACTTACAGGAATATCATAGTTAAATTCCAAAACCTCCAGCTCAAGGAGAAAATCTCATGAGAAACAAGAAAAAAAAAAAAAAATTCAAATATTTCAAAGCCATAATTAGAACCATACAAGATGTAGCAGAAGCTACAATAAAAGACTGGAGGTCCTGGAAGTCTGTATATCACAGATCGAAAGAACTGGGGTTGTGGCTGAAAATATTACACCTTATTTTAGCATAATCTTGAATTAAAAAAAATACAAGGGCATTCAATGAATTGTCAGACTGTCAGGATTTTATTTAAAAAAAAAACCTGAACTTAATAGAAAATTTGGCATATGAATCCATAGAGAAAGCTAAGGTAAACATCAAAGACTAATTAAAAGGGACTGAATAAAGATAGACTGTTTACTTTATATAGAAGGAAATGTAAACCGTATGTCTAAAAATGCAATTAGTAGTTAAGTATTTCAAAAGAAAGCCTGGGATACAGCTGAATATGTGATTGTAAAAAGTAATACTCACCTTAGAAAAGGTAAAAAGAATAAATATGAGGTGTGTGAAGAATTGATACAGATCAATTAGACAGAGGAGGAGGGCTGGCGGTTCTGGAACACTATTCTTATCAACAACGTTTGGAAAAGGGGACAGCACATAAAAGTTAGAAAGAAGTCAAGTGGGATAAGGGTGGGTGGAAATCATAAGGAAGAGATTTTTAGAGGGAACCCTATTCACATCAGATCTGGGTTAAAGAAAGAACAATATGTACACTTAGAAGGAAATAAAAGTCTTCTAAATTCATAAAGAAATAAGAGATCGGGGGCAGAGCCAAAATGGCAGCTGGAAAGCAGGGACTTGCCTAAAGCTCTCCCCCAGGACCCTCCAAACACCTATAAAAATGGCTCTGAACAACTTCTAGAATTGCAGAACCCACAAAATAGCAAAGGGAACCAGGGCTCCAGCCCAGGACAGACTAGATGGGCTCTGGGTAAGGTCTATGGCACCATACTGGGTGCAGATCTGAGCATAGCCCCATGTGCCCCGTGCCTGGGCCAACCACACCGGGCAGTAGTGCCCAGAATCAGTGAGCTGTGGCAGTTGCCAGAATTCTCAACCAAAAAAACACAAAAGACAACAGAGAAGGTTAGTCAGAAAAGCTCCTGGGACAAAGTGAAAAGAGTTTGTGGTCAGCCACCACCCCAGGGGTGGTGGAGGTGGTGCAACTCTGAAGCTGCTTACAGAAGTACAACTGCAGTTGCTTCAGGGCCCAGGCCCACCTGGTGGGAGGAAATTAGTGACAGATCATAGCAGGAGTTCAGAGCCTGCTTAAATCTGAGTCACAGTCTGGGTTGGTGGTTCTTGGAGGAGAAGGAGCACTGGTGAGGCAGAGATTGATGTGTAGAAATAGCTCTGAAAACAACAGCACAGCCCCTCAAGTTGGGATACGTTACTCTCTAGTTTACAAGCAGTTATACCCTGATGAAAAGCTCAAGGGTAAAGTAGTTGGCTGTGACATGAACAAGGAGTGAAAACAGACTCAGATTCAGACTCAGACATTGGAGTCTTTCTTTGGTGACAAAAAAGACCAAAACATACAGTCAGAAGAAGTCAACAAAGTCAAAGAGCCTGCATCAAAAGCCTCCAACAAAAACATGAACTGGTCTCAGGACTTCGAAGAGCACAAAAAGGATTTGGAAAAGCAAGTTGGATGAGTAGAGGAAAAATTGGGAAGAGAAATGAGAATGATGCAAGAAAACTATGAAAAACAAGTCAATGATTTGCTAAAGGAGTTTCAAAAAAATACTAAAGAAAAAAACACCTTAAAAATATACTAACACAAATGGCAAAAAAAACTCCAAAAAGCCAATGAGGAGAATGCTTTGAAAGACAGAATTAGCCAAATGGAAAATGAGGTGTAAAAGACCACTGAAGAAAATACTAACCTAAAAATTAGAATGGAATAAGTGGAAGCTAGTGACTTTATGAGAAATCAAGATATTATAAAACAGAACCAAAGGAATGAAATAGTGGGAGACAATGTGAAATATCTCATTGGAAAAACCACTGACCTGCTGAAATGCCCCCATGCACAGGGGCATGCAGCCCCCTTGCTCAGGGGCATGCACAAGGGCATGTAGCCCCCTTGCTCAGGGGCGTGCAGTAACACTCCACTTACTGGAACTCTGTGACCCCAGATCAAACTCAGCTTCTTGGAACAAACACTTGGCGTAAACCCCTCAGGTCTTGCTCAAGACCCTGTGTGGCCCCAGATGGGCAAAACTAGATACTCTCTGCTAACCACAATACCCTGCTTTTGTAACGGCTTGCTTGCACCTGCTCAAGGCTCACGTATAAGAAGCCCTAGATTCTTGAGCTCGGGGCTGCTCTCCACGGGACTTGTGAACTATGAGGCAGTCGCCAGCCAGCTAATAAATGATGCTCAATATATTCTAATTTGGCTCGGTCTGTGTTTCTCCGTCCGTCCATTTCACTTGGAGGTTCCACCGAGATCAGCTTTTGGCCTCTAGACCCGGGTCCCGAACAGGTGGAGGGCCACAGGGAGTGGAAAGTAGGGGGTGGCTACTGAGAGACGTTCCTCAGCCCCACTCTTCCATCTCTCCCTGAGTGGACCTCTGTCGAGTCCCTCCAGAGATTTTTGTTCATTTGGTCTTAATTCAGCATCTGACATAACAGAGTAAGGGGCAGCCACTGAGAGACGTTCCTCAGCCCCACTCTGATTCCTGGTGCAGTCTCGAGCATAGAGTAGGGTATAGCCGCTGAGAGACGTTCCTCAGCCCCACTCTGATCCTTGGTGCAGATCTGCTTGTGTAGGTGAGTACTCAGAAGGAGTAGGTGGCGGAGCTGGACACAGCGCGGATGCCCCTACTGACCTCCACGGGACGCCGTGTGAGAGTCCTGGTGGTCTCTGTTCTCTGTTCATCTGTTTTGTCTGTACTTGGTCTTGTCTCTGTGTGCCATTGTGTCTCATTGTATTTAGTCTTTGTTCCTCTTGTCACCACCATGGGCCAAGGGGCTTCCAATCCTGACTCACCCCTCCAAATAGTTTTGAGAGATTTGAAGCAGATCCGTAGGATTGCAGGGGGTAACAGGTTCAAGGTCTCATAGGAAAAGCTGGGTATGTAATTTATTAATTACTTGAAATATTTGAGGTAGTTTGGGTCTAGATTAAGGAAGAAAGATTGAAATTGGAATGCAGAGGCTAAAAGTTAAAGTAAAATTTGGGAAAGAGAGACAGAAACTTGTATAAAGGAATTTACGTGGGGGGGTTGTTCTTAGCTGCCATGTGTTCCTGGCCACACCCTTCCCTCACCCTCCACACTGAAAGACTGGGGAGCTGAAGCTAAAAGAAATTAAGCTAGCCCCCTGAAAATTAGCATATCTAATATGCTCCTTTGTTCTTAGAAAGGCTTCCGGCCCAAATGTAATACACCTAGGGCAACTGAATGGGATTTTTCCCCTCTGTGTTATCTGAGAAAGCAGGATGAAGGGTAAACAGAAAAAAAAAAATGTTTTAGCTTAGGGGAAAGAATGAGTGGGGGAGTTGCAAACCCAAGTGCTCTTAAGGACCACTCCCTCTTATCTTTCTTAAGAGTTCAAAAGGTTTTTTTTCGGAAGAGAAGTGCCCGCACCCCTTCCCACTCAAAATCTTTTTAGGCATTTTGTTAATTGCTTAAGATGAAGTTTGGAGAAAGCGGGGTGCAAATAAAGTTTTTCTTTTCTTTTATAAGTTCATTCATGGCCAAGCAAATATTCCTAATACTTGGGCCAGAGGTAGTGGGTGCTGAAGAATATACAGCTGAATAAATAAATTGTATTAAAGATATTAATGTATATGTTAATATACATTAATATATATGTTATATTAATATATGTTATGCATGTGTTTCTATATTAATGTATTAATATAGAAATACCAGAAGTAACAGGATCAACAATCCCTGTATGTGATAACCTGGAGATGCAATTGATGTCATCTGAAATTTATTGTTTCTGTATTTCTAAAATTCTCTTAGATTGTGTAATTTGAGAAGACCATTATGTGATTTTGGTCTGAGTTTGACATTTGTGAATTAGGTGCTGTTAAAGGATGTGATGAAAATTTGATGATTTTAAACTGTCATAGTTGGTTTAGAAATGTATTTACCTAGACTGAAGTGAGTTCAAATTTTACATACATAATAAAATGTTTAGGGCATCATTACATTTCTATAGTATAAATTTTGTTAGAACTGTATTAGCTTATGAAGTTGGACGATTGCTGTAACCTAAGAAATTATAACTTTCAAGTTTTGTCTGGCAGTTCAATTGAAAATTGTTTTTGCTATAAATCAAGTATTTATGCAAAGGCCTTGTCAGGTCCTCTTGTGATCTCTGTCAATTCAGGATACATTGTGAACTGTTAAAATGTAGTTTTATAAACAGTAATCTTTTCTTTTACAATGTTAAGTGTATTGGGCCTTAGAAATTAAAATGTTACCACTAGTGATTAAAATAATTCCTCTTACAACCCAGATGTTGTTAGATTAAGAATTATACTTAATTAAGAAATTGAGGTTGTTAACTGAACCAAGGACATTTGGATATTCAATCTTTTGTAAAAGTTTTCAGTGTAGAGGGATTCCTATGGACAAAGCTTTTAAATTCCTGGTGAACTTTGTTATAGAAACTAAGCATTCTCCCCATTACAAGATCCTTTCTGACTAAAGAATTTTTGTGAAATCTAGAAATTCTGTAATAACAAAGAATTGAGTTGTTATAATACTTTGAAAAATATGGGAGTGTGATGTTCAAGTCTGTATTATCTAAAGATGTATTTATCTATGTTAATCTGGAGGTTTATGGACTAATTTGTGATGGCACTTTGGGAATTTACGAATGAATCCCAATGTTTAAATGTTATTTTGCTTTAAAAAGGAGAGACACACATCTTATTTTAGAGCTGTCAATTTTAAACTGTTTTAAAGAAGGGAAAATGCTTTTGAAAAATGCTCTGTGAAATCTTTTTGTATAATTTTGAGAAGGCCTGCTGAATTTCCACCTGTAAACTAATTGGCTGCAGTTTTCTGTGAGTTTTCCAAGTTCTCGGTGAGAACCTTATGCTTGGGAATTAATGCTTATCTATAGAAGACTCAGAGGAGGGTGGTTAAAGCATGTGTTTTATGTACCCCAAGAAAGGCCCATTAAGGAGGCAGTCTGTGCATTCCTTACCCCCCCCCTTAGTTTAAATCAGAAGAAAGACTATTATACCTTTGCCCACCTGTCAAAAAGGGAGGAAGGGAGAGGAGCAGCATTGAAAACCAGTAGGGGTCAGAAGCCTCCAAACCTGGCTTCTCAAAGTCAGCAAAAGTGATGGGTTTTAGTATAAGATTAGGTTTTGAGGATGTGGGTCTTAAAGATACAGTTTTTATTAGTGAAGCTTGCCATCTGATGGAAAAGAACCCACCCTCAGGGGGAGATGATATGACAGATCTCTTTAATCAGAAATAAGCAGGTAGTGACAAAAGGGAAGTCATCTGCTAGAATGTGTTCTATGTAAGCCTCTTTAGGAGAGAAGTTGTAGAATATTTCTGCATTAATGAGAAAAGTTAAATGTGGATTTGAATACATTCCATCATCTAAAACCTAAAGATAAAGTGAGATGGTTGATTTCTTTCAGATCAGGCATAAAAAAAGAGGAGAAACTGATGCAAATGTGTTAGAGCAATAACTTCTGAACTCAGTGGAAGATTTTATGAACAAGGGAGGAAATGCATGCAAGCTACTTAGAGCTGGCTTTAAGGATGTTCCTGAAGTAATGTGTCATTATAGTCACCAATTATTGGAACTTGCCATTCAAAGACTTAATGGGACTGTTAACTGACTGTTTTTCTGAGCCAAACCCCAGGTGTAAGTATCAAAAAGGCTGACCCAAGATGCCAGCAGCCCTGTGGGAGGGCAGCCATTAGCTACAGGTACGATTTCTTGGCAAAAGTTGAGGGGGCAACTGTTCAGTATATGCTGAGGTGGGACCCTCTTGACTTAACTGAAGCCTGGCAGACTAAGCCTGGCCAATGCAGCCTCTGCCTGCAGTTGATAGGAAGCTGGGGAAAATAGGGTCCCCTTACTTTAAGTCCCTACTCTCTTGGTGGCAAATTTCTGTAATCAGAAGGTTTAGTAAATCTTTTAAAATAATTAGTTATGGAACATCTTAGATTACTATAGGACTGGGACTAGTGTTAAGTTAGGTGTTTGTCTTGGAAACGGTATGAAGACAATTAGGTCAAGGGCTTGTGAGAATATTATTTTGTTATCTGGTTAATATAATGCTTGTCTAAAGCTTTGTTGTTTCTAGAAGAATGGCTTGTGGCTTATCTCGTTATGCCATCAAAGAAACATGACATGAATAGGTTAAGATTCTATAAGTACTGTGTTAAAAATTGGTTATTTAATGTATTTATGTATTACTGGAGTCTCATCCCCCTGGTGATGAAATTAATAATGAGTCAATGTAAAGTATGAGAATTTGGGTTCTGATGTGAATTTCTTAAACATGGCAATTGGCCAATGTTCCAATTTTGAATTTGTAAAGATGATCAGGGTATAATTATTAGAAGCGGTAACTTAAAATCGTGCTAAGGTAACTCTTGTAGAAGAATGGACAGAAAACCAGTTCCTCTAAGAAGAATAAGCTGTGGGGATGGCTGCAACAAATACCAAGGACCAGAAGACTTCATCGATGCTCCCTCACAGACAGCTGTATGGGAAAAGACTTGAATTTTAAAGGGATGATTGTATTGTTTTTTTTTTAATTTTTTTTTCGGGCCTCTGTATTTGTACTTGTAAAGGGGACTGCCCCTTTGATTTGTCAATGCGTCGGCTCAATCCTTCCCTTTGCCCTTCTCCGCACCAGATGCACACCCAACCCCACGACTCTCTCTCTCTCTCCCCCTTCGAAGTTATGTTTGGGGTAGCGCCCCCTCTCATTCTGCGAGTAAGCGAATCCTTGCCTGTAGATTTTACTAATCAGTCTCTTCTTAAGTTGTTGCAGGCCCTGGCCATGGTCCAGAGTGCTGTCAGAACCTTTTACCAGTCTCTCAGGGCCGCAGCGCCCAACTTTCCTGTGAGCTCCCCCATTCAGCCAGGCGACTGGGTCCTGACCCACAAGCTGCCCCGAGGATCGTCCCTGGAGCCCCAGTGGACAGGTCCATACCAAGTGATCCTGGCCAATGCCTCCACCATCAAGGTTGCAGGCCTAAAGGTGTGGATCCACCGGTCACATATCAAACGGACAGCTTCTCCGGAGCACACACCCCAGTGGATGGTTCGGGAGAGCGGGAACCTGAAACTGAGATTTTCCAGACAATGACTCTTCTTTGTTTTCTGTTCCTTTGCCTTACGTATGTCCTATGCCCCCTTGGCCTCTGATGAGTCTCCAGTGTAGGGTGGTCATGAAAAAGTGGGGAGTGAAATGCCCCCGTGCACAGAGGCATGCAGCCCCCTTGCTCAGGGGCATGCAGTAACATTCCACTTACTGGAACTCTGTGACCCCAGATTAAACTCAGTTTCCTGGAACAAATACTTCATGTAAATCCCCTGGGTCTTGCTCAAGACCCTGTGTGGCCCCAGATGGGCAAAACTAGATACTCTCTGCTAACCACAATACCCTGCTTTTGTAAAGGCTTGCTTGCAACTGCTCAAGGCTCACGTATAAGAAGCCCTAGATTCTCGAGCCGGCTAATAAATGATGCTCAATATATTCTAATGTGGCTCGGTCTGTGTTTCTTGGTCCATCCATTTCACTGGAAAATAGACCCAGGAGAGATAATTTAAAAATTATTGGACTACCTGAATGCCATGATCAAAAAAAGAGCCTAGATATCATCTTTCAAGAAATTATCAGGAGAACTGCATGATATTCTAGAACCAGAGTGTAAAGTAGAAATTGAAAGAATCCACAGATCATCTCCTGAAAAAGATCCCAAAAAGAAAACTCCTAGGAATATTGTCAATAAATTCCAAAGCTCTGTAGTAGGAAGGCTGAATTTATAATCTCAAATATAATCATGTATATGGTTGAATGGTTCAAAATCGCAAGGTATGAGAGATTCTCTAAGTAGAAAGCAACAGAACATTTATTTAGGCACCACAGCAGCAGATCCACAAAACAGCTTCCTCATTCTGACATCCTGACAAAAAGACTCCAGGCCCAGCAAGCCCGTCTCACAAGAGTAACCAGGAGGCCACATAAAAACAAGATCGTATTTAGCCAAATCATATTTACTGGCCTCAAGTCCTTGTTCGCACTCCTGGGTTCACACAGGTCTCCTGCTTCGGCTTTTTTCTGCTTCAGCTGTAGTTGTCTCTTACCTCGCCTCTCCTTGCAGCTGAGCATCTGGCGTTCTCAAGCGCCCCCTCAATAACCAGAGACCATTGGCTCCAGAGTTGGCCCCTCTTAAGTCATTAATTTACACCCACACAGGTTTCACACCTGATAGGGCTTTGGGCCTGGGGCTTAGCACTTAACAGCTGAAAGTACTTTCACTCAAAGTAAACAAAAGCCAAACTCCTGAAGTGCCTTTCACTCAAAGTAAACTAAAGCCAAACTCCTGAAGTGCTAAGGAGCCCGTTTTGCCTTACTGACACAAGCTCCCAGATGAAGGAAAAAATACTGCAAGGGGTGAGAAAGAAACAATTTGAGTATTGTGGAAACACAATCAGGATAACAGAAGATCTAGCAGCTGCTACATTAAGGGATCAAAGAGCTTGGAATATGATATTCCTGAGGTCAGTGGAGCTAGGAATAAAACTAAGAATAACCGACCTAGTAAAACTGAGTATAATGTTCCAAGGGAAAATATGGACATTTAACAAAATAGAGGTCTTTCAAGCTTTCTCAGTAAAAATACCTGAGCTGAATAGAAAATCTGACTTTCAAACATAAGAATCAAAAGAAGCATGAAAAAGTAAACAAGAAAGACAAATCATAAGGGACTTACTAAAGTTGAACTGTGTTGTTTACATTCCTACATGGAAAGATGATGTGTATAATCCATAAGACCTCAATAATACTAGGGTAGCTGAAGGGAATATATATATATATATATATATATATATATGTGTGTGTGTGTGTGTGTGTGTGTGTGTGTGTGTGTGTGTGTGTATGGAGAGAGAGAGAGAGAGAGAGAGAGAGAGAGAGAGAGAGAGAGAGAGAGAGAGATAGGGCACCGGGTGAGTTGAATATGAAGGGATGATACCTAAAAAATAAAATCAAATTAAGGGATGAGAGAGGAATAAAGAATGGGGTAAATTATTTCGCATAAATGTGGCAAGAAAAAGCAGTTTGTTGGAAGGGAAGAGGGCGCAGGTGAGGCGGAATGAGTGGATCTTGCTTTCATGGGATTTGACTTGAGGAGGGAATAACATACACACTCAATTGGGTATATTACCCCACAGGAAAGAAGGAGGAAGGAGGTAAAAAAGGGAGGGCAGATGGGGGAGGAGGTAATCAAAAGCAAACACTTTTGGAAAGGGACAGGGTCAAGGGAGAAAATTGAATAAAGGGGGGACAGGATAAGAGGGAGCAAAATATAGTTAGTCTTTCACAACATGAGTATTGTGGAAGAGTTTTGCATAATGATACACATGTGGCCTATGTTGAATTGCTTGTCTTCTTAGGGAGGGTGGTTTGGGAGGGAAGTGGGGAGAGAATTTGGAACTCCAAGTTTTAAAAGCAGATGTTAAAAAAAAAGTTGTTTTTTTTTTATGTGCAACCAGGAAATAAGATGTACTGGCAATGGGGCATAGAAATCTATCTTGCCCTTCAAGGAAGTAAGGGAAAAGGGGATGGGGGTAGTGGAGTGACAGAATGGATTGCTGACTGGGGAATGGGACAATCAGAATATGTGCCATCTTGGAGTTGGGGTATAGAAATGGGGAGAAAATCTGTAATTCAAACTCTTGTGAAAAGCAATGCTATAAACTAGAAATATTAAATAAATAAATAATTATTATGAAAAAAGAAACAAGCAATGAGGGGGTAGGATAAGGGTACAGTATAGAAGGGTGTCTAGATTAATGGGAATGGGATATTTGGAAGACTATAAAAATCTTCTAAATTCAGATAGAAACAAAGGAGTAAGGAGAAAGGATGAGTGAGAGAGCACAAGGGAGGGATTTGTGGAGGGTGAGTAAGTCAAATAATGGGAGGTCCAGGTATCTTGTAGAAGTAAAGTAGAGGAGTCAGGAGGGATAGGGAATAAGAAACACAAACAAACATCAGGAATAGAATTTATCAGAAAAAAATGTAGGGGTAGTAATTATACAAGACAAAATCAAAACTAATCAAAAGAGAAAAATTGGCATATTACACAATATGTCAGGCATATTAATCAATATTGTTTTAGACTATTTAAAATAACTAGGTAATATAAGTTTAAATATCCCTGTGGTGTAGGAAAGGATGAATTGGTGGACTTAAAGAACTATAGAAAGACTTGGACTTATCAAGCAACACGTTATCCACCCTCAGAGAAACAGAGGACAAACAAATATAGTACAATCTTACATAGATGGATATGACTGTATATGTGTATATTTGAGTATGATTATAGTTATGTAAGTATATGCATGTGTATGTAAGTGTATGTTTGTATGTGTATATGTATTTATATGTTTTCATGTGTTAGGATTCTATGTGTATTGCCCATGTTTTTTGGTTGGTTAGTTGTTGTCCTTTGTTCTTGAAGAGGACTGAAATGACATGACTATGCTTGAATCATGATTCAATGTGTCCAGCTGTGGCTGATCAGGGCAATACAAGCTTGGAATGCTCTATCACAGGTCGGGCACAAATAATTCATGTGAACATTTGGTGTGGATACTCCAAACTTGCACGTACTTTGTTTCCTTTGAGCTGTATCAATTCTGCTTTGCTCATAGAGCAAAGCACCTTCTCTGATGGAGGAACACCATGCTGAGTGGTCCGGTGACAGTGTTTTCCATGTCACACAGTCAATTCTAAAGTTCTTGAGAGAGACCTTGAGAGTGCTCTTTTATCACTTCTTCTGACCACCATGCGAATGCTTGCCCTGTGTGAATTCTCCATAAAATAGTCTTGTTGGCAAACATACATTTTGCAGTCAAACAATGTGGCCAGCTTCTCAGAGTTGCACTCTCTGAAGCAGAGTTTGAGTGCTGGGAAGTTTAGTTCGAGGAAGGACCTCATTGTCTGGTACTTTATTCTGCCAGACGATCTTCAGAATCTTCCTAAGACAATTCAAATGGAAGTGATTTGGTTTCCTGGAATGGCACTGGCAGACTGTCCAGGTTTCCCAGGCATACAACAATGAGGTCAGCACCACAGTTCTATAGATCTTGAGCTTGGTAATCAGTCTACTACCTTTTCTCTCCTATAGTTTCCTTCAGAGCCTCCCAAACACTGAGCTACCTCTTGAAATGCTTGGGTCAATCTCAGTATCAATGTCTGCATACCTGAAAAGTACACCACCAAGTTAAGTGAACTTACTATCCACAGAACTCAAAATTTCTCCATTTGCTATAACTGATTGTTCCATGTATAGATGGAGCACCTGTGATTCCTTGATGTTTATTCTTAGGCCAAAATTAGTACAAGCAGCAGAATTGATCCATACTTTGTTGCATATCAGCTTCAGAGGCTGAGTACATTATCATCTGCAAATGGTCATGCACCAACACTTCCTCCACTTTGGTCTTGGCTTGCAGCCTTTTCAGGTTGAATAATTTACCCTAAGTTTGGTAGCTGACATTGATGCCAGATTCATCCTCACTGAAAACATTTGACAACATGGCTGAAAGCATCATGCTAAAACATGAGTGCAAGCACACAGCTTTGTTTCACTCCATTGGTGACTGGGAAGGCATGAGAGGATTGACCATTATCTAGAGGCAAGGCAAGCATTCTATCATGAAACTGATGAATCCAAATTTTGAAATAATTTTCCATAAGCCCTCATGACTAACAGTATCAAACACCTTGGTCCGATCTACAAATGTATACAGACCTTTATTCTGCTCCTGGCATTTCTCCTGGAGTTGTCAGGCAGCAAACACCATATCGACTGTTTCTTGGCCCTTTCTGAAGCCACACTTGCTCTCAGGAAGATGACCATCTTCCAGGTGAGGTATCAGCCTATTAAGAAGCACTCTGGCAAGAATCTTGCTAGCGATGACTAACAAAGAGAGCCGCCCCCATGATGGTCACAGAACAATCTATTTCCTTTACCTTTAAAGAGATGGACAATGGAGGTATCCTTGAACTCATGGGGGATAACCTCCTCTTGCCATATAACCTGGTAAATTTCAGTCAGCTTTTGTATGAGCAATCGAGTACCTAACTTTTAAACCTCAGCTGGAATAGAATCAGCACCAGGTGCTTTGCCACATGAAAGCATCCTAATGGCATTCAAAACCTCTTCTTCAGTTGGAAATTCACCTAGGGAGGGACGGACTTCATCATGAGGTAAACAGTCAATGGCTTCAGCATTGATTGATGATGGTCTGTTGAGAACACCAAGGAAGCACACAGCCCATCTGTCCAGGGTCATGTCCTTATCATTAATCCATGTGGCTCCCTCAGCATCGAGTAGTTGAGATGCACCATAGGTCTTTGGCCCACAAATAACCTTCAGGGCATCATAAAAAGGTTTTGGATTATTACTATCAGCATAAATCTGAATTTCATCTGCCTTCTTACTGAACCAAGAATCCTGCATCTCTCTAAGCTTTGCTTGTACTTTACTTTTGATGGAATTAAATGCTGCCTTCTTAGAGAGGAATGAGCTATACTCTTGGTAAATCTTGTAGAGTTCTCATTTTTCATTTAGCAGCTTCTTATTTTCCACATCATTTTCATCAAACCAGTCTTAGTGTTTGCGAGTGTTCTGACCCAGATGAGCAAATGCAAGGTTATAAACCAAAGCTCTGAAAGCTGCCCACTCCTTTTCTGCTCCACTGTTGCTAACTGTGTGTTGGCTAAATTTTCCCTCCAAGTTATCAACAAACTGTTCCCACTCAGAGACGAGCTATAATTTGTGGACATTAATTCTTCTGGTAGTCATTTTACCTTGGGGGTGCCCTAAATGTGGATATTTAGCTTGGAAAGGATAAGTCTATGATCAGTCCAGCACACTGTGCCACACATTGCCTTTGTCACTCTCACATCCTTTTTGTCACTTCTTTCCAATCACATAGTCTATTAAATGCCGATGAATGCTGTGAGTGTCCATCCTTGAAGTTTTATTGCATTTAGTTAAACAGAAGACAGTGCTGGTAATGAGAAGGTCATGAGATTCACGAGTCTTCGGTAGTAAATGACCATTGCTATTGATGTTTCTAACTTCATTTCTCCCTAGGACTCCCTGGCAATTGTGGTGGTCTGAGCCTACTTTAGCATTAAAGTCACCCAGAATTATAAGCTTCTCTTCTTTTGGCACATTGATGATAAGGGTCTTCAGGTCTTTATAATTTTTTTCTTTGACCTCATCAGGATTCGTCATGCTGGGAGCATAGTCAGTGATGGTGGTAGAGTGATGTTTTCCTGCAGGCAACAACTGCATTTTCAGGAGCCTGTCATTCACTCCTTTTGGAAAGCATAAAAGGTAGTTGACTAGATTAGTTTTGATTTCAAAACGTAGGCCCACTTTACAGAACTTCCCTTCACTGCTGCCACTCTAAAAAATGTGTATCCAGCTCTGATTTAAGTAAGCTGACCCTCATTTGCCAGCCTTGTTTCACTCAAGGCTACTATTTGAATGCAGTATCTACTGAGTTCTCTTGCAACAAGAGCTGTTCATCTTTCAGGTCTACTGCATTTCATGTTGTCTATAAATGTGCTCACCTTCCATGTGCCAATAGTGAACGGAATCATCTTTGTAGACATTTTGTACATGTCTTTGTGTTTCCACCAGAGTGGGATTTCCCACCTGTCATGGTAATCAGGCCAGGGATAGGTAAGCAGACAATTTTCGGGCACCTTTTCTAGTCCCTTCCTATACCAGGAGGTGAGCAGTGTGAACCTTAAAAGGTTGCTCAGACACCCAGGGGGCTGCTGAATCCCACTGCTGCTTCAAGTGAGAAATGATTCTATTGCCAGGGCTGTCTGTGTGAAAGATTGTGACTACAGCTGCCAATGTGTCTGCACCTGCTGTTTCATCACTTTTCTGTTGCCAAAGGACTTTGAAATAGGTATAATGGTAAAATGTTATGGGTGACGTCTTTTGATTTGTGTGTAAACTGGATTTAAGTGAGGCAGAGTTGAACAAAGTGGTCGGCCTCACTCTCTCCTCCAGAGTCATCACAGTCCAACGCAAGGGAAGAATCAAGACAACTGGTGATGGTCCAAGATGCAGCATATGACCTGGGCATCTTCAATGTATACCCAAGCTCTAAGTGCTCCATAGTGCTTCAGCTGTCTTCATGGCCACTGGAGCAAATCGTTCTTATCCACCCATTCCATCAGGGGAAGCCTTCACGTGCTTGGGGTAGACAGCCCCCCTAACTTACCAATGGGTTTGAGACCCATCAGTTACCCTCAATTTGTTTACCCCATCTGCTGAAATGGTTTACCAGGATGTGGTTGCTGCACATGGCACAGCTTCTTGAAGCCATAGGTAAGAGTTGGGTGGAACAAGTGGACACCAAAGGTGGAAAGCAATCTTGAAAATGGCTCGGCAGCCATCACATCAGAAGTACCCATCCTCCATAAACACACCCTACTTCTACATTACACATGTATATATGTATGTGTATGCATATATGTATAGTGTGTGTGTACATACATGTGTATATGCACTTAATTGTAGCCTGTACTTTCTTTGAAGGAGGTGAGGGGAGTAAGGGGGGAAAAGGTGAAAATGAAAACTATATAGATGAGAACAAAAGAAAACATACAAGGAAGCAAAGAAAAAGATGGAAACCTCTGAACGCAATGTGTAGCATCTATTACATAGACTTTCTTGAAGTGGAATTTGTTTCCATATATTTTGAATCGTCTCATATTCTGCTATGCACATTGTAATGGTTTTTTTCCTTCTTTTCTTATTTTGTATTGAAGCTTTAGTATGTCAGTTTATAATATGTTTCTTTTTTCTTTTCTTAATGAGTACATGAGTTTTAGTCTTTAATTTTGAAATAGATTAATAAAAATAATTCATATGAAGAGGTGTGAATGAACTACTACAGTGGAGGGGAAGATGTGAGGGTAGGTGAAAGACAACATGTGGACCTCATTCTTATCAGTATTGGCTCAAAAAGGGAATCATATACACAATCAGTTGAATATAGAAATCTGTTACCTGACAGGGAAGTAGGAGAGGAGGTGATGAAGTAAAGGGGGGAGCAGGGTCTTACAGAAGGGAGAGCAGATAAGGGAAAGTGGTAGACAGAAGAAAAACACTGATGAGGAGGGAGAGGGTGAAAGGAGTGAGAGGAGAAAGAGGAAGAATAAGATGCTTGGAAATACAAAGGTAGGAATCCTAACTGAGAATGTAAATGGGATGAATTCTCCCATAAAACATAATTGGATAGTAGAGTAGATCAAAAACCAGAATCCTACAATATGTTGTTTATAAGAAACACACTTGCAGAGACACAAAAAGTAAAGAAAAGGGGATGGGGCAAAATTTATTAAGCTTCAGCCGAAGTAAAAAAAATGCAAGTTTATTGATCCTGATTTCAAAGTAAAAGTAAAAGAGATGTAATTAAAAGAGATAAGGAAGGAAATTGTGTCTTGCTAAAAGGTACCAGAGACAATGAAACAATATCAATAATAAAGATATATATACCAAGTAGTATAATATCTAAATTCTTAATAAAGTTAAGTGAGTTACAAGAAAAAATAGACACCAAAACTATATTAACGGGGGACCTCAGGAAGGAACTAAGGAGGCAAATAGAAAAGGTAGATATGACGGACCTTTGGCCTGATTTAGACATAAAGGGTAACACCATGAACAAATTGGAAGAGCAAAGAAAAATCTACCTGTAAGATCTATAGGGTGGATAAGGATTCATAACCAAATGAGAGAGAGAGTGTGTATTACAAAACGTAAAATACATAATTTTGGTTTAAAAAGTATTTGTACAAACACAACCAACGAAACCAAGATGAGAAAGAAAGCAGAAAGCTGGGAAACAATCTTTTACAGCAAATGTTTCTTATAAAGTTCTCATTTTTCAACCATATAAAGGACTGATTCATATTTACTACATTACAAACCATTCCCTAATTCATAAATGGTCAAAGGATATAAATAGGCAGTTTCAGATGAAGAAATCAAAGCTTTCTGTAGCCATGTGAAAAAGTACTCTAAATTACTTCTGATTGGAGAAATGCAAATTGAAACAACTCTTAGGTACCACTTCACACCTGTCAGATTGGCTAATATAATTAAAAAAGAGAAATGATAAATGTTGTAGAGGATGTAGGAAAATTTGAACACTGATGCAATTGGAGTACTGATGCATCCAACACTTGTTGGAGTTAAAAACTTATGCAACCATTCTGGGAAGCAATTTGAAGCTTTCTCCAAATGGCAACCGAACCATACATTATGATACTGGAATACCACTAGGAGGTCTGTATCACAGAGATGATTAAAAAGGGGAAAGCATCTACATGTTTAAAAATATTTATATCAGCCATTTTTGTGGTGGCAAAATATTGGAAATTGAGAAGATGCCCATCAATTGGGAAATAGCTGACTAAACTGTAATATATATGTATATATACGTGTGTGTGTGTGTGTGTGTGTGTGTAATGGGATATTATTGTGCAATGAGAAATGATGAATGAGCAAATTTCAGAAAATCCTGGACACATACAAACACATACAAACTGATGCAAAGTTAAAATGAGCAGAAGCACCAAAAATTGCACACAGTATCAGAAACACTGTGTGATGATCAGCTGTGAATGACTCATCACTTCTCAGCAATACAATGATGCAAGACAAATATAAAGTACTCACAAAGAAAAACGCTATCCATAACCAAATAAAGATCTAATGGTCTCTGAATGCACATTGAAAGATTATTTTTCACTTACCTCATTCTTCCCCATGATTTTTCCCCTTTTTCTGTGTTTCTTCTTTTATGACTGTGATTAAAATGGAAATATTTTTAGATGATAGCCATGTATAAATTACATCAAATTTCCTACCATTTTTAGAAGAGGGGAAGGGAGCAAGAGATAAAAATTTGGAACTCAAAACCTTGTAACAATGAATGCTAAAACTTTCCTTGACATGTAACTCTGAAAAAAATAAAATGCAATTATAAAAATAAAAAAAAAACATCTCCAGTCTGCATTACATATCACAATTTATGAACAACCATCTTAAAAAGGCAGCAATAAACATCTATTAATCACTAATATTTAGTGGACACTGTGTCAATTTCTGGGGACATAAATACAAGCAAAAAGGAAAAAAAATCCTCAACTATTTTTCTCCTCAAAAAGCTCATATTCTAATTGGAAGAATATAGTACACAAGTGCATTGAAAAGCAGTGAGAAGGTGGAAGGTACCTACACACGGACATGATCCTGAACTTCAGAGGCATATTCGGAGCTGGGAGAGTAATGGAAACGCAGGCTGATTGACCTGAGCCCCTCACCAAAATGGAGCTCCCAGGGAAAATCGCCAAAGTGAGAAGGAACTTGGAAAGCGGAGGGATATTCCTAGGTGAGAAGACTCCAGGTACTACACTCGGTTTGAGGATGGAAAGGTAGTGGACACAATGGTTTTAGACTCCTTTCCACTCCTATACATGATTCCTTAAAATTATTTTTACACATATTGGGATCAGTAACCCTCCTACTAGAGAGGCAATGTGATGTGTGTAGAGGAAAACCTTGGAAGCAGAAAGATCTGGATTCAAGTCTTACCAGTGACAAGTAGTGAATATCTGATCCTGAACAAAGCATTTAACTTCTCACTGGCCAAGGGAAATTGGTAAGACTATGTCGCATAGAAAGTTATGACCTATAAAGGAAATTTCCTAATTATCCTATACCACTGAAATCATTAGTTCAATCCCCATTCTACACACGTGAAAAATTAGCAATATTTCTGAAGCCATAGAAGGGGAATCAAATGGGACATGCCAGAGAAAAATGGAGTCATTGGTTTATTTGGACAAAGAAAAATGAAGGTGAAGATCATGGAATTGCACGCAGTGGCTACTAGTAGATAACAATGCACAAATAAACCAATTCCATAACAAACAGTAGAATATGTGATCTCAGAATGATGCATGACCAAAATACAAGGTGGACTGCTCAAGTTGTAGGAGCAAGAGCAATCAATGGCAAGCCCAGGTATCCACAGAATTGAAAGCAGTCCAGAAAGCCCTCAGAATACTGGAAAGCCTTTCTATGGTGTATATATAGCAGAATGAGTGCAAAAATAGCACAGAATGAAAAGTAATGAATGGGGATTACTATCCATTGTTAAAGAAGTAGGAATGACATAAAATTACAAATTTGCTGAAGTATCAAAAGTAAGATGTAAGATATGTTTTTAAAGATAGGCTAAATTTGTAACTGGATGGATTGAGAAGGAAAATTTGGAAAAAATGAGGTGAATTAGAGAGCCAAAACAACCATCTAAATTGGAGGAATAAGTTAGTTAACAAGCATTGTAAGCACTTAACGATGTGCCAGACATTATGCTAAACACTGGCTATTTAAATAAGGAATAAATTAAAAAATAGAGAGACAAAAATAAATAAGTGAATGAATGAATAAAAAAGCCAATAAATACATGCATGAATAAAGAAGCAGATAAATTAGAACATTAATAGTCCATACATTCAAGTGGGTACCTTGTAATGGGGTAGAGAGTGTGCAAACACTTATGTATACAGAAGATATATCCATCTTAAATAGGAAGTGTTGTTCATCCTTTGTTCATTAGTAGGGTGATGTCTTGGCTTGCAAGTGAATTGAATTTAAGTGAGGCGGAACTGCACAGAGTCATCGGCCTGACTCTCTCCAAAGTCATCAGAGTACAGTGGCAAGACATAGATAAATGTGACTGGTGACGGCCCCTGATACAGTGAAGGGCCTTGGCTTTTTTAAGTTAATGTCCTTCCCAGGTCCACGTTTGTCTCAGGCAAAGTCCATCAAAAATTTAAAGGCTAAGTAAGAACTGAGACAAAAAAAATGGCCTGGTTTGCCTTCATAAAAGAATTAATATGGGAGGGAAAAATGCTCAGAATTTCTGGCCAGAAGATAAACAATTGCTATTGTGAGGAAATTTCGTTGCAAAGACATGAGCTGAGGTGGTGGGATGAAAAAGAAAGCTTACAGGTCAGTCAGTCAAGTTATTAAACATCTACAACAAGCAAGGCAATGTGTTATATGCTGTGGATACACAAACAAGCAATAGACAGGCCCTGCACTTAAAAAAATTATAATCTAATTGTAATGGAGGGCACAATATGGAAATAAATATATACAAAGCAGGCTACATACAAGATGAATAGGAAATAGTTTACAGAGGGAAGGCAATAAAGTTAATACAGGTTGGGGAAAGTTTACATAGTTTACATAGGATTTCAGTTGGTACTTACAGAAAGCCAGCAATGTCAGAGTTGAAAGATGGAGTGGAGGGTGTGTGTGTCTGTATGTGTGTGTGTGTGTGTGTGTGTGTGTGTGTGTGTGTGTGTGTGTGTGTGTAAGAGGAAGGAGGGGAGGGTCACTGGACTGAAGAGTACATGCTAAAGTGTATGAAGTACATAAAGCCTAGAGAGGTAGGAGAGGGCTAGATTTTTAAGGGCTTGAATGTCAAACAGATAAATTTATATTTGATCCTGGAGATAATAAGGAGCCAACAGAATTCACTGAGGTTTTCTTTTTCTTGCTTTTTTCTTGCTTTTTCCCTTCTTTATCTTTCTTTCTTCCTTCCTTCCTTCCTTCCTTCCTTCCTTCCTTCCTTCCTTCCTTCCTTCCTTCCTTCCTTCCTTCCTTCCTTCCTTCCTTCCTTCCTTCTTTCCTTCCTTCCTTCCTTTCTTCCTTCCTTTCTTTCTTCCTTTCTTTCTTTCTTTCTTTCTTTCTTTCTTTCTTTCTTTCTTTCTTTCTTTCTTTCTTCCTTCCTTTCTTCCTTTCTTCCTTCCTTCCTTTCCTTCCTTCTTTCTTTCTTTCTTTCTTTCTTTCTTTCTTTCTTTCTTTCTTTCTTTCTTTCTTTCTTTCTTCTTTCTTTCTTGTTTTGATTTACGATAGTTTATTGATTTCTGCTAGAATCACTCCATTGGTTTCTAGTAATCAAGTTCAATACAGATATAATCAGTATGCCAGAGGTTGGCAGAAATATCGTAATATAAGGCATTGCTAAGATTGGCAATATCCAAAAACACAAAAATAAACATTTGATGGAAAATTCTGATAATTTTCTGCTAATTTAACAAAATGTTGGAAATCCAACAGAATTATTCCCTACTCTGGTATTGAAAAAAAAACTGTGATTAAAAACTTTACCCCCAATGTTCAGGATCAAAAACATGTTAGTAGATTTTTAAGGTTACCATGGTCTTTTAGGTCTCCAACACCCCTATCATTATCTCTATGTGGATTTAGTCTATTATAAATAGGCTCAATAATACTGTGCTTGCCAGCAAGACCTCTCCCTGGAGATAAATTAGGGATATTTTCTGCAGACAATATCTGTATGACATGGGCAAGATCAGGCCTTCCGTCCTCACTAGACGTCTCTATCATTTCTTCAACCTGTGATTGCAGGTGCTTATCCAAGTCTGAATCTTTTTTCACTGCCTAGACTGAGACCTTAGGAGCATTTGAAAAACTAGCACAATACTCATGTTTATCTCAACTTCCCTTATGTAAACAACTGTCCACAGCCTAATTGCACACTTTCCCTAGGTCATCAGATTCTTCAAGCCTAGATATTCACAGAGCTCCTCATTGCTCATAATATGCCAGATCCGATTAAAAGCCAAGATGATAAATTCATCCTCTTTTGCTCTTTAAATTTCATAACCTGAGGCTCTGGAGAAACAAGTTGTTCCATAGGGCCCTTGCCACCCACACATTAATAATCATAGCCCCACAGAGCTCCAGAAACTGCTAATGAACCATTTACACAGTGTATCATTACTCTGCCTCCTGTATTTTGGATTTGCTCCCTCTTCCTTGGATTGCAAGGTTTGTGATCCTGGGTTGAAAAGCAGACTTGTCCATTCATATAAAGGATAGTGTGTGGATTTCCACAGTTGATAAAGTAGATATGTTCAGGTGAAATTGTAACTCCCACTGCAGTTGAGCCGCTCCTGTCCATCCCATTTCCAAGATCTGAAAAGTTACGCATGATTTCACCAATTTTCAAGACGCTAGGTCTGATTCTGCTCTTAGCATTTTCCATGAAGGTTCAAGAGCAGATCCAGGTCCGTCTGCTGCCCTAAAATCTTCATCATTAGCAATATGTTCTAAGAAACATTTTGAGCAATAATTTGCCACCCAAGATTCCACGTGGCCATCATAAACAGCAAACAAGGACCAGCTTTCCGAGCCAGGAGGAATTCCTTCCAGTTCTATGTAAGCCCCTTCCTCTTCTATTCTGTGTCATTGCATGCTGCTTAGGTCAGCCATAATGCAAACCATTTCCAGCACCATGAGCATTGTGTTTCTCACTTTGCGTTTGAGTGGAATGGCTGAACGTTTCTCATTTAAGGGGAAAGATAACTTGTCTCTATAGAGATTAAGCCTTGTTACCCTAAATCATAAAGATTTGAAGCTTCCACCCACCCTGCTTAAACCTGCACACACATGAAGGCTCTATGAAGAGAAAAGCCATATAGTCAGATATGCCCACATCCTGAATGCACACACAATTACAAACTTTGTGACTGCTATCTCTATCTCTTTTAGCCGAATAAGGAAACTAACTGAAATATGTATTCAGGTCAACTATGGAGGGTCCTTCCTTGTTTCTAGAATGTGAGGCCATTCATCTCCACCAATAGAGATGGAGGTCCAGGCATTAAGGAAAAGATTTTTCTCTGAATTGTTTTTATTGGGGTTTTTCTCTGAATTGTTTTATTGAGTTTTTTTCTGATATATAAAGGCCTGTCTGCTTTTTGTAAGGAGCTTCCCTACACCAGTCCAGCCTGGGGTAGGTGATGCCCAGCTCTCCAGTGAGAGTTGCCAATAAAGCCTCTGTCTGACCCTGAGAGACCTTTGATTCTTATTTCAGTAAGGACTTAGTGTCCTGTATTATGAAGGCAGAATTTATGATTTCAAAGAGATTCGTATATATGTCTGAATGGTTCAGAACCACAGGAAATAAGGAATTCCCTAAGTAGAAGGCAGAAGGATTAAAGCATTTATTCAGGCTCCAAAGTAACAAACCCACTAACCAGCCTCCCCATTTTGATATTTTGATCAAAAGCTTCCAGGCCCAATAAGTCCACCTCACAAGAGTAACCAGGAGGCTACAGAAAAACATGATGGTATTAAACCAAATCATATTCATGCTTCCCCTCTCCAGTAAGAACATTACCCACTGGCCTCAAGTCCTTGCTTAGCACTCCTTGGTCCACACACACGGGTCAGCTCTGCTTCCAGGTCAGCTCTGCTTCTGCAGCTCCTGCTTTGGCTTCAGCCTTATCTTCAGCCTCGGCTGCAGCTGTCTCTGGCTCCAACAGAAAATCAGTCTTCAAGCTGTCTTCTCTCCTCCCATAGAGCCTTTGATGTCATCAAGGGCTGGCTGAATGACCAGAGCTTATTGGTTCTTGAGTTGGGCCCTCCCCTTAGGACCCTGGGAGGCTCACATCCACATAGATTAGGTCAACACCTAACAGGGCATGGCTCTGGAGTTAACACCTCCCCTCAGCCAGCCCCACCTTGGGCCCCACCTCAGTCATCAATCCACACCCACATAGGCTCCATACCCAACAGGGCTCTGGGCCTGGGGCTTAGCACCCAGCAAGGCTTAATGAAACACACTGAGCCACTCAAAGAAAACAAAGGCCATTTTGCTTACCGACACATGTCCCACACAGGTTTGCCCAAAAATGCACCTATGTTTAATACTGAATCTGGGGCGGAAGGACAGAAAGGTTCTAGAGTTCTCTGATAGCCTCGCACGCTTAACTCAGGTATACCAACTGAAGCGTGGCCCCTGGCCTCTGTTCCTTCTTCCTCTGCCCTGGCTTTGGCCTGGGCTGCCACTGCCTCAAGGGGTGTTTACACCATCTGGCCATTCACCCGGCAGTTGCCATGGCCTCCTTGCCTCAACCTCAGCGTCATCTCTGCTGCTGCCGCAGCTGCTGCCATCACCTCCTAATGAGTGGCCTCGTCTCTCTGGGGCATGTTCCAACCACTGACCCCTAAGAAACAGACTCCAAGGGGTGGGGGTAACATCGCTGAACTTGTGCTGTAGGGAAATCACTTTACTGGCAAAATTAAGGACATGTTGGAGTAGTGAGAGTTAAGGCAAACAGGCCCATGAGCAGGCTATCGCAATAATCCAGGGGTAAGGTGATGAAAGCCTTTCATTCAACAGGTCACAGGGGCATTGGAGAGAAGGGAACATATTCCAGAGATGCTGAAAAGTGGAAATCAATGTACATTGACAACAAACTGGATGTGAGGATGAGAGATAGTAAGGCATCCAGGTTGACTTACAACAAATTGTGATCCTGAGGGGCTGGGAGGATGGTTTTGTCCTTGACAGTAATAGAGGAGGGATGAGAGCAGGGATAATGTGTTCTGTTTGGCATTGTTGTTTCTACTTTGTTTTTGAAGAGCACCCATGACATTATGGGGTCTCAACTGAGCATAAATTGTATTTGAGAGAGGCAAGGTTGAACAAAGTCATCAGCCTCACTCTCTCTTCCAGAATTATCAAAGTACAGTTTGCAGACAAAAGTCAGGGCTACCGGGCATGACCTGGGATGCAGTGAACGACCTTGGCAGCTTTGATGTCTAACCAAGTATTAAGTACTCCACAGGGCCTGCTTCACTCACCTTCATGGCTATTGGATCAAATTAATCTTGTCTACCATTCCACAGGAGCAAGGCTTCACATAATCTTCCCCCTAACTCACTGTCAGTTTCGAGGCTCGTCAGTTACTCTCAACCTGGTTTGGCCTGTTTGTAGAGATGGTTTCAAATGAGTATGAGCACTATACAGGTTGTAGCTTCTTGGAGCCACTGCTGAGATTCTAGTGAAAGGTGAACACCAAAGGTGTCCTGGTAAAGTGGCAACAAACTATCAGACAAGAAATGCTAGTCCTCCCCAATCTATACACCCCTCTATTTGGGATATGATTATTTTGAGGTGCCTACTTGGAATCTAATTTGAGAAGTCTCAGAGGCATTTGGAGGTGCAAAATTAAGGGTCAGTAGAGAAGTTGGAATAGAATAGGTCAATTTGAGAATCATCAGCATAAAGCTGGTAATTACATCCATAGATTTTGATAAGAACACCAACTGAAGTGTTACAAACAGAGAAGAGAAGAGGGCCCAGGAGAGAACACTGAGGGACACCTATTGTTAGAGGTCTACAACTGCATGAGGACCTAACAAAAGAAACTGAAAAGGAATAGTCAGATCCGTAGGGGGAGAAGTGGGAGACATTGGTGAGATTTAAGTAGAGTCTTGAAGGATGCCAGAGAAGGCTGCAAGGGGAACCAAGAAAGGAGAATATTCTAGGAACCAGGGACAACCCAGTGAAAATCCCGAGTCAGGAGATGGAGTTTCAGTTAATTGGGACAGCAAGAAAGACAAAATTATTCACAGAATGTGTGGATGACAGAAAAATGCAAGGACACTGGAAACGTAGGAAAGTTTCTGGTTTTCAATGACTTTAAAAGTTAAATAGAAAATGTTATATTTGATCCTAGAGTTAATAGGGAGCCACAGAGTTTATTGAGTAAGGACATGATCAGACTTAGAAATATTACTTTAGCAACTGAGTGGACAGTGGACTCCAACCAGGAGACTGGAACAAGAAAAGACCTGAGCAAAAGGTGAGGAAAATCTTCACCCTGAAGCAGCAATCTGTGTGTGTGTGTGTGTGTGTGTGTGTGTGTGTGTGTAGAAGAGAACATATAAGAGAAATGTTGTGAAGACAAAGTTGATAGGACTTTGAAACAGTGTGTATGTAGTTTGAGTACAAATAAAGAATCAAAGATGACACAGGTTGTGAGCTTTGGTTTCTTCAAGGATCTTGATATCAGAAAACAGGGACAATTGGAAGAGAATATCTTTTACAGATATTTGGCTCAATGCTCACATTTCCCCTGCGTGTGAACAGACATAGATTATTTCTTTAAAAGCCAAGAATAAAGTTTAGAAGTTGCCCTTTCGGTCTGATCAATGTGAGCATCCAATAGAGAGTAGTTTTCTGATATTTCACTCTAAGTAAATAATTGGTTTCCCAAACTTCACCATTTCCCTTCATTTCTATTCTGAAGACACGGCCCATGTCATTCTCACAAATATTGGAGTAGATATTTATCAGTTCATCTTTGTAGAATGAGAAACAGTATACAAGTTTGCAAAATATTTTTTTTCTGCATCATTCTAAATGGTGAACTTTTCAAATCCACTATTGTTGTTGTCATTTTATATCTGGCTAATTCTGATTCCTCTAATTTTAAAGAAAAATAAAGAGAGATATTTCTTTTGGCAGACGGCGTTTCCATTACTTAGACTCAACAACTGTCATTTAATTGCAGAGCTATCTCAGAGATAGGGGAGGAGTCATGAAAATCAGTGGCTAAAATTTCCAATACAATTTCTAACATGGCAATTGTTGACACAGGAGGCTCAAATCACTACCTCAATTAGTCTGTGAACTCTCACCTGATTGTCCAGGTTTGCATGATGCCAATCATTAACTAATACTTTTTTTTATCTTTTTGCTACTTCTTGTCCATGCTTTTCCATGATTCCTGAGATAAATGTTCCAAAGCCCTTTTACAAGGCATATTTAGGTGTGGCTATCAATATCCCATACAAGCTACCTGTCCTTTATACCTTCCCCATTGCTGACCCATCTCCTTTACTGATTGTGCATTTTTCAAAGGGTAACAAGGTGGTGACATGTTTAGAGCATTGGGGTTGGAGTCAAGAAGGCCTGAGTTTAATTTCTCCTAAGACATTTGCTAGATGTGTTATCCTGGGGAGGTAATTAACCCGTTCCTTATTCAATTTCCTTATCTACAAAATGGAGATAGTAATATCACTTATCTCTCAGTGCTAATGCAAGCCTCAAATGAGACAATATTTGAAAAGTACTTTGCACAAAGCTTAGTAGTAAGCGGTAAGTAATTATTGGTTTTCTTCTAGTCTCTTATTACTTTTAGTTGTTAGTAAGCGAAGTTCAAGGTCAGAGTTACAACTCCAATACACATTGGCTATGAGGTTCTGGGCAAGTCATAGAAGTTCTCAGGTTTCCAGAAACCTCCCAATGCTATAGATTACTGATAAATTATGAGTATTTGTGCAGGGAGTTTCTATGTAGGGAGAATATATTTCCATTTTTCTGTGTGTAGTAGGAAGGTCGAATTTATAATCTCAAATATAATCATGTATATGTTTGAATGGTTCGAAATCACAAGGTAGGATAGATTCTGTAAGTAGAAAACAACAAAAAATTTATTTAGGCCCCACCGCAGCAGATCCGTGAACCAGCCTCCTCATTCCGACATCTTGACAAAAAGACTCCAGGCCCAGAAAGCCCACCTCACAAGAGTAACCAGGAGGCCACAGAAAAACAAGATAGTATTTAGCCAAATCATTTTTACTGGCCTCAAGTTCACACTCCTGGGTCTACACACAGTTCAGCTCTGCTTCGGCAGCTTCCTGCTTTGGCAGCTTCCTGCTTTGGCAGCTTCCTGCTTTGGCAGCTTCCTGCCTCTGCAGCTTCCTGCTTCCACAGCTTCCACTTCCGCTGTAGTTGTCTCTTTGTTCACCTTTCCTCAAAGCCTAGCTTCTGGCGTTCTCAAGCCCAGCCTCAATGACCAGAGACCATTGGTTCCAGAGTTGGCCCCTCTTAAGTCGTTAATCTACACCCACACAGTTTTCACACCTGATAAGGCTTTGGGCCTGGGGCTTAGCACTTAGCTGAAAGTACTTCCACCCAAAAGAAACAAAAGCCATGCTAAGGAGACAATTTTGCTTAACAACACACTGTGCCATGGATGGATTGTGTTTTTGAAAACCTTTAAAAAATTAGTTTCTGTGTATATTTATAAATTTGAACTTGGCACTGGTTGATATTCTTCAATGGTTCTGTGATATACCCATTTTTGTCCTCCTTCATACGCTGCAAAATACATGCTATATTTGATCTCTTCTATGATATTATATGTCATTTAACAAATACCTACTATGTGCTAGGAACTGTCAAATTTTTGGTGATGAAAAAGAGGCAAAAAAGTGCTTGCCATGAACAATCTCAACATAAAATGGAGAAGACATGAAGCAGAGTTTGTGAACACATGCAGGCATGTATGCATACATACATTCATACTAATGAATTTTGTATGTATATGAATTCATCTCTGGTCTTACTTTCTATGTAAGAGGCACTGTAGCATTGCTGTATAGTGGCTAAAGCATGGGCCTCAGGTATATGAACATATATGTTCATGTTCCAACTCTGACATATACTCATTGCGAATACCTGGACAGGTCACCTAACATCTCAGTGTAATAGTTCTCAAAAATTATTAGTTGCAGAGAAGTTTCATTAGTAGTAGGAGTTTCCACATCTGCTAATTCTCTATAACAAGAGTCCATTCTCTATCTCTGTGCCTATCCTTATATATGTATGTATATACACATGTATATATATTATATATATATAATCATGCATTTTTAACAAAAATGTAAATGATTTAGTATTAGTAAAATACTTCTTGTAACATTCTTATCTTTCTTTTATCAGAAGAATGTAAGTATTGATGTAGTCCATTTCTCTAAAACCTATGTGCCTTTTCGCACCTTAAGGTAGATGAAAGAACTACAGCTTCCTAAACGTATGCCTTTGAAGTCAGCAAACATGGGTGAACATTAGCTGTGTGCAAGGAAGCATTATAACAACAAATGAGAAGTGTCCTCTGCCTTCGTTGACTTCTTGGTCTGGAAGTAGACATTTGTAGAAGTAATGTTTTCATAATGGAGGGGAGAAAAAAGCAATAAGACATGTGAACTACTCTGACACTTTTTTGAGAAAAACCATAAAATTTACATGTGAACTACAAACATTTTTTAAATTTAATTTAATTCTCAGTTTCAATATTCTCCATATTTTGAGCCTCTTCTCCACCCATTGAGAAGGAAAAAAATTACTATATCCATTACACACATACACACACATATACATATATACACATATATCTACATATATGTACATATAAAGTCATGCAAAGTTTATTTCTATATTAGCAATGCTCTTTATAAAAGTAATGTAAAAGAAAATCTAAACTCTGAATCCATTGCTTCTCTTTAAGGAGGTGGATAGCATTTTACATCATATGTGGAGTTCGGGGGGGATCATTGTATTGTTCATAGTAAGTCATTTCAAGTTGATTATCTTTATAATATTCCTGTTGCTTTGTACATTGTAATCTTTGTTCAGGTAACTTCACTTTGTATTATATAAGTCTTCCCAGGTTTTTCTAAAACCATCTCCTTTATCACTTTTTTTCTAGCAAAATAAGTCTATCTCATTCATTTGCCATATAGTTTATCCAACCATTCCTCAACTCATGTGTGTCATCTCAGTTTCTAATTTTTGCCACAATTAAAACAGCGATAATAAATATTTTTGTACATATCTATTTTTTCCTTTTCTTTTTTCGATCTAGTAGGGGTATTGTTGGGTCAAACACTATGAGTAATTTTCTAGTCCTTCATACATAATTGTTGTCAAGGACAGTTGGGCCTGTTCACTGCTCTGCCAACAGTGCATTAATGTACGTATTTTCCTTCATCCCTTCCAGCACGTGTCATTTTTAAAATTTTTCTTTAATGTTAACCCATCTGGTATGTGCTAGATGATGTGTGAGATATTTCAGAGTTGTTTTAGTTTTTATTTCTCTAGTCATTTACAACATGTTTTTATGCATCTATTGATAACTGATTTTTTTTCTAAAAACTACTTGTTCATATCCTTTGACTACTTATCAGTTGGGAAATAGTACTAAAAAGAACAGTGTTAATCCATGTAAATATGTAAAAGGCCATATGGCTGAGGTGAAGGAATATTCAATTTGGAAAGAAGAAACCAATGTGATTAGAAGTAAATCTCTTCTCCTCTTTGACACAGTTTTCTCAGTTATGACATGATAATAATGTTATATGCACTCCCTGTATTACAGAGTTATTTTGGAGATGCGGTTAGATAATGGAAAAAAATTGGTATCTCATAGTTAGAGGAAGCTTAAATGTTTGCAAAGAACTTTTTTTTTCTTTTGTGTTATTAGACACTCATAAGAACCCTATATGGCAGAATGCATTATAATTTGCATTTTGCACATAAATAACCTGCAACTCAGACAAGTAATAGAAAGTTTTACTGAATATTCCAATTGTTTGAATCCAAGATATGTAGAGACAATCTCTATACAGATATATTTGGAGAGAGAGGAGAGAGAGAGAGAGAGAGAGAGAGAGAGAGAGAGAGAGAGAGAGAGAGAGAGAGAGAGTTTTGTATGGATTGAGCATTTGAATTATTTAAAAGTACAGTTTAGAGAAATGACTTTATAAATCATATGACTTCCTCCAAATATCCATGTGTTGAAAATCATATCTGGGCATAAATCTAACAATTACTGTTTGATGCAGCTGGCATTCTAATAATTGAAAATTCATTAGTTAGATTATTCAATACATTTGAAGAATAAAGAGACTGCATATGTAGAGACTAGGTTATGAAATATCTTAATTGTCATATAGATAATTTTCTTTTTGATCTAAAATGCAATTGTCGGTATAGATTGTTGACCTATTGGGAGAGATTAGAGTGATATAGCTAGACCTATATTTTGAGAAAAAAAATCACTTTCAAACCTGAGTAGAGAATGGATTGGAGTAACAGGAGACTGCAAGCAGTGGGGTCAATTGAGATGCTATCTCAATAGTCTAAACATGAGATGAACTGAAAGGGACCTTGGAGGGCACTTAGTCCAAACCTTAAATTTCACAAATGATGAGGTAAGGTAAAGAGATGTGATATGAAATACTTATCTAAGTTCATACAGGTGAGAAGACAGAAAAATAAGATCTGAACTAAGATCCTTGATTACACTCTTTCCACTGTTACATGTAAATGTCATAGAAAGAAAGTTCAATTCAAGTACCCTGAATGGACCAGAATGTCAATCTAAATTTTGCTATTTACTAGATGAAAAATCTTGGATAAGTAATTTCATCTCTGTAGGACTAAATTCCCTTATGAAGTGAGGGCATAGAAGTCAGTCAGAAGTCAGATTTGCTTTAAAATGGTGAAATAAGACAGGAACTCATCTGAACTCCCCCAAATTCATGTGCAAAATCCATAAAATAACATCAAAAGGAAATCTAGATTTATTTGCAGAAGCAAAAAAGAAAAGAGAGAACAAGGAGAAACAATTTTCTTGCCCATGACAAATTAAAAGGTTGTCAGAAAAGATCTGTCTCATTCCAGTGAAAGGGGAGTACAGTTTAGTGCAAATGGCATGCAGGGAAGACAGTAACAGGTGGCAATGACCCCTGAAACAGGTCATGGGAAAGATCCTGGAGTCTTGGCACAGCAGGCTGGAGGTACAGCAGGCTAGCTGTGAGGCATCCAGTCCCTGACAAATCTTGGGACAGTGCCCCTGTCAATCCAGAAGTATAACCCAACTTTAAAAGTCACAAAATAGGCTAGAAAAATGAAAATTGTTTTAAAAGAACTTGACCATAGAAAGTTACTATAGTCACAGGGAAGATGAAACAAATCCAGAAGAGGAGAACAATGTCCAAAACTCGAGATCTAAAACCTCAGAGAAAAATGTGAATTAGTCTCAGGTACAAAAAGAACTCCAGAAGTGCTGAAAAGAAAGTTGAAAATTAAATAAGAGAAGTATAAGACAATTGATAAATTAAATGAGAGTTCTACAAGAGAATGATGAAAAAGTACACAATTTAGTAAAGGAAGCACAAACAATGAAACAAAAAAAACATGTACAGAAATTCACTGAAGAAAACAAGGAGAATTAGCCTTATGGGTATGGAGATAAAAGATCTACCTGAAGAAAATAATTCCTTAAAAATAGAATTGGTGGGTCAAGACGACCTTGAAGGTTGAGAGGAAATATATGAGAATAATGCAGTCCAGCACAGGCTCCGCCCCTGCAGATCTGACTACAGCAAAGTTGTAGTAGGCCTTAGGTGGCTGAATCACGGTTAACAGTGGCATTTCCAGACTTTTCAGTCCACAGATGTCAAAGACAACTTATAAGGTCACCTGGAAAAGTCTGTTGGAACTGGGTAAGAGATGAGTACAATGCAGTTCAGGCAGCACCAGCATAGCCCAGGTCCCAGCAAACCAGGAGCAGATCATTGGAGACACTGAATAAGCTCCACCCTACGATTGTAAATGGTCAAAAGTTATGAATAGGCAGTTTTAAGATGAAGAAATCAAACTATCTATAATCATATAGGGAAAAAATGCTCTAAAAACTGTATCGATTAAAGAAATGCAGATTAAAACAACTCTGAATAACCACGTTACATCTATCAGATTGGTTAACATGACAAAAGAGGAAAAAAAAATTTTGAAGATGTGTGAAAATTTGGACACTAACGTAGTATTGGTGGAGTTGTGAACTGATCCAACCATTCTCAAGAGCAATTTGGAACTATGCACAAATGGCTATAAGACTAGGCATATCCCTATGCATATTAGTGTTATTCATCCATTTTCAGTGTTATGAAATATTCTACAAGGTATTCATCTAAGCTGAATTTCTGCCCAACTGCCTTCCAGGTTTTCCTAGAAATTTGTATCAAAAATGGAGTTTTTTTTCCCCTGTAGGTAATTTATATTTTCTATCTTATTAAACAATGGATTAATGAGATCTCTTGTTTCTGAATCTCCCTGTCTAGTCTGTTCAAATGATCTTTCTATTCTTTAATGAGTACTACATGATCTTGATGACTGGCCCTTTAAAATATTGTTTCAGGTCTGGGCATGCTATTATCCCTCCATTTTTTCATTCATTTTTCATCATTTCTCTTGACAGACTAGATTTTTTCTTTGTAAATGAACCTTAAAATTATTTCTGTAAAGTGCACTCTCATTAATTTAATTAGTATAGCATTAGAAGTAGAAATTAATTTGGTTATCATCATTTTCATTACATTTGCATAGTCCTAGCTATGAGTACTGAATATTCCTCTAAATAAATTTTTAAGGAGAACTCTTAAATTGAATTTATACAAGTCTTTCTCTGCTTCAGGCAGTTGAATTTCCAAATGTTTTATGCACGTGGATTTTGCTTTCTCCTATTACATCTTGTGCTTTATTTTTTTGTTATCTGGAAATACTACCTAATTTTTGAAGTTTTATTTTGTAGCTTAAAACTTTGCTGAAGCTATGTGTTTTCTCAATTTGTATTTTTCTTTATTCCCTAGGATGTAATGAGTAATTGTTAAAACATCTATAAACATGTATAGTTTCTATTGTCTTTATCACTTCTGGCTTTAATTTCTTTTTTATTATTACTAATCCTAGCATTTCCAGAGCTATATCAAATAACAGTAGGGAAAGTGAACATCCTAGCCATGTACCAGTATTTGCTGAGAAAAAAAAGTTCTAATATAACCCCATCATATGAGGTTCCTGCTTTTGGTTTTTTATAGATGCTTTTTATGATATTTTAAAAGTGCCTCTGTGTCTTTTTTCTATATTTTTAGCATTAAAGGAGTTTGTCAAGGGCTTTTTCTGCATCTGTCAACAGGATCATTTTGGTTTGATGTTTTGGTTTTAAATATTTTCATAAATTTGCTCATTTCCATATTTCCCTTTTTGGTTATTTCTCTGTTGCTTGTTGTCTTTCATATATTAATCTCTCAGGGTCAAGGTACAGTGAGTCCAGCTGTGGCTGATCAGACCAATATGACTTTGGAAAGCTCTACCACAGATTGGGCACAAGTAGTACATATGATCATTTGGAGTTGAGATATCGCTAAATTTATACATCTCGCGACCCTTTTGATCTTCTACAATTCTAACTGTGCTCATAGAATACAGTTCTTTGTTTGATGAAGGCATGTCATACGGGATGTTCCTCTGCCAGTGTCTCCAATTTCTCACCACCAAATGCAAAGTTCTTCAGAGAGACCTTTACTGTCCTTGTATTGCCTCTTCTGACCTCCATGTGAGTGCTTGCCTTGCTCAAGTTATCAATAAAATAGTCTTTTGGGTAAATGTATTTTTGGCATTCAAACAATATGGCCAGCCCATTGGAGTTGCATTCTCTGGAGTTGAGTTTAAACACTTGGCAGTTCAGGTCAAGAGAGTATTTCAGTGTCCAGTACCTTTTCTTGCCAGATGATGTTCAGAATCTTCCTAAGAGAATTCAAATGGAAATGACTCAGTTTCTTGATATGGCATCTATATATTCTCCAGGTTTCATAGGCATACAACAATGAGGTCAGCACAACAGATCTGCAGACCTTCAGTTTGGTAGGTGGTCTAATACCTCTTCTCTCTGACACTTCCCTTCAGAGCCTCCCAAACGTTTAGCTAGCACTGCCAATACATGTTTAAACCTCTTCATCTGTGTATATCTCCCTGGAAAGTGTATTGCCAAATGTAAGTGAACTTATTCACAAGCATTCCAAAGTTCTCCATGTGTTCTAACCAATCTTTCTGCTAGACTTATCCAAAACTCATAGAGAGATGTTGAGGTTTCCTATCATTATTGTGTTACTATATGAATTTTATTTAATTCGACTAATACTTGCTTTATGAATTTGGTTGATAATGCATTTGGATCATGTAAGTTCATGACTCATATTGTGATGTTATCTATGGTTCCTTTCAGCATAATGTGGTTTCCTTTTTTATCCATTTTTATTTTTGAAGATTTGTTTTTGACTTGCCATATTACATGACTGCAACTCCTGATTTTTTTTAATTCACTTTGATGCATAGTATTTTTCCCATCCCTCAATATTATTTTCTGTGTAACTATTTTAAATGCGTTTCTTGTAAGCAACTGATTATAAGGTTTCATTTTCTTATCCAACCTGCTTTTTTTTCTTTAGGGTTGTTTCAACTATTCACATTTACAGTAATGAGTTTGTTTTATAATTTCCTCTGTTTTTAAGTATTTTTTATCCACCCCCTTAATATGTAAGCAGATTATTATGTTCCTTCAGCTAGTTTAATAATTTCTACTTTAACAATTTTTAGGGTAACTATGTCCCCATTGACTCTTCCCCCCGCTTGTGATACTTTCTCTTCATTTGTGTAACAACATTGCTAGCAGCTGCTGGGGCTTTGTAAGACCAATAAAACCAGCACACAGAAGGGCTGCGAACAAAGATTCTTTGATCTGCTTTTCTAAGGAAAGCAATTTTAAAGGGTTAACAATCTTTCTTTAATTAAACATACATACACCATTTACTTAGTTCAGGGGAAACAGTCAGCACCCTGAGCTTCAGAGCAAATACAAACAAAAATTACAAATAGATCATATAAACAGATAGGCTTTTGTCTAATCAAGACACCACATAAGTAGTTACTAGAGAGAACTTACTAGAGAAGAAGTTTTTTTTTTTCAAAGCCAGGGGGCTTCAATCAGCTACCCAGAGTCTCATCACCAACACACTTTCAATGAGTCTCCTCCCAAAAGTCAAACAGTAACCTTCCAGTACATACCATAGATGCTGTTCAGGACCTTGAGGGCTCAGAGCCCACCATCCAAGGTGTGGGAAAGTTCCTCAACCACTAGCTCTAGGGTTTGGAAAAGTTCCTCAATCTGTAGCACCACATCATTTAAAAATCCATGACTCCCTATTGCCTTAGTGTTGAGAAGCACTATAAAACCAGAAAAGGTTCCAGTTTACCTGCCCCATTCAAACAAAGGCGAGGCTCATTAGAGGCAATTGGTTGCTCTAACACTCCAAAGAGAACAGAAAAAAAGTCCTGCTCTGTTTACTATTAGAGTTTGTTACTACTTTAGGATTAATTATGCTTTTATTTAGTTATATATTTCTTCCCTCTCTTTGCCCCCTCTCAATTAGTCAAGATTTACCCTTCCTCTTCTCCTCTCCAACTCTTCTTAATCATTGCATTTTTATTTTTTTTACAGTTCTTTCTAAAAAAAGAGATTTCTCTCACTCTCTTCATTAACCATCTTGTTTTTCTATTTACTTTATAGCCTCACTCTCTTGTTTCATTACTCCTATAATCACAATCTTTTCTCTGTATTCTTCATACAAAGCTGCTTAGTAATTTATTCTAGGCATTGCCCTGTAGGTTCTTTCTGTCACTGCCTTGTAGGGCTTACTCCATGAGTTGCTCTTTTCCATTGTGCTTCACTCCCAGAACAATGTCAATTACTGTACGTGTCAGAGAGCTCACTGCCCCATGAAAGGGATTTTCATTCACCACATTCCTTATTATGCATCCCTTCCCTGATCTGTACCCTTTCCTGGTCACCATTCCCCTTCGACATTTGCCTCAAAGTCTCCTTGTTTCCATGTTCTCCCATTTCCCATTGCCAGCTGGCCCAAGGGCTGCCAACTGCCCCATTCCAATGCAGTTTATACAGACTTTTCAAGCACCAAAATTCCTTAGGCCTCACTCATTGTAAGATCCTTATCTCCCTTTTCTGATCATATATCTTTTCACATTGTAGAATTCATTGGTGTATCCCCCTTCCATCAACAAAACAAGGACTCCTTCCTTTTTGCTCATTTTGAGTCTTTCACCCCTTTTCCTCTGCCACTCAACTTTAGGCTCTTTTCTTTCTGAGGTGACAGAGACCACCTTATCTTCCTTATTAGCCCTTTATTTGATCCTGGTAGATCATGTACTCCCTTCTATCTCCCCTACTTTATTCTCACTTAATTCACATGTAGTCCATCCAAAACACAACAAAACAAAACAAACAAAAAAAACACTGATTCACGTGTAGGCAGGATGTCACCAGGTTGTGTACCTAATGCCCTTTGCCTTTTCATTGTTATGTCTAACAATATTTCCACCTTCACATCTGGTTCTTGTGTACATTGCAAAGGAAATCTCTTACAGCTCTCCTTGTTGTCACTCTGATGCTACTGCTATCCTTTCCTGCTACACTTATTCTCTCCTCCTGCATTTCTGTTGTTGTTGGTGATGGAGAAGTAAATAATCTTTCAAGTTCCAGTTTTTAAAAATATTTTAAACATTTTATTCTTGAACACAAATCTTTTTTTCCTATATTATTAAGATCAGACTTTCAGGGTAGATCATCTCAGACTGTTCTGAGCACCACTGCTCTTCAGAACACTGCCATTCTTTCCTCTGTTTTCTAGTAGGGTTATAGTAGGCTTTCATTATTTGAATGTCCTTTCCTTTTTCCTTTGAGGTCTTTCTCTTGATGGTTTACAGAAATTGTTGTTGCTCAAATGCATTGTAAAATTCACCCACTATGTGTCTTTGAGTTTGTTGCCTTTTCTTCTGGAGGTGATATTTGAATTATTTTGATTAGAATTTCCTTCTCTATGTTAAGAAATTTTCAGCAGTTTTTTTTTCTAATACATCCTTCAATATGGTGTCAAGATTTTTTTTTATGCTTTGTTCTTCTAGGTGACCTACAATCCTTGGGTTTTTTTTTTCCTATGCATTCTGTCTTGGAGCTCCATATGTTTTATTTGCATACTGAACATATTTTCCCTTAATTGTTTTTTGCTTCTCTCCTTGTTGATTGTACTTCACTTCTATGTCTTTGCATTTTGAATCTTTTCTGTTTCTTTAATGAGGCTTGCAAATGTAAATTCCAGTTTCTCTATTCTTCGCATTATTTTTTGCTATATGGCTAATAAGTTTGTTCTAATAATTCTCATTTCTTTTTTGAACCAGTTAAGAACAGCACATCGCAGTTCTCATTCTAATCCAATTCCATGTTATCCCTTATCTCATTGTGTTGGATCATTTACCCTTCTTTTCGGTATTTATTCATAGATGTCTGAACACATTTACTAGATCTCGAGGCCATATTTCCTTCACTTGCTACTGCCTAGCACTGATTTTACTGGTTCTATGAAGTTAACTCAGTTCCAGATTTTGTAGTGCTACAGAGTTGTCTACCTCAATATGGGCAATTCAGAGTTTTGTTTCACTGGTGCAGCAATGTTGTGGCTCTCTTCTGAGGGTTTGTGGCCAGCTGGCAATAAATCATGGCCCAGACAAATTTCCAAAGCCTGGAGTTGAGATCTTCATAACACTGGAAGGAAAACGGAAAGAAAGTGAGAGCTACGGAAAAAAAATTTACTTGGAAGGAAAAATGATAGGTTAGAACATGAGGTTGAAAACCTTACCCCCCCCCAAAAAAATGTGCTTGTATTGCTTTTTCCTGCTACATATTTTTTTTTTGTTTTTGTTACTGGATGTAGGATTGGAAAACTGAAATGAAAGAGTCCTCAGAGCCAGCTAAGTACTACAGTTTATAGCATTCTGAGCTTAGGATAAGTAAGTCCCTAGTTTAAATACTACATATTATTCTTGCTATTTGTGTGACCCTGGGCAAATCACTTGATGTCTTTATGCCTCAGTTTCCCTTATGTAAAACAAGGGGGAACACTTGATGGCCCTTAAGATTTCTTCTAGATCTAAATCTATGATCCTATGAGGTACAAGGTTTAGGATGCCACCATAATAGATATCACACGGGATCACACATACAAGATGAATTGGAAATGAATCATAGAAATAACAAAAACAATAGGAGCTTGCAACTATTGAAATTGAACATGAAATTCTAGGTTTACATAGGTTTTATTTATGAACCAGCGAAATGGACAAAACATTTAGCTAAGGAATCATTTTTCTCAACAGTCAACTTTAATGACAACAGGGGTGGGGGAAAAATAATATAGAAGTGCACTTTGGCCAGTCTACCACTGTCATATAGTCATAAACTAAGTGTGCCTAATTCACTCTATATAATCACTAACCCTGTGGATTTCTTCATTAGGAGGGTTATTAAATGAAGGAGGTGGACCATCTGTTCTGTGTCTTGAGAGGAAATAAATAAACGGCCTTGAAGTCAGACAGAGGGAAAAGTGAATTTACCTTGAATTGCCTGGAGCCACTCTCACTGTCATTCACCTGTGCTGGCTTTTGGGCTTGCCTTGATCAATGACAAATGTTATAAAGTTATATATGATATGATATAATATGTTATGTCATGTCATGTCATATCATATCATATTATATAAAATTATATAAATTTATATAAATACTAAATATAAATTATATTATAAATTATAAAGTTCACGTCTATCAAATGCACATAGAAAGCACCTACTGTTTATTTGATTCTTCGCCTTAGTATCATTCTCTCAAAAAATCAATTATATTATAGCATTCAGCTGTCTTCTCAGGCCCACACAAACAAAATCATATTTTTTTTTTTATATAAGGCCTGGGACTTATCTAATATAGTCCACTCATTTTACAAATGCAGCAACAGGTGCTGAGATGTTAAGTGATTTGCTAGTGGTCCAACAGATTAAAATAATAGAGATAAGATTTAATCCCAGGGGCTCTTTACTTTTTCATTGATATAACATAACCACCCAACCATAAAACATCATAACTAGGAAGGTCCTTAAAGGTAATTGATAATCCCAACCCCAATTCACTTATCTTTTCCACTGTCAATGTTATGTTTTCCTTACTTATTTTGAAGCTTGACAATACTATCTTATCACTTGGCATGTTATTGTAGACTCAGTCATTGGAAGTTTGTTTGCCAAGATTATATGAGTGATAATTGTGATGTCTGTGAAATAAAGGTGAGCCGAAAACAACTTTCCTTTTTTTTATTTTAATTTATTTTTAACATGTTTGCTTTTCAGCATTGAATTTCACAGGCGTTTAAATTACACATTTTCTCCCCATTTCCTCCCCCGCCCCACTCCAAGATGGTGTACACACTGGTTGCCCTGTTCCCCAGTCTGCCCTCCCCTCTGTCACCCTATTCCCCTCCCATCCCCCTTTCCCTTCCTTTCTTGTAGGGCAAGATAAATCTCTATGCCCCATTGCCTGTGCAGCTTATTTTCTAGTTGGATGAAAGAAAAAAAAACTTTTTTACTTTTGAACATCTATTTTTTTAAAACCTTGAGTTCCAAATTCTCTCCCCTCTTCCCTTCCCATCCACCCTCCCTAAGAAGTCAAGCAATTCAACATGGTCCACATGCATATCATTATGTATAACCCTTCCACAATACTCATGTTGTGAAAGACGAACTATATTTTGCTTCTTCCTAACCTATCCCTCTTTATTGAATTTTCTCCCTTGAACCTGTCTCTTTTCAAAAGTGTTTGTTTTTGATAATCTTCATCCCCATCTGCCCTCCTTTCCATCATGCCCCTTTTTTATCTTCTTCCTCCTTCTTTCCTGTGTGGTAAGATACACAACTGAGTATGTATGGTATTCCCTCTTCAGGTCACACGTGATGAGGGCAAGATTCACTCATTCCCCCTCACCTGCCTTCTCT
>CM053625.1:317705778-317715922 GCA_028646595.1 Phalanger gymnotis
TGGGCTTTCTGGGCCTGGAGTCTTTTTGTCAAGATGTTGGAATGGGGAGGCTGGTTCAAGTTTTTGCTGCGGTGGGGCCTAAATAAATTTCTTGTTGTTTTCTCCTTAGAGAATCTCTCATACCTTGCGATTTCGGACCATTCAAACATATACATGATTATATTTGAGATCATAAATTCGGCCTTCCTACTACAGAGATTTATTTATTTTCCCTAATAATGACCTTAAATATGGCTTCTATATTTCCTATTACTTGTTCCTAGGTATGACCTCTGAGACCAAGTATAACAAAATATATCTTGGCCTTGATAGATAGTTACCATATCTTGTGCAACCTAAGTATCACTAGTTCATCAACCTAATTTTGATATTGTATGATTTCTTGTTACCTCACCATCCAGATTATTATGTTCTGGATGGAATTCAATTCATCAATGTTCTTCCTACAATTCAGTGGTCATAATGGAAGCAGACTACTCTAGGAATGTTGCCTGATAAGAGTAGAAACAGTGGGACTTTCCTTTATATCACTCTCATTACTGTGCAACCTAAAATTGCATTAACCTTTTTGTATAACAAAGATAGGGCCTTGGGGATTAAAACTAATCAAGAACAGTGAGATGTAGTCTTACTATATGTTATCTTAGCTTTCACATCCCTCTTATTCAATTGTGATCTTTCCTTCCCAGTTTAAGCTCATTTTCTCAAAACATAGAAAAACAACAAGAAATGAGAAGGAAGGTTTCATTAGAGCTATTTTAACCAACCATGTGTTATCATCATCCCATCCACATTGAGCAGGATTTATATCTCTTCTTTGATCATCTAGTTACCACAATACAGCTTAACAAACTTCCTTATCTTATTTTTTCTTTGTCATCACAATCAAATCATTGTTTCTATTTTTAAAAACTAAAACAATGCCAAACAGTTTTATGAAACTTCTATTACCTGGCCAAGTATTTTGTGTTCTTTGCAACTCAAATCTAAGTTAGTTAACATGTACCCTGTACATCTACATCAGACTTTTAAAAATATCACCCCTTTTGTTACTTTTGTTACTGTCTTGAGAGCTTACAAGTCCTGGTTATCTTCCCCACTAAAATCTGAAGCCAAACAATGTAAGTGAAAACACCAAGAGGAAGAAGATACCAAATAATTGAAAGCTTTTAATCATAATTACCAAGCTTGGCCTCAAGGGAGAAACATTATATGCTGCATAAAATAAATATATCTACGTATATACACACACTTATGTATCTATACGTATGTATGTATATGCACACATATATACGACACATATATGAATATATAAGTATATTGGGTTTTTATGTATGCATTTTTTTATTCTGTACAACTTTTCTCCTTTCTATAATAAGGTATGATCCTAAAGAAGAAGATAAGGGAAGTGATATAATGGGAAATGGAGATGATATGAAAGGAAAATTATAAACATAAATTCATTTTTATATGATCTACAAACATAAAAAGAGATTGTTAAATTTTCTTGACTCTTCTCTGTTCTATTAGATTCAAATATTTCTAGTTAACTACTTCTCTTCTAATCATTGTTTCAATACCGTTTTCATGCAAATGATTATAACAAGCATATAATCCAAATTACCTACTTTTATGGGAACAGCATTGCCACTGAATTCATGTAATAGGTAAGTCCTGATGAATAACACTGTCATAACATAGAGACTCCTGGAAGTAAAATCTAGGTTTTATTATGCTTAAGCACAGGTTACGAACTCAGATGAGTTGGATCTTAAAGTTAAATAAATGTCCTCATTTATATTATATTAATTACGTAATATCATATAATATTATATTGTTATACCATATTATATCATGTTATATCATATCATATCGTAATATGATAAATATGACATAATGTAACATAACGTAATACAATATCATACAATATAGTATGCTCTTCTTTCTCTCTTTTGTTTCGTTATGTCAGGAATGTCCAAAAAAACACAACCTCCTCTTAATATTATTATTCCTTGAACCAGGTTTTATCCATATAACATAATATAAATGTGCCAGGAGACGAGCTTCAGAATGGGTATAAGCTTAGCAGGCAGCTTGTACACACACACACACACACACACACACACACACACACACACACACACACACACACACACACCTGTGGAAACAGTGCAAGATATCTTCATAATTCTTCCTTGATGCCACACTTGTTCACTATAACTATCCAAACTTAAGTGTTTGTTGTTTCTATTTATGATCTTATACGTAATATCTGATGAGCTTTTTCTGGCTTGTTTTTCAATACTAAAATAAAAAAAAAATCATCATTTTGTTTTATGAACCTGCATGAGAATTGCAGATTAAACCTAATATCTACCAAAATTCCTTCCAGTTTTCTGAGAAGTTCTTGTGAAATTCTGAGTTCTTTCTTAAGCAATTAATCTTTTCAGATAGGTAATTCTTAGGCAATTTTTATCTTTTACTGTAGTTTTTATTCAATTATTTCTACTTTTTGGCTAGTCTATTCCATTGATCTACTTTTGCATTCATTAACCAATACCAAATAATTTTGATTATTATTGCTTTGAAATGCATTCTGAGAGTGTAATTCCTGTTAATTTCTACTTTTTCAATTTTTTCCATTCTTTCCCTTGATCTTTGAGTTATTTTTTTCTCTCTTCCAAGTGAATTTATTTTGTATTTTGTCTCTTGAAAGAACGCCTTTTGTATTTTGACTGGCACATCATTAAATCTGTAAATTAACTTTGGAAATAAGGTTCACACAGGACATCTAGAGAGTCATTCAGTCAACAAGCTTTTATTAAGCTCTTAATATTCATCAGGCACTATACTAAATGCTAGGTATACAAACGGAAACAAAAATAAATAATGATGGCCCATTCCTTCCAGCTAACGTTCTCATGTGCAACACAAGAAATAAAAAAAAAACAGTTGAAAGCAGAGAGGGGATGAAGGCATCCAGTGCAGGGTCAGGTAAAGAAATCCAGATGTCTTCCTTCTGCAAATGAAGACATTGCTGGTCTGGGCATTCTCCTAAAATGCACCAGCTCTTCAAAGGGAAGGAAAACTACATTCTGAGTAGAAGGTGGTGTAGGTCACAAATTTTCAGGCTCTCCAGATTTTAGCTACAGACAGAAAATCACCCTGAAATGAACATAGAGCAGCAAAATAAAGGGGGGAAAGCCATTTTCTTGCTGCAGCATCTTGAAAAGAGATCAGAGAAGACCGTAGGAGCTGAGTTTTAGGTTGAATAAAGTATAAACACCTGCAAGCCAACTTCATTGAATTATCAAACAATGGGCCCAGAGGAAAGCAGACTAGGTCTCAAGAAATTTTCCTTCAACTCTCAAATCATTCACAGCCTCAAGAACTTCTACCTCATAAGGTTTTACCCCACAAACTTTCATTTAAAGAACAGCAGAGGCTGAGTAAGGGAAAATTGACGGTGCCCACCTTGCTGTTTCTGGCAGTCAGGACTAATAGTGCTGACCAGACTGATCCAAGACTGTGGCTGTGGGGGAGGAGGAACAAGCATATGCCTAGTGCATGTAGTATCACTAGAACAAGAACATTTTGGGGATAGAGTTGTTAAGAAACCTGACTGTGGCTTAGGGGAGGAGGAGTCTCTGAGATTGAACACTTAGACAGAATTCAGAAAACAATAATGAGGACCTGAGTCTTAGGGCAACATCACCCACAACTTGGGATTAAAACAAATAATTATATTTATATATTATTTATTATATACTTATTATATATTATATTGTAAGACAGATGACACTAGCACACAAGATGGCTGCTAGCATAGATTCACTCTTTTTTTGGTCTTTTCTTAATTTTTTTTTTAGTTTACAGCATTTCTACATAATTTTGAGTTCCAGATATTCTTTTCTCCCTCCCCCTCTCCTCCCCAAGATGGCATAGAATCTGATATATCTTCTACATATGACTTCACATTGAACTTATTTAGACACTGGTCAAGTTGTGAAGAACAATTATGACCAATGCAATGAATCATGAGAAAGAAGAAACAGAACCAAGAAAAAAACAAAAAAAAAAAACCAGAGAAAATAAGGGAAAAAATTGTGAGCACAAAGTGTGCCTCAATCTGCATTCATACTTCATAGTTGTTTCACTGGATATAGATAGCATTCTCAATTGTGAGTCCTTTGGAGTTGTTTTTTCACCTTGTATTGCTGAGAAGAGCAAAGTCTGTCAGGGTTAGTCATCACAGAATCCATATATCTGTGGTTGTGTATAATATTCTCATGGTTCTGCTCCACTCACTCAGCACTGTATCATATAGGTTTTTCCAGGTTATTATGAAGTCCATATTATCCCCATTTCTTATAGCACAATAGTATTTCATTACCTTCATATACCACAGCTTGTTCAGCCATTCCCCAACTGATGGGCATCCCTTTGATTTCCAATTCTTTGCTACTACAAAGAGTTTCTATAAATATTTTTGTACATATGGGTCCCTTTCCCACTTGTGTGATCTCTTTGGGATACAAACCTAGAAGTGGTATTGCTGGGTCAAAGGGTATGAACATTTTTATAGGCCTTTGGGCATAGTTCCAAATTGCTCTCCAGAATGGCTGGATCAGTTCACAACTCCACCAGCAATGTAACAATGTTCCAATTTCCCCACATCCTCTCCAGCATTTATCATTTTCCTGTTTTGTCATTTTAGCCAATCTGACAGGATTGGTACCCAAGAGCTGTTTTGATTTGCATTTCTCTAATCAATAGTGATTTTGAGCATTTTTTCATATTGTGTTTGCAAGCAAAATGGGCTCCTTAGCACTTAGTTCAACAAGTGCCCGTGAAGAGTTTGGCTTTTGTTTTTGTTGAGTAATTCAGTTTATTTCATTGAATCTTACTAAGTGTTAAGCTCCAGGCCCAAACCCCTATTAGGTGTAAAACCTATGTTGGTGTGGATTGGCAACTAAGGTGGGGCCCAAAGTGGGGCTAACTCCAGGAAGGGTCTAGTTTACATGTCTGGGACAGCAGAAGCTCTTAGACCACGTGGGTTTAAGTCCACCTCTTTGTGACTATTTTAGGTCACATGGGTAAGTCGCATGTGTGACTCACCCCTGATGCTGACAAAGATACAAAAACCAGGAGTTGCCCTCCTCTTCTTTGGAGCTCTTTGCATCAGCAGTGGTGGCGCGTGACTCTGGGCCAGCCCTTGTTCTGACCTCCCAGGCTGAACCTAGATGTTGGTAACTATGAATTGTACTGAGTCCGTCTGTCGATGTTTGTAATTTGTTTGTATTTTTGCTCTGAAGTTCAGAGTTCTGGATTTTTCCCCTGAACTAAATGAATGATATTTGTGTGCTGAATTAAAGTAAGCTTGCAAACCCCTTCACCTTGCTTTCCTTAGTTAAGCAGATCAAAAGAACCTGTGCTTTCCAGCAGCTTTCTGGGTGCTGGCTATGGGTGGATCTTACACCCCCACAGAAGCTGCTAGCTGGATTGCGGAAACACATATGCCTATAGATATCTTTAATTTCTTCCTCTGAAAATTGCCTGTTCATATCCTTTGACGATTTCTGAATTGGGGAACGACTTGTATTCCTACATATTTGGCTCAGTTCCCTGTATATTTTAGAGATGAGGCCTTTATTAGAGATACTGCCGATAAAGATTTTCTTTCAATTTTCTGCTTCCCTCCTAATCTTTGTTGCGTTGGATTTTTTTACACAAAAACATTTCAATTTAACATAATCAAAATTATGCATTTTGCATTTTGTAATGCTCTCTATCTCTTGTTGGGTCATGAATTCTTTTCTTTTCCATAAATCTGATAGGTATACTATTCCTTGCTCTCCCAAATTGCTTATAGTATCAGCCTTTATTCTTCAATTGTGAACCCATTTTGACTTTATTTTGGTATATGGTGTAAGACATTGGTCTATGCCCAGTTTCTGCCCTACACTGTTCCAATTTTCCCAGCAGTTTTTGTGAAATAGTGAATTCTTAGCCCAGATGCTGGATTTTTTGGGTTTATCAATGAGTAGATTGCTATAGTCATTGACTTTTCCATCCTGTGTACATATCCTATTCCACTGATCTATGACTCTATTTCTTAGCCAGTACCAGGTAATTTTGATGACTGCTGCTTTATAGCACAGTTTAATATCTGGCATGGCTAGGCAACCTTCCCTAGCATTTCTTTTCATTAATACCCTAGATATTCTAGACCTTTTGTTCTTCCAGATGAATTTTGTTATTATTTTATCCAGCTCTATAAAATAATTTTTGGTAGCTTGATTGGAATGGCACTTAATAAATAAATTTAGGTAAAATTGTCATTTTTATTATACTAGCTCAGCCTAATGATGAGCACCTGATATTTTTCCATTTATTTAGATCTGACTTTATTTGTGTGAAAAGTGTTTCATAATTATGTTCATATATTCCGTTAAGTCCAGGCCAAGCTGAGCTGCCAATGGAAAGTGAAGAGTAGCTGGAAAGGTCAGAACCCAACTCTCTCCAAAAGAATGCTTTGGGAGGATATCAGTACTGCAGCCTCCAATAAGTAGGGAAGAAGGCTGAGGGATTTGAGAAAGTGTTGACTACTTAAAGTGGTATGGGCAGTTGGTAGTACAGTGGACAGAGTGCCAGAGCTGGAGTCAGAAAGACCTGAGTTCAAGTCTGGCAGATATTTATTAGCTGTTGGTCCTGGACAAATCATTGAACTCTGCTTCGGTTTCCTCATCTTTAAAAAAAAAAAAAAAAGAACTGGAGAAGAAAATAATAAACCACTCAAGTAGATTTGCTAAGATAATCCCACATGAGGGGCACAAAAGGTTGGACAGGATTAAAAAAAAAAACAATTAAACAACATCCAAAACTAGTCAATCAGCATGATGATGAGATTTTGGGCGATACATAATACATAAAGTTCCCTGGAGTTGACACCAAGGACAACTGCTGATCTAAAGTAGGGTGGTCTTTTGGTTGTTGGTACTGTTTATTTAAATGTTGTTTCATTGATGGTGTTATAGAACATATCTGTGACATGGTGATTTAATCAAAGGTAGGAAAACATAGACCCAGAAGTCTTAATCCAATACTTCCCTGTGGTATTGAGGTAGCCATACTTTCTCAAAGACTATTCCCGTAAAGTAAAAGGTCTGGGTGTTTTCCCCTTACTATAATGGCTTTAAAGAGGATCTGTGTAACATACTACTATTTCAGACATTCAGATATCACCAATATCACCAATATTCTCAACACTAGATAATGGATACTTTGGTCATGGCAACCAATAAACTGTGCAAATTTAAGTAAAATGTCCATGACTCTTTTCTGTGTCTCTTCTGATTCCTCAGAGGCAGGGACAGCATGATGAAAAAAGGGGTACAGAAAGTATTAAGAATGACATTAGTTTTGAAGGGAAAATTATTATTTAACTAAGCCTGAAGTAATTAAATTGCTAGTTCATTTAATTTGGGGTATTTATCTAATGACAAACAAGTAGACAATACTGGAGTTAGAGTAGGCTTTTTTATTGTATATGCTAATGTGGCATGAAACATCCTTTTTATTTCATGGGAAATATTTTTAATTACACTATTGTTCAAACTATATAAAAACTGCAGAAAAGATAAAATAAGTTGTATAAATCTTGACTTCATGACCAATGAAACTAGAACAAAAATCATATTGTTTATATTAGATTTCTATTCTCCCTGTATCCCAGTATTTGTATCAACTAACACCATGCCTGGTGCATTGTAGAGACTCAATAAGTACTTGTTTACCTGTGTGATTTATTATTATGTAAATATTAGTGACTGTTTCTCCTTGGAGAGGCAAATAAAGATGGTAGTATGGATGTTTTTTATTGCACATCTTAATGCAAAGGGAAATGCTATCATTTCCTCATGGGGCTGTTGGTCATTTTCTATTGAACTCTAAATAATACATATTTACAAAGCAACTATAATAAAGAAAATTAGAATTTATTTACTGAAATTCATTGCAGAAAATTAAGTGCAGATAAATTTCATGAAGAAATCAAAAAAGATCTTCCTAAATGAAAACATCACCTATTTTGGTAGTTGTGTTGGTAAGCAAAATGGTCTCCTTAGCACTTAGTTCAACAGGTGCCCTTGAGGAGTTTGACTTTTGTTTGCTTTGAGTAACTCAGTGTATTTCATTGAGCCTTACTAGGTGCTAAGCCCCAGGCCCAGAGCCCTATTGGGTGTGGAACCTTTGTGGGTGTGGATTGATGACTGAGCCAGAGACAGCTACAGCCAAAGCTGAAGTAGAGCCGACCCGGAAGCAGAGCCAAGCTGGAAGAAGAGCTGACCTGTGTGTGGACCAAGGAGTGCCGAGCAAGGACTTGAGGCCAGTGGGTAATCTTCTTAAAGGAGAGGGGTAGCATGAATATGATTTGGTTTAATACCATCATGTTTTTCTGTGGCCTCCTGGTTACTCTTGTGAGGTGGACTTATTGGGCCTGGAAGCTTTTGATCAAAATATCAAAATGGGGAGGCTGGTTAGTGGGTCTGTTACTTTGGAGCCTGAATAAATGCTTTAATCCTTCTGCCTTCTCCTTAGAGAATTCCTTATATCCTGCGGTTCTGAACCATTCAGACATATATATGATTCTCTTTGAAATCATAAATTCGGCCTTCTTACTACAGTAGTTAATGACTTAAATAAAAATATATAGGGGGCAAGGAGTTAAAAAATTTCTGGGGAAAATATAGTTCAGGATATACTAAAGCAAATCCAGAAAACTGACATGTGACGAAGCTCCATACCTATAAATCAGGAAAAAGGGATTGAAGAAAAAGATTAGGATATGTTGGAAAACCAGGGTGCCAAATAATATCAGCAAATTCAGATTGATTATATTTTAACATAAGTTAAATAAATATATCTCTCATTTTAAAATCTACTACTTGTGTACAAGTGATGTTTACAGTTATGTATATTTATATGTATGTATAAATACACATACATGCATGTTTTAGAATATAGAAAAAAATAAATGTGAAAAAGAAATATAAAAATTGAAAGGATATGTAATCAAATAAGACAACTGAATTTTTATCTACTTAAACAGCCATTGATTCTGGGGAGTGGGAAAAATATATAAGTACATATACACACACATACATACATATATACAAATACACACATGCATTTATATATGTACGTGTGGATATGTATATATGTCTGACACAAATGATCAACATTTGCTTATCAAACTTAAGTGATTCATAACCACGTGCAATATCATTCATAGACATATACACATATGCATATACATATGTGCATACATGAAGAAAGAATGAATATGTTTATGCTTATCTTTGTCATATATAATATATGACACCCAAAAGCAACAGTATTTTAGAATGTAGATGTACGTGTATAATCTCAGAGAAATTACCAATAGATGATCGTGAGCAATAGTGCTTTGAAGAAGAAGAAGAAGAGGAAGAAGAAGAAGAAGAGGAAGAAGAAGAAGAAGAAGAAGAAGAAAGCATTTTTAAAGCTTAGTATCAGACTCTACTAATCCAGATAATAAAATTTTTGATAGAGATTATTAACTAAAATGAAAGTAAAGTAGCCTCTTTTCAGCTTTCACTTCTTCTTAGTTCCTCTCTCAGGGTACAAGCAGAACACACCTAATTCTTTTTCTCTGTGACAATTGTTCAATAATATGACAGCAAGGCAGTTCAGTGCCTCAGTACATAGTGTGCTAGGCCTGGAGTCAGGATGACCTGATATCAAATCTGACCTCAGACACTTACTAGCTTTATGACCCTGCGTAAATGACTTGTCTTCTGTCTGCTTCAGTTTTCTCTACTATAAAATGGCCATAATTACAGCATCTGACTTCCAGGGTTGTTGTGAGAATCAAATGAAGTAATTGTTGTAAGGAGTTAAACACAATACTGGGCATATATTGAATAGCATACAAATTCTTCTTCTTCTTCCTCTTGTTCTTCTTCTTCTTCTTCTTTTTCTTTGTTGTCTCTTCTTAGGAAGCATTCAAAGTTCTTTATCCATTCCTAACATACGACCATTCCAAGGATTGCCAGCATTCTTGTTTCTCACAGTTGGATATTATCTATCCTATTAATCTTCTTTC